>JASVER010000005.1:19009474-19291604 GCA_030449065.1 Oceanodroma leucorhoa
TCCGAGTTTCAGTGCGTGTTCCTGAGCTCCTGCAGCCTTATCGAGTTTGTAGACAGAAAGTCAGGTCTGGGAGTGGAAGAGCTGCGCGGTGCCGGCGAGGAGCTCAGCGTCCCGCTCAGCGCCCTGGAATGTGCGGCTTAGGGCAGGGGCGAGCAGGGGCTTTAGCTTAGCTGGTACTAATTGCAAGTTTTAGTGCTCAAAAACTCTGTAAAAAAAAGAAAAAAAAAAAAAAAAGAGCAAAGAGCCAAGAGAGGGGGTTAAGGCTGGGAGAGCTGTTGCTCCAAGCAGCAGTGTGAGGCGTTGCTCAACTCTCGCTTAGCAGCGCGGTAGAAAGGAAAATGCATTAGGTTGCTGCCCCGAAACGCTGCCGTTGCTGTGAATGGTGCTGGGCTCTGAGGCGGGCTCCAGGTAGGTGCCGTCGCTTTTCGGTTCGCTCTGCTCTTCCTCTCTCCTTACCTGAGGGTTTACTCTTCTGTGATTGGGTTGACAACGTAAGAGGACAGAAGTTCACTCAGAAAATACATTTAAAAATATTTTTAGGGGGAAAGAGCAGACGGAGAGGACTGCAGAGATTCTCCGTGAAGTTTCACTGACTCTTTCAGTGACAGTTTTCTGGTGATTCTGAGGAAAGATGACAGAGGAGAAGCTAACACAGGTATTAAATAAGGACAGAGCAAGAAGTGATCTGCAGATTTGAGTTTTAAATTAAAAGATGTAGGTTTCTCCATATCAAAGAAAAACTACACCATGACGTGCCTAGTGTCTTTGGAAGAGTATTTTGTTTGTATGGCTGTTTCTTCTTTTTCAACATTTAAAATACTGTAGTTTGTGCAGAATGCGGAGTGGTGGCACAAGTGACAGGGAGGCSACAAGTGGGCTCTGAGATAGGCTGCTGTCTGCCGGTCTGTTACAGATATTAGCATAAGAATGGGATCTTATCTGGGAAAAGTTTCTGATGACCGTTTAAAATACATGTATCGATCAGGAGGTCAAGCATCTCCTGCACTCTGAGGTATGTGTGATTAGATGAAAAATACCAGGGACTCCTTATTTATGTTAAAAGAAATAGCTGTTTGTTTGTTTGTTTGTTTTTTTAGAGGGAAAGCTACACAGCTCGTTTCTTCTTAGGAATTTAAAATAAAACTTTGAGCTAAAGCCAAAGTATTATAATAGTTAAAGACGGGTTGGGACCTAACAGATCACAAAATCCCTCCTAAATTTTGTCAGCTCAACTGGGCTGACCTGGCAGAGGGCAGGAGCGTAAGACTGGGCTGAAATGAGCTGCCTGAGGCTAACGTAAATTGAATATTGGTGCCTTTATGTGCCTCCTAGACTTTGCAAATGATAATTTGGACAAGCCTGCAATTATTCTTTACCAGTTGAGCCGAGTTCACATGACGCGAGAGGGGGAACTAGGCGTCTTTCGCAACCGAGGAGGCAGCGAGCGGCCGGGCGGGCGCAGGCCGGCTGCCAGTGGGATTGCCGGCGGGCTGCGCGCCCGGCCCGGCGCGCCGCAGGTGCCAGGCCGCGGGGGCGAGAGGTCGCCCGCGGTGTTAAGCGGAGCCTGGTATACAGCTGGAAACCTGGAAGGCAAYGCGCGCCCTCGGAGAGGAAACGGAGGTAAAGCCAGGAATACGCCGCTGTTTGGTGTCCGGCAGACTTGTAGCACGAGTGCTAAAGGCTAAGAAACTGCTGTCTGGGAGATAAATGAAGAGACAAACACTTTTCTTGCAGGTTCTTTCTCTCTCCCTCTCTCCCCGCTCCCCTGCATATTCCCGTCCCCAGAGAGGTTTTTCTCCCGGCTTGTTTTAAAGCCGTGCATCCTGCCGGGAGCTGAGGGCAGGTGCTCCCGCCTCGCCTCCCTGCCCGGGGGGACCCCGGCTCCCTCCCCTGCTTTCGGGTACCAACATCTTCTGAGACACAGGCTCTGGGCCCTAGGTGTTGTTAGGGAAATATTTAGAGCTAGCTGGCATGTAAATGCAATTGCTAATCGTTTCTGTGTGTGTCCCTGTGGCAGCCCGGGATGCGAAATCTTTGTTTGAAGTTTTAGAAAGTAAAGGAATGTGCTGCCTTCAATACACCAGATTAAAAAAAAGTTGAAAACCTTGGAATAAAAGTATTTAATATCAGCAGTGGAGATGGCAGAGCCTGCAGGGAATACTGTTTCAACAGCAGTTTGGTCTGAAGCCTTGACCCTGCGTGGCCCGCGGCTGGCTGGCTTTGGCAGGGCTCCCCCCAGCACCRGGGTCCGCTTTTGGGGCTGCCCACATTTCGGGGCCTTGGCTTCCTCCACATGGCAGAGCCCACTCGCTCCTTTGCTACCACTGTGTGAAATGCTACACCCGCTCCTGTGAAAGCTGTGAGAGCATTTGACAGAAGGCAGAGGGGTTTGCTTTTGCTTGTTGGGATATTTTTTTTCCACTGTCAGCCGTTTCCCCCTGTGAAAATTAAGACCACTCGGGTAAAAAGCTGGAAATTATGCTTTTTTGGTAGCTGATTAAAAATTTTTAATCCCAGCAACATAGATGGTGATTCATACTTCTACCATCATAGATTTATTATTGGCTCTGATAACCAGTGAAACTGATTTTTATGGTTTTAAGTGTATACTGAAGTCCTGTTCATTGGGTTGGCAATGACATATGCAAAAATTATTAATATCCTATTTTTTTAAAGAGCAGCTAGAGAAGAAGATCTGGGGGTTACTCTGGAGTGGGCATACAAGCACCTCTTGGTGTACCATGGGAAGCCACAGCACTATTAGAGTGACAAACTCCAGCAGATGTTATACTACACTGATAGGTGAAGCAATAACATAATCTTGACTTTTTCATTCAAACCACTGGCCGTGGTCACCTGTGCATGGTTTCCCAAATCAACATTGCTCTGATTTATTGAGAAATTTAATGGGAGAAAATCTGTGCTCTTTGTGAAGAAATGTTGCCAGATCCTGTTCCTGTTGAAAATAAGAAGTCAATGACTTTGATGAATGTAAAGATCAGGTTTGCTTTGTAGCAAAGAAGCAGATGTGACAGACTAACTACGAAGGGACTACCTCCATGCCTGTGCATGGGTGTATGTAGTTGCCTCCTTCGTCAGGAAGTTGAGATCCCCAAATTACTGATGACCTAAACAGACAAATCCTTCCTTATATTGTAGTCAAGTCACTTTGAAATTTGTTTCATATGGGGATTTTTAGGTGCAATTTTCAAGGTTGTAAAATGGCTTCTGTGAACAGGATATGTTTGCGTGCTGCTTTAGCAAAAGGAAGGACTCTGACCTTTATCTTTCCAGTAAGAGGCCTAAAATAATATTTCTTTCTGCTGTTGTAATTTTTTTTCAATAAAATGCTTCTGGGTACACCTAGCTCTTGCCAAGATCAGGAACATCTTCTCAGTAGCCTCACTGAGACAATGCAGGCTTTGTATAGCTATGGCTGTTAGGGTTTTGGTGACACGGTAAGCTCAACAGAGCAAAGCAACTTCTTAGTAACTGCAAAGCTGCCTACCTGGTATTTGAGGGCATTTTTGTCCTTTCCAGTCTTTCGTTTGTCATGATCACAAGCAAGCTTTCGTTTGAAAAGGAGAGGGGTTATTTATTTTTTTTTTAAGCATATGTTTTACAAAATATATGTAGAGCCTGGATGTTACCATCTTCTACTTAGCTTGGTCATAAAGCTGAGACTAAATCAGCACAGATGGGCTTATTTGGCACAAGATGGGAAGAAACTACAAATGCACAAGAATCCTCTACCAAGAATCACAATACAAAAGTAACTTTCAGCTATTTCCAAAGTGGACATGGCTTAACCAACCACTAACAACCGAAATGTTCTCTGTCCTATTCACCGACACTGGGGCCATCGGGAGATTTACTCTGGAGAAGCACCACCCCAAGTGATGTAGCTCAGGATTTGCATTCGTGTTTTGGCCCTTTGAGTACCCAATGGATGTACTTCAGTTCTAACTTTGAAATAAACTGAAATACTGCCTCTGCATTTCTGTCTTTTATCAGAGCAACTTAGTAAGCTCCACCACAAGTCAGGGTGTAGGTTCAGCCTCAGCAAGTTGAGTTCATGGTAACATTAAAGATGTCATTAATTATTGCACTGTCATAGACCCGGGATTCCTGACCGGGGTGTTGCTGCTGCGTCTGTACCTGCTCCGCAGGCGAAGCGGAAGGACTGGCACCGCCATGCGGGGTTTATGCATGAAATACCCAGCGAGAGGCAAGAGGTGGGTTAGATGTGGGGTGGAGCACAAGGAAACAGTGAGAGGGGTCAGCTGGGTACAGAGCAGGCGCAGCACGATGGCAGCCTGGCTGCTGTTGCACCATTTCAGCAGCCAGGGAGGGATTTTAGAAGGAATTTAGGAGAGACGAGCAAAGTTTCTCTGCAGTTGTGACCAGGGAGGTACTCCCAGGGAGGTACTCCCAGGGAGGAGTTATGAGGGAAAACAGAAAAAGTACTTGATGAGAAGTATAAGTTGGGTTCAAAAGCTGCAAAAGGCACCCATTTGTCACTCAGCTCTGCCTGCATAAGCACTGTGTGTGAGGATATCTTATATTTTATTTGTTAGGGAATGGAGAGCTGGTCAACAGAAACACAAAAATGAGCGGCACACTGGAAGCATCAGGCTATGAAAATGACCCTTGTAATACCATTTGGAAGATGAAACAGTGGATCAAGATTGCGATTATGGAAGCAGAGAAAAGGATGTCGCCGTTACTGAGATAATGCGAGGGTGAGACCCCGGAGAAGTGGTTTAGCTGTGAGGGCGGATAGAATAGGCAATGTCTTGGACGTGTAAGTGGAAAACATCAACAGACCTTAGCTGTACCTTGAAAGGAAGGCTGCCCAAATAAAAACTGTGCCTTGTCTGCAAACAGAGCAGTAATTGTCACTGATGAAAGGTGAGAAAAGAGATTTTGGATATTCCTTGAGAGTGGGGGTATTAGGGACTCTGTTTTATTCATGTTGACCTGGAAGGGATGGCTAGGCTTCCAGCAGGCAGTCTTTCAGAAGATAGCAGAAAAAGTGGGTGAGGGGCATCAGCTGGGCTGGATATTGATGGGAAAGCAAACTGAAGGAAATTGAAGTATAGGGAGAATTTGCAATTGAACTTTGTAGAAAGACGAGGGTTAAAAGCAAAAGAGAATTCATCAGTGTTGATGGAGTGGAAATCACAGAAAGGCTGAATGGTGGGTCATAATGGGGGAGGCTAATGGATGGTGCTGAATGGGACCACTTGAAGGGTTAGTGCAGGGGAAATGCAGCAGTAGAGAGCGTGGAGTCTGAGCAGTGCATGCTGAATAAATGGCCTTTTTTATGACTAAAAGAAAAAGACCGGGGCAACAGAGGAAGGGAATAGGTGAGATGGACACAGCATGATGAAGGGGTGATACGGGTCATCAGCATAAATCAGCAACAGTGAGAAGAGGAAAATAGAGAATCAAAACAGAAGGAGGAAGGTGGAGGACTTGGGTGAAGGGGAGGTGTCTGCAGGGCTGGGAAGGGAAGGGAGTGAATGAGAAATGAGAAGTAAGGAATCCTTGTAAAGAGGAGAAGGAGGGAGGAAGGGAGGAAAAGATCAACCCACTGAGCATATCCTGATCCCAGTTAGGGGAAAATCTGAGACAGAGATGCATCATTAGGGTTTGAAGCAACGAGGAGGTTTCAGGACCTGGAGGGAAGGAAGTGTGAAGAGACTGTGGCTAACTGAGATCTTTAAAGCTGGAGTGTGTGCTGGAGTGAGAAATAGAGGGCGTGAGGACTGGGCAGGCAGCGCGCAGGGTGCGACTGCGGGAGCTTTCAGGGCTGGGGAGGGAGGAAGAGCCAGAACTGGGAAAAAAGGCACCAAGGGCAAGGAGGGAAGATAGAGTCAAACACGAATATGCACGCAGGGACATGTCCTCAAGATGTTTTTACAACTAAAGAGCACGTTCAGCTCACCTTAATAAAATGTTCACATTATTAACATGACTTTAGGCCATGTCCCCGTCATGTGCATGGTTTTGGCAGTAAAATTTCTGTTGGCTGTGCATGCTGCAATTTCACCAGTGTTCATGCATTGGTACCCACATCCTAATGTGAGTGCTAGTCCTCGCAGGAAGCATTTCATTGTCATTAGTATTCCCATTAAAGATAGCACTAATAAGGTTCCTGAAGCTCACAGGAGCATAGTTGCAGGTAAAGCTGCAAGCAGAGAGAGATTTCATGGGTGGGTGTATTCAAACTTTTGGGATTGCAGTACAGTCTGTGGATCTTGAAGACTGACTTTGTCCTTTGCTTCTTGGCCTCATGAAGTGGGCAAGAAAAGACCCACCTTCTCTGACTTGCTGAATGTGTGTTGGATGGATGGGAAGCTGGAGGCGCCTCAGGTTGGATCAAGGTGATCTGAACATGCCTATTGTTTCTGCCGTCTGTGGCATCTTACTTAGTGTTTACAAAGTAAACAGGGCAAGGAGATGCTGCTGATAAGGTTGTCTGCTCACCCCAAGCACCCCAGGCCCGGGGCGGCTGCAGACGTACCCGGCGGGCAGTGCTGCACAACCGCAGGGCCCAGGAGCAAGCTTCGACCTGGGCATGGTCCAAACAGGCCACAATTGTCCTGCAAGGAAGGGGAAAAAAAAGTGATTTTCATAGAAGCTAATTGTATTGAGCAATACTAAACAAAAAGGCTTCTACGTGCTTCCTCCACATACTCAAGTCCCAGGTCTCGTCTTACCTGTGTGAGTCACACAGGTCAGGCTGTATGTGTGCAGAATAAATCTTCCCAAGGGCCACAGGGGTGGCGAGGGGTGTCTGGTGTGCCAGGAGGGTGCTCTGTCTCCTGTTGCATGTGATCAGTGGGAACGCGGTCCAAGATGAGTAGCGGCTCCTGAACACGCTCTGCTCCTTGCTGCCTTGTAACGTGCCAGCCTGCAGCCCCTGAAGCCCCTCGTGGTATTGGAAGGCCTTTTATCTGACCCATGTTTTACCATGGGTATTTGCAGGTCCTTATTTGAGATGCTGAGAAGATCAGAGACCACATCTTGCCATGTTCAATTTTTATTTCTCTCTAAAATTCCGGTTTTCTGCAGGTATTTGTCTGCAAGCTTAATTTCTTCACTGAAAGGGTAGTCAGGCATTGGAACAGGCTGCCCAGGGAAGTGGTGGAGTCACCATCCCTGGACATATTTAAAGATGTGTAGATGTGGTACTTAGGGGCATGGTTTAGTGGTGGATTTGGTAGCGTTAGGTTGACAGTTGGACTCGATGATCTTAAAGGTCTTTTCCAACCTTAATGATTCTATGATTCTATGATTCTATGATTCCTGGTGAGCAGCAAGACAGACTGACAAACAATTTTATTTTTTACTGTCTGCTGACCTTATGAGTCTAAGTAAGAAAATTCCTGTCAAAATTCCTGTGCAAATTCCTGGCCATTCCCATGGCCACCTGCCTCGGGAAAGTTTATCAGCTCACTGTCTGGTTGATATATGGGGCACTGTATAAAACCTACAGCTCTGAGGCATGTGGAATGAACTGCCAGAAGCCCTGAGTAAGTGCAGTTAAGTATTGCTAAACTGGAGGCACTGGTGGCCTTAGCTGTTGGCTTTCTCATCAGAATGAGAAAAGCCCAGGGCAAGCGGTTGTTTTGCTCACAGAGCAGTTCCAGGGCTTTTTTCCCCTCTATCTATCTACAGCATTATCTGAAGTTTTAACTTTTTGATTCCTGTCATCTCCCAAAGATGGGTTTGTGGTGGTGTGCTAGCGAGGGGAGAGAAGCACCATTCAAACACGGCAGAGACTTGAGAGAGGTGTGTCACCTGCCATCCCGCTAGCCCCTGGGCTGTGGGGTTGCTGGGAGCAGGCTGTTGGCACTGTTGTGGTGTCCATCCCATTGGTAAAGCAACACAGCGGAGGGCTGAGCCTGTTTGACCAGCCTCAGCTTGTGGCTTTACCAAGGAGGCTGAAATCTGAGCCAGATCCTGGCATTTCCATCTGTAGGTCGCTGAGCTTCAAAAAAAAAAAAAAAAAGAGAAAGGAAAATATGTTATGTTATTTATATTTGTATATTTATGTAAATATATAAACATTCATATTTTTTTATTTTATATATTTATATGTTATGGCACTCCTTGTGCAAATAGTAGCTTCTCTTCTACGCTGCTATCAGTGATCACTGATTTCAGTGAAGCTGGTAAAAGTGCTCTGTACCTCTATAGGTGCAGAGAACAAGGCTTTGCTAAGTTTAACTTTGCAGCTGTTTGGGGAATACCTTGCTTCTAAACAGATGAAGTCCTTCTCTGCGAGTATCAGCACAAATCAGTCCCAGTGCTGGATTTTTAATTCCCAAAGCACTGTTAGTCAGCTGTCAGTGTTTAGTTACCATGTTTGTCTCTGGTTTAGGGGGATGACCTTGATGGGATCATTTTCCCTCACTGTGCCATAGTTTCCCCACCAATAGATAGGAAATACATATTTTTTTCCTTTCCTCTTGTGAAACACTAGAAATGCACTCTTGAGGAGTGCCATAGGAGACAGGCTGTTAAAGAACATACTGTGTATATACAAGAGGTGATAGGGATGCACCTGCTTCTAGCATGAAGCATCTGTCCCTCTTTATATTTTCTAATAGGCACAACAGCTTTTTCCACATAAATAAGTTGTGTAAAAAAATACAGGGTCTCCAAAGAAAATTAAAGCAAAACTGCTGATGGTGCAACCTACTTACCTACGGGGAGTGTAATAAACTTAGTTGTATGAAAAATGCCAGGTATCTGTAGCCTAGAAGGTCAGATTTGCAGTAAGGCTTCATACTGGTAATAGTGAAAATCAGTTAAAGACCACATCTCTCCCTGAATGCTGCGAGTAACCAAGGCACAGACTGCTCAGGGAAGTTGTAAGCTGGGGTGTAAGTTTATAGTATTTTTGGACACGCCTTCATGTTTTTAATACGTAGGCAACTGTATGTTCTTTTTTTCTTGTACTCCAGAATAATCAGAAAGGATCCTGCTGTAGTTTGGGAGCTGTAATCATGCTACCACAGGGCAGATACAAGGCTATCTGTCCCCATGCGTGTAGTCGTGCCCTAGGAATACCCACAAACGGGTTGGATGAACCCTTCCCAGAGCTAAGGCCGGTGCAAGAGGATTAGATAAGCTTGCTAGTCGTTGTTGTGCAAATTTCTTTCTGAGTTCTGGGTTCAAAGCAAAACTCGGCCAAAACCACAGAATCGAAACTCCTCGGTGGCAGGACTCCATCCGTACGGTGCAATACGGCGCAATACGGCAGTCAGCATGCAGTGCCTACCGCTGACTCACTGCTTCCCCATCCTACGACGTCCGCCTTCGCCTTCCAGCATGGGTGGCTGTTTCTGGGGCCTCCACGCTCTCCGCTTGCTCTGCCTGTGTCCACCAGTGAGTTTGGGTCTGTGGCCGGGGATCCTGGAGTAGAATGCATGTTTGCAAGCAAAGTGAGGGGTTGCTGAGCAAGGGGTCTGTTGAGTGCCAGGGCATACACAAGCCAGTTCAGAGTGCTACATAGCTAGATGCAGAGATGCTGGTACCATCAAAAGCAGAAGGGATGAACACTCTCCCCGCCAACCTCGGGAGCTCCGAATGACGTGCAAGGTGAAGGAACCAGGCTTTCATTTTCACCGTGTTTCTACATTGTTCAAATCTGGGTTCCAGCCACGGTGCCAAAATGCAGGAAGGGCTTAGCTTCTGTCTTACCTCTGACGAGAGGGCACTGCCTCTGTGTCTCCTAAAACAAGCACCGTAACATGAACAATGCGAGACTAACAGCATTTTATTGCTCCTTCTATAGATCCAAACCATTTCTATCACATTTCCTCTTCATCTAATCTTATCTGTTTTGTGTTGCAATCCTTGCTGTGCTTCCCTATTTCCAAATCAAAGCACAATCTTTCTGCAAAAAAATCTGAAAGCTGCCTCCATTCTGAAATGCGGCCTGTTTTAAACAAAGCACATCAGTTGGTCGTTAACTCATTGGTTTGTTAATCCTTACCTGGAAAGTAACTGATGCCAAAATCATTGCATTCTCAAAGCTCTTGCAAATGTCAATCACTATTAAAAAGGTTTCTTCTGAGTTCACACATACTATTGCATGGATATGCGCAATAGGGTGTAGAACAAGCCAGGCAAGAAGCAAAAAGTGTACGAATGACTGGTTTTGCAGGAAAGGCACCAGTATAAAGCTTAGGAGACCTGGGTTCACGTCCCTGCCTTTCCACAGAAAATGGCATGGACGAGTTAATGACAGTCAAGTGGGTTGTTTCTGGTTGCTGTGGATATCTGTTTTGTGGTTACTGGTCTCTGCTGGTATAGCTGAACATACCATCAGACTGTGAGGTCTTGCACAGGATCTGCTATGGCTGATCTTTGGGGAGCTATGGCAAATCTCTGGGGTTTTTCTGTGTGTTTGGTTTATGCCTCCATTTTGATAGGGTTGGGCAGTTGTGCGCAGGCAGTTGTGCTGGGAGAACCCCCAGGGAGGGATGAAGGAAGGTGCCGATCGCCTGGACACCTAACCCAGCCCCCCGGCACCCCCTGGGCTCCCTGCCTCCGCTCCCCTTCCTGTACTGTCCTCAGCAGCCCCACGGTCCTGGGGCAAGGGGTCTTTGAGAAGTGCTGCTGGTGCTACGTAGGTCTTTGTAGTCACCAATGGCACAAGCCATGGAGGGAGGGTGGGGAACTGCCCAGCAGGCTGCGTTTCGTGCTCCAGCTGTCCCCCTGTGAAGCGAGAGCGAAGTCCCACTGCCAGAGTGGGTGGGCGGCACTTGCTGTGAAACCCCGGGGCCGGGGGAGATCCGTGAGTCCCCAGGGTGCTGGCTGTGACAAGTCCCATGTTTCTGTTTCGTATCACAGCTTTTGGAAAAGCAGTTTGAAATGCATTGCTAAAGGGCCTGTAGCTTTAGTATTAATAAATAGATATAACTCTTGTAGCCCACTCTAGAAAAATCTGTGCATGCAATATAACCTACAGAGGTCTGGGAGTGTAACTACTCCAAGTGCATCAGACTTTGCATCCCAAATTTCCCATTGTATGAGCAGATGTAAAAGGAAGAAGACAGCAGATCTGGTTAATAAGAATGCCCTGCGTATTCTAGTAGGAGACTATTTTAATTTGCTCCTAATTTTGCAAAGCTTTAAGTCCCTGGATTGAAACATTGCATGGCAAAATGTCCACCTGAGGCATGTGAATTGTTCTGCATTTGCCTGGATAGAGGCCTGAGAGTTGCTTAAATTAAAATGATTCAATCTTTTCTGAAAATCAAAGTTTGAGAATTTGCTCTTTTCAAATTTTTGCAACCTCTTCCTAGGGCAGTGACTTGACCTTTAGCAGGGAAGTAGGTCTTGTGCAGAGGTACCCAGATTTAAGCAGGATATAAACCTTTGAAAATCACAGTTTCCATGCGCTTGGTGGAGACTTCAGCTTTTAACATCCAAGTCCCAGAAACCACTGTTCACACTGTGTGTGTTCCAATCTGAGCGAGACTTCAGCTGCAGGTGTGATACGGGGCTGCTAGGCTCTCTGTGCCTGAGCTCGAGAGCAGGGTATAGGGCACCTAAAGGTAAAGGGAGCAAAGAAACAGGCACTGGTGTCCGAGAAGGGTGGAGAGGGAGCTGGGGGCGCGTCATCCAAGGAGCCTGGACAGAGCCGAGCCGGAGCGCTTGGGGTTGTGAATCCAGGACTTTTTCCTGCACCACCTTTCCCTCGGGAGGCTGGAAGGAGCCTCCTGCTCCTGCCTCTTCCCTCTCCTGCTGCTGCTGCCAGCAAAGGCCGGGCTGGGCTGCTGCCCTGCCTCTGTGATTTACTCAGTTACTTCGTGACAGACACAGAAGTCTGTGCGGTAAATCTCATGTGCTACCCCTCCGGGTGACACACGCATCAGTAGCATGCCACATGATGGAATCTGGGGTTGGGTTTCAGTTTGCATCAAGAAAAAAAACCAAAAACATAAAAGCTTAGAAAACAGTGCACAAACTCAGAAAAAATATTAAGTATGTAATTCAGATGTCCGACTCAGAAAAAATACCGTGTGTCATTCAGATAGTGCCAGATTTATAGTCTGCACAATCCTAATTTGTCTTCTGGTATGCAATATTATAGTATGATCCTGTTTTTTTGACACATTCAGTACTGTTGATTTTTTTTGTAGGATCCTTCCCTTATATCATGTATGAAAAGGAGGGTGGTCAGTGAGCAATTTACTTTAGGTATTTGGGTTTTTTTCTCCTGCTGTTCAGGATGTAAATGGTTCATGCTCTTGCATTTTTTTTGCTCTGAAGAGAGATTTACTGCTCTTTGGCTTTTTAATGGTGTTCACCTATAGTATTTAAATACTTTGCAAGCAGTAATGAGATAATCTGCACAACAAGCATTTGATATTTATTTACTAAAAAATAGGGATGCAGAATGTAAATTAAGAAGTTTACCATAGTTTGGAGTGTACAATTTAGGATGCCAGGGCCAGGCACAGGTGACCTTTTTTAGTTAAAGGTCATCTTCACTGAAAAATGTGCTTTAGGATTAACAAGCTCTAGCTATAGATTTATGTCAAACTTAGCAGGTTATTTTGGGTGAACAGAAATAAACATATTCAAAGAAGCTGAAGTGTTATTTCCACATTTTCCAAATAATGCAACCACATTTTTTTGCTTTAGAATGAAATTTCATTTAAAAGTTTGACCAAATAAAAATGATGTAGAGAATCCAGAAACGAAATGTTTGCTTTGGGGCAAAATAAATTGCCTCCTTTCTTCTTTTTTTTTGCACTTCAGCTAGCAGCATGAGTCAGTCGCACTGCTTGCCTTACGACTCTATTTTCCAGAAAACTTAGCTTTGCTTAAGGTCCATGTTTTCAAAGTGCATTTCCCAGCGAGATCCCTTGCAGCTCTAAGCACTCTTTGCTTCTGCAAGCAAATTGCAGATCAGAAAATGTTCCCACCCCAAAATAAGGAACATGCAGTTGATGACCGTCTGTACCATCGGTTTAAATGACTTGGCCAGTGATACACAGGATCCATGTGCAGAGCGAGGACAAAAAACAATAATCAAGAGCCTGTTTATCTGCCTTAGCTACAAGTTCCCCTTTCTCGCAGTGCATCGGGTGCCACGTCCCTTCCAACGTCTCTGGGAGGGTGGTGGGGACAGCAGCCACCTTCAGTGCCCAAACCCAGCTTCTCTGCTGGAGCAGGGCCACCCTCTGCACTGCACGATGAGCTCCAGGGGACTTCTGACCATTCTCAGGGGGGAGCAGCACATCGCAGCACTCGCTTTCCCATGCCCAGGTCTGCAGCATTCTTCCAGACCCAGGCTGGCACCTTCAACTAGTGAAACACAGGGTTGAGGGAAATGGTGCTTCTTGCCAGGATGGAGGGTACCCAGGGAAAGCACCGCAATGCTTCAGTCCCTTCTGGACCAGAGAGCCTGTGTCAGGGTGCGTGCCTGGGGGCAAGCAGCTGGAATGGGGTGGCACCAGCCCCCTGCTGCTGCATGGCTGGGGAGCTGTGGGGCTGGGAGGAGAAACCACACAAAGAGACATCCTCACCACCAATGGCTGATTAGGTTTTGGGCTGGGAAGGGGGAATCCCGGGATGTCATGTCTGCACCATGGCCTGTTTCTGTGTTTTATCCACAACCCTGCACATCCGTTGGGTAAAAGAAGTAGGAGTGAACACTGGCTTCTCATGGGTGGGAGTCACCCACGCTCTGAATTGTGCTGGTTTAGGGGCTGCTTTCAGGTTCGTTCTGGATGCAATGGCCCCACACGCATCCCCGCTGGCAGGCTGGAGAGCTGGTGAGCCTGGCCCAGCAGGGCAAGTGATCAGTGTCTTTCAGGGCTAGCCTCTTTCACTGACATTGTTACAGCTGGAAAAACAGCCTGTGGAAAAGATAAATGAGGCTGATGTCCTTAGCATGATAAGAAAAGATAGGATAATAAAGAAGGAAGAGATTACGGAAGACAAATAGTGAGGAGAGTGCTGAGGACTAGGATATTGCCCTTGCTAGGTCTCCTAGAATTAGACATTTCCTCACTTAGTGAACACATCCAGCAAGGCTCTGACAACCACATTACACCTCTTCCAGAGATCTGTTTAATAAAAATGGTTTGTAAAAGCAGGAGTCCATTGCAGCAATCTACCCTGTACTGCTAGGGTGTTTGGCTTTCCTTTTCCTGGTGGATGGTAATTGCAAGTGATAGTTACTTGAAGTTAAGCGGTTTTCAGACGAGAAAGAGGACATTGGTAGGAGACCTAGATGATGGGACTGTGGACTTGGAGGAGCCCACCGCACAGTGCTGTCTCTGCTTTGCACTTTGCCTTCAGACAGGCCAGGGCTGAGGCACAGCAATGCAAGGGGGCTGTTTCCCCTCCCCTAGAGCCATCCGAAAAGCCTCAATGACTTGAAAGGTGCAGGGTCAGAGCCTGAATGCATTAAATGTCCCAGCCAGCGTGAACTGGCAAAGATTCGGTTCTTTTAATGCATTGTTCTGAAGCAGAAACGGACGAATGAAAGACGCTCGTTGCACTGGCTACCACAGACACTGGAGGGAAAGGCAGCCCCTGGTCAACCAGCTTGAAATCCAGAGTCATAAACAAAGCACACAGAGCAACCTCCCTCACACATAGCAAATGGCTGAAGATAAGGATGAAACCTACTGTCCCAAGTATGCTGAAACGTGGCGGATCACGCTGCAGCCTTCATTGAGCAAGCCCACATTGTGAACATGCTTATGAAAACTAGTGGGTGGATGACTCACAAACAGAGAAAAGGACCAAAAAAAAAAGCAGAAGAAGAGTTTGTACCCCTCTAATAGGGGACACAGCATTTAAACTCTTCTTCTAACCCGGTGTGGTAGCAGTACATTCCCCTTCACGCACCTGTGCCCATGCTCATTGGCTCTTTCTCTGTTCTTTTGCAAGGTCACCGGCTTTGAGGAGGACCTGCGATGCATGACGATAACACATAAAAACTTTTCAAAAAGTGCAGGACCGACATTATCATTTCATGTCTGCCCATTCTTCTGTTCATTCAATGGGACAATCATAGAGAATGCAAGCCGTCTTCTTTTCATCTTCAAAGCTTTGGTCAGGTCTATAGTGCAGGCRTTGGCTGGCCCAGCTGTGTCAGCCAGATCGTATTTACTCCTTCTCCCTGTTCTGCCCGCCAAACAATACAAAACTAGGGGTCATACCCGACCACCTTACAAGGAAAACCTCCTCATGAATCTGCAGTTGTACTGGCAAATGCCCTGCCATGGAGAGAATTTCTTTCACTTAGGGGTGGAGGTCCTGAACAAGCTCTGCTGGCCAGATTATGCCTATATAGGTTGTACAATGTACAGGGAAAACACAGCCTGCATTTTATGTGAGCCACTGCAGCCTGCAGTCATGACCATCCAGCAGCAGCTCACAGCCACCTCGGCTGTCTAATGGTGGCAAGGAGAGCCTGTGTCTGCACTGGTTATGCCTAATTACTTGAAATTGGTGAAAATCAGCACGTGGTTTTCTGGCTTTCAAAGCTGAATTGGTGTCAACCCCCTTGGAGATAACATGCATTATTATTGTTGTACTTGAGCAGGTTTTTTTCCTTTGTATTGTCTCTCTGTTCGGACTTTGGTTTAATATTCCTTCTCTCTCTCTGTTTCGGTTACTCTGTGTCTTAGTGCTTAAAGATTTCCTGCCCGTATATTGAAAGTTTTTAATGAAGAATTTCAGCAACACTCGGAGTTACCAGTAAAAGCCTTCTGCAGATTTTGACAGAAGAAGGAGTTATATGAAATTACTTCTAATCTCTTTATCCTTGTCACACCACTCCGCTATGCAGTAATACACCAAAGAATTTCCAGAAAGCAAAGGTTGGCGACTTACAATACTTACCGACTTGGTTGAAAAAATAAATAATAAAGGAACTGGGAGGTGAATTCAATCTTCTGCTGTGTTAGCTGGGGGACAAAGGAGGGAAAAAGTGGAGAGAGAAGGCTGGAAAAAGTAAATGCTTTCTCAGTTTAATTTTTTAAAAAAAAATAAAACCTTGAGACCAAGAAAGCCATTTCCCTCAAAAGTTTAGATCATATTCTGAAAGTTAAAAAATGAGGCGTTTTGGTTGACTTTATCATGGCAGCTATCAATGGCACATTGTTAATCCCTGTTAGAGTGGCAAAGCTGCAAAACAAATAACAGTATGTCCTTGAGTACACCAGTTCTGTGCCTGACAGGTTTTCATTTTTCACCCCGTTGCATAATGCTGGCATGYACATACGACACGTAGCGTATGAAACTTTCTGGGTAGGGCTTGGTCCTGCCTCCATTCAAGTCAAGGGCAATACTCTTCCAGTTCTCAAAAGAGGCAAGGTCATGGCATCAACTGGGAGCTGGAGCTGGAGCCGACCGCAGCCTGACTGGGAAGCCAGGCAGCAGTATTTTAGAGTAGGTCAGCTGTGTCCCACTCCAGTCCACTCACCCATGCACTTGTGCAAGGACTTACCTTTTGAAATCCCATGGCAACTAATGGCTTTCACCACTTGCCTGCTGTTTTCTCAGATTTATTTCCTTAAAAGAGAAAAAAAAAAAAGGAAAAAGAAACCCCAGCTATTATTTCCTCCTGAGGTACACAAACACAGAAAACTCTTTCGGTTACTCTGTGTCTTAGTGCTTAAAGATTGATTTTCTCATACTCTGTGTTTGTGAGTCTTAGCCAAGCATTGTGTGTAGGTGTTACTTGATTTAAAAAAATAAGATGAAATGTGGGTGGGACTGAAAATGCAGTTGCTATTATTCATCTATTTATGCCATCATACATGTGTGATTGGGCTGTGATCTTGTGCAGCAGCCTAGGAACCTACGGATTGCTTGAATCATCCTTCTGTAAAAGGGCCAGGAGATGTGTTATTTAATCCTTCTACTAGATCAGCAAGATCTGTATATACTAAATTTGTATTTCATACCTACAGCCAGCATCAGCCCACACATGTGATGAAACATCAGCATAGAATTCCGTACCTGTACTTTTTTTCCTTACAATATGCAAGCTCATCAGGATTCCAGCTGRGGAAAAAAACCTGTGTAAACAGCACAGTTACCAAAAAGTGAAGATCTTGTAAAAATAAAATTACTTGTAAGTTTGGGTCAAGTTTGCAAAATGATCTGATCTACGTAAAAATAAAAATTCCAAGGAAAATATTTCTGCTTTTCGATTTGGACACCTTATGTGGAAATTGTAGGAAATGGTAAAGAAGCACTACAGAAAAAAAATCAAACTGATTTTTTTTTATTTTGTCAAGAAAGGCAAGAAAAATGAATCTTTGTTATTGTTGTTTCCAGGGTCAGTTTGTGATAGAAAGAAAAAAAGTTGTTCACACACCTCTACTTTTGATACTTTGACCTTCCCAGAAGGAGTAAAGATGTGGCACTGGCACTTGATGGCCAAGCCATCCTCAGCTGCTTGGGGTAGGATGTTTTTACATGGGTGTTTAATCCTGAGTGCTCTTTCAGCTCTGACATACGCAGACCATCCAAAAATATTAGGTATAGATCCCTTATCGCATTTTTGCAGGCTCAACCACATTCCTGCTTCCATAGACAGCAGTTCTTCTAGCTGCAGGCAGTACAAACTTGTTGCAGTGCTAATTATTTGATCATCTGGCTCAATATTTCCAGATGTAAAAGATTTCTTTATTTTGGTTGTTAAAGAAGGAGTTTGGTTTTCTATCTCTCTTCCCCATTAGCTACATGTCTGCTGGTAAATTAAACGTGCCCAGAATCGCTCCCTGGCATGGAGGCTGATTGCCTCCAGAGGAGGATGCTGTCTCACATGCCAAAACCGAGTGGCTGCTCCAAACTGCGTGTTAGGAACGATCCAGAGCTCATCCTAACCCCCGGCCTGCGCCTGGGAGAGCAATATTTGCCCTCTGGTTTGGGTGAGTGGTATTTAAATGACATGGGCCCGAAGTGTGTCAGGGGCTGTTATGATCCTTAAAAGGTGCAATCAGTTTCCAGTGCCCAGGAACGCTCGCTGACGTGATTTAACTTAATTTACTTCTGTAGAGGTAGTTCTTACATCTCCCCCTTCCTTATTGGCACTGATCAGCACAACAGCCTTCTTTCAGAGGCTCCAAAATCAGGTGTATACTTATTATGTCCCCAAGCAAAGTATTTACGTTCAAATAAAAGTATAATTAGTGCTACCAGCATTAGCAAGTGTTATAGAATGAGGCTGGTAGGGGAGAATGGAGCCATCAAGATAAAACCCTGCAATCCGTGGGATGTCTGCCCAGGAATAAGCAGTGAAACAAGGCAAAATGACAGGTAACAGCAGATGCTGATGGTGAGGGCTGCTGTCTGCTGCCGAACTGAACAGTCTCACTGGGAGTAAAGTCAGGAACTTCCAAGCGGGCATACAAGTGTGTTTTCAGAGGGGGAGGAGGAGTCTGGAGTCTCCAATGACCTATTTTTGTTGGGATTTTTGGTAGGGAGGGAACGTTTGCTCAGCACAAATATTCTGTGGATCTAAATTCCATTTTCCCTAATCTATCCTTACTGGGGATGCTATTGCAAGCAGTTCCTTATCGGTGGAAGAAAACAGTTGAGTTCTGATTCCCGCTGAAACACAAAAGAACCCGATTCTTTATAACCAAGACCCCCTGGAAGGACAGGGCAGAAAGTCATTGAGAGCCACTGACTTCCCAGCTGGTCAGTACAACAGGAATGAGACTCGGACGCTTTCTCAGTTTAGTAGCAGACAATCATTCTGATGAAAGTTTGGACTTACATTGTCCTTAGTCAGCTTTTGGCACTATTTGTATATACCTGTATACCCAATGGGCTAAGGTAGTAAAGCTATGGAATAATAGAAAATACCTACATTTCCTTTACAAGAAGAATACTGGAGATCAAACAATTTTAATTAAAGCTGGTTTTGCCTTCTGTATGCAGAATGAAGTCTTCTCCTGTTATGTGGCAATATTGAATTCAAGGGAGACACTTTTTTCTATGGAATATACCCGATATAACTGTCATCTGAGACTTTTGTTTCACAGATTAATTTCATTATCCACTCCTTTCACCCGTGCGCACTAGGGTAGCATTTTTAAGAATTAACAGCAACAACTTTGTTTCTCAGTTATGTCTAGTTTAACTAACATCTAATCCTCTTAGCTTTTATACCTTCACAAACAGGGATTTGTTTGGCTAAAAACTTTTAATTAGCCCAATCACATGGAGCAGGTATTTAACAACCCCAAGGCAAACACGTTTCAGACATCAGAGGTGTCTCACCACCAGATTGGGAGAGCTAATTCTAGGAGCCCTTTGCTGCAGGCTGCAGAACTTGAATAACAGGGTCGGTGAGCGGCTGGCACCCAGTTTTTCTACATAAGTGGGCAGCATTCTTTAATGGTAACTTGCCGGCTTCAAAAGTTTTTTTGCGATCCTTCGCTAGCCCCCAGCCTCTGCTCTCTCTCCAAAGCAGCCCCTTGGTTTGTGCTTGCGCAAGGCAGACCAGCTTTGAAGAGAGCTGAGGATCTTCTCATGGGTTTGGTAGGACTGCTGAAGACCTGGCAGGTCACTGGAACAAATGAATACGTTAGCAGACTGAGCGAGGATTGAACCTGCTGAACTTTTGATCTTAGTAATTTGAATCCAGAAGAAAGGCTGCTCAAGCAGCATACGGGTCCTAACCCAGGAAGCACGGGGTCACTGCTGCGGGACTGGGGAGGGAACGCTGATGCCCATGGGACCCGTGCTCCTGCGGCGCGTGAAATCAAATGAGAAAAGGAGTGGCTATCACAAAGCGGAAGAATGGACACTGGTGAAAAAGCAGGAGTGAATGCTTGTGTAATATGCTAAACACGTAATTATTAACTTGAGACTAGCTCTGCTGCAGGACCAGGGCCACGGCCGTGCAAAGCCCACCTGTGAGTGTACATAAATGATTCTCCGGTCCAGGCTGTTTCTCCCGCAGTCTTTCGGCAGGAATCCTGTGGGGCTATGTAGAGCATTTAGCACTGCCCCTCAGGCAGGTCTCTGGGGGAAACAAGAGCAATAATGTGATCGGCTGAGACTGGAGGGGAAGACTATGAGTGATGGCTAGCAGGGGTATTGCTTCATTGTGCTTTTTGAGCTGTAAAATCTTCCTCTGCTGTGTCTGTCACCATATTGTTTTCAAGACACCCGTGCCAGTGGGAGTGACACTGACCAAGTCACCCCCATCGAGGGTGCTGCCATGGAGTTATTTTTGGCCTCTGTTCTCATCTTAAACTTGCTTTGGGACATCTCAAAAGATAGGAGAAATAAATAAGTAAATAATTGAGAAATACTATCAGCATCTTCTCTTTAACTTTAAAGTTGCCGAGAGGTGAGCCCTCAGCATCTACCACTTTCAGCCCTGACTTTGCAACACACTCAGAGCTTGCCTAGACACCAGCTTTAACAGATTGCCAGTTAACCCGAGGTATTTGATACATTTGTCCCCACATTCTCCACATATTTATTCCTGGCTCCAGCTGCTCCTCTTTAGGATGCCGGTGCTAACTCTCAGAGCCGGGTGGTCCTGCCTCAGCAGGGGAGCAGGTGCCTGGAAGGTCTGCCTAGTTAGCAAGGCACGATGTGCTCTTGGGATGCCTTAGCACACAAGGAATACAGCTGGCCAAGCTGTTTTTTACAGATGCAGTTATGATGAGCTGCCCCTGCTGTAAACAATAAAAAAATGCCCTCCCGTCCTAGTACAGGAGGAAAACCAGGTAGCCATATGGTGCATGTGCAAATGCAGGGTACCTTGTTTAAACCTATTTGGTCATGTTCTAGCTAGACATAAAATCAGTTATTAAAGCCAACCATTCTGATGAATGGATGTAAAATCAATTGAAAGAGCGTTGCCTGAACAAGACCTGCATGATCAGGCAGAATTTCCATTACAGACCACTTACTGAGAGAAGTTAAAATAGCAAAAACATGAAGTATTAGAAGTCGTTCCTTAGGAAGCCAGCTTTTAAAAACATCTGCTGACCTCATCCTGAACTTTCAGCTTTCACAGGGCAACTGAAACGCTCAGAGAGTCCAGTCAGTTGGGTTATTTAGCTCAGTAGCATCACATGCAGACATTTGCAGATAACAATAAGTATATGAGTGCTCATAGTGTTGGTGATGTTCATATCATTAAAAAGACCACTTTCTGGCTGACTCTTACAGCTAACTGAAATTAAAACATGACCCAAATGAAAATCTGGCAGGATGATGTGATGGAAGGGAGACATGATGTCAAGTAGTATAACTAAAAGCTAGCAAATGCATCTAAATAATGAGGAGATCTTAGCTTTAATAGCCCAAGTGTAGTACACCAAATAAAGCAAAATCTTCTTCTACTTCATGGAGTACCAAGAGCCAGTGAAACTGGTATCTTTGGAAAAATTATCAAGTAGATGGCATACCTGAGAGCTGTGCAACAAAGCTGCAGAGGCTCCATAAAACCAATATCCAAGGAGAAAATAATACACAATATTCATGAGAAGTAGACTAAAGTGGAGAGTGGATCAAGACAGAACCCTATTTTTTCCAAATGTCCATTCAATTTTAGGAACATACATGCTTTATTTTAGCATTCTGAGTTCCCTGAATGAGCACTCCGTGGGGCAGGTCTGCCTGCAGATGTGCCCGTGGAGGGCAGGTGTTGGACTTCATGGTCAGGCAGCTGTGTTGGGCACGCTGTGTTGTAGGTGGCTGGAACACCAATTAACAAGGCAGGAGGGTGGGTTTCTACATGTCTTGCTAGAGCATGGACACACTGGCGATTAAATATTTGGGATCATTGGCCCACACCAAGCTTTGCGTGAATGTTACATTCAGCATGTTCGGTGTCCAACCAGTGAGTGTGGGATGAAGTTTTGCAGTAAGGATGTGCAGGGACCCTGGGCAACAAGGACATTTTAGTAAATTCCCTAATCCCTTGGAAACGAGCAGCCAACACATACTCAGCTTCTGGCTGAGTAGGCTCAGACTCAGGCAAAGAGACCAGTGGGGGGATCTCTTTGATTCAGGTCTATAAAATCCCGGGTGGTGTGGAGAGGGCATGTAGGGGTGCACTGCTCACTGTCTCTTCCAATGCAAGAGGTAGCAACTGTTAAACAAAGCTGTAGAAGCCATTTTCAGAACAAAAGGAGATATTTCTTCATGCAGCAAATACTGGGTCTGTGAAACTCTGCCAAAGGGTGTGATAATTGCATAAATTTTTGCAGGCATTCAAGGGAAGACTGGGCAAGTACTTGGAAGAGAGGTCCACCACTGGACAAACTACATCAGGCTCAAGGAGTCTCCTGAGCTGAAAGTGGTTGGAGGCTGGAAGACTTGCAGGAAAGATCATATATGCTTGTCCTGCTCTTGCTCTTCTGTAGGGCTCAGTTTGTGGCCACTGCTGCAGACAGATTACTGTGCTACATGGGCCCCAAAAATCTGAAATAATAACACTGTTCTTAATGTTTTTATTTGGATGGTGAACAAATTTTGTGCTGATTTTCTGATGCGTAGGTGAATTCAAGGTGCTCTGTGTTCCCATCTGTGCCTGAGCGGGAGGGGAGAGCGCTGCAGGGAGCAGTGGTACCACAGTGCCTGTGGGGAAGTAGGTGGCTCCCTCAGCTATACCATGGCTATAGGTATCAGATGCAGAGGAAGACAACAGGGCTCAGTGGCAGGAGCATTGCATGATGGTGTATATTGGCTGGGGGTCCAGCAAGATGCAGGCTAAGCTCTTTGAAGCCATACTACCCACATGTGCTCTAGTGTTCCCAGTTATTTATGCTAGGAAGGCTTTTTAACCCTGTTAAACTAGCCCAACAAGATTGACTTAACCGTGAGCACCTTCTTCTCTGTGTCCCCTACCTTGTTTTGTCCCTCTTTCTATGCATAGGAAGACTCAGAATTGAGTTCTGTGCTTTCTTTTATGAAAATAAAATAATTTTTGCAAAGTTTCTGGATTAACAAATGACCCCAAGTTCTTCCTTTATCCTCTGAACAAGTAAAACACCCTTCACAGCAATACAGCGAAACTTGTATTGTCCTTGTGCTTGAGAACATATAGCAGGAAACATTATACTCAGTAGTTTAAATTAACTTGCTTATCTTCAGACCACCAGAAAAAAAAAAAAAAATTTATCCTCCTCTTTTATACTGCAGCAATGATGAACACTTTGTTAACGCATATTACATCAGTGCAATTCCATTGGCTTAAAGCCTGAAGCTGTGGGGAAGGGAGACTCTGACCAGCTGATTCTGGCCCACTGTGTTTTGCAGGTTTATAATCCGAGTGCCAGTGTGGCACAGTACAAGCAAAATATGCTATAAAATCAGAAAAAAGTCATTCTGATATTCCTATTGCTTAGGATTTTTTTAAAAATTATTTAAARAAACAATTTTTAACATTTTTAAAAATAATTAATAATTTWAAAAATTATTTTAACATAATTTTTAAAAAGCAGCAAAAGTGATACTGCAGATTTTGTGCACACATACATGCATAAAAGCATGAGAATTGTGTCAGTTGTGTGTGCAAATGCATGTTGTCGTAAGCTGTGAGTTTCCTTTCTGTGGTTGCGGGGAGTTGGGGCATGTTTTCATATGGACTTTTTTTTGAGATCTGTACATATCTGTACTGCCTGGGATACAGGATTTTATTAACAGTTTTATAAATAGTATCTGCATTTTTTTAAGTTGTATTAACTGCTATAACATTTTTAGGTTTTTGTCTCAGAGGGGATAAAGCAACTTAYTCCTGGTATTAGTCACATTGCTTAAAGCTCTGTTGTAAAGCCTTCAGATGATAAGCACAGTATAAGAACATATCTGAAATAGTACAGCTACCTTGACTGTAGTGGAATTATGCTAATTTGCTTTAACAAAGAATGCAGACTCATTAGGTTAAAAGAAGTTGTCTTGAATCGTAATCTGATATCCCAGACAACTCGGTGGATTCTGACTGATACATTAATTTGCATGACTGAGCACTGTATCGTTTTTTTTTTTAGGTTAGAAATGAGGGCATTTAACTTGGATATTGCTTCTGCATCTTAGTCACAAGGCAAAAAAGACCTTGGAGACACGGGTTTCTAAAAGAATGTCACCAATAATATGAAAGGGGTGAAACCTCTTTTTGAGCAACTGCCATAGTCTCACCATTTCCTTCTTCACTCAACTGGAATGAAATCAGTAGAAAATTTAATTTCTAGAAATCTGTTTCCCAGGAATATGTTTTTAATGAGACCGTGCAGAATTCTTTTCACCTTCTCTGGAACATCTTTTGTCTTCTTTCCTTCCTTGCATATAGTACTTCATAGGGGCCTACAGATGGCAAGGGAGGAATTTTATCAGAATTAAGGCAATACAACCCCCTTGCCTCCATTTCCAGTTGCAGTGTGAAAGGAACAGAGCTTCCAGGACTAAACAGACATGTGTTGACTTGTCCTGTACGGAACCCAAGGGATGCTAACCTAKGGCATGGGACATGTTAGACTATTTGATCACCAGAAATAAATTCCCTCAGCTCTGCTGGCTGCAGAAGCCCAGAAGCTTGCAAAGCTCCTGATAACCAGCAGCATCACGAGTAGTGCGGGGATGGAGGGAGCTTTGTTTAAACAGCAGCAATTCCTTGGTAGAGCTCTGGGATTTTAAATCCATCTCTCCTTCATTTCTCCCCCTCGGAGATACAGTATCATGGGTGGGAGATCTGCATGCCAAAGGAGCTGTGAGCTACCGCTTTCTTTTCTGTTCCTTAATAAAGAATGCAATCAGCAAGATGCTAACGCCCAAAATGTTGACTAAGACGCTGATGAAAATGAAGTTTCAGCAAGTGTTAATCCACGTGCCATTTTTTGCAAAGGATTACTGCAGGCTCTGCCACACACTCCACAGACTGATTCATAGCCTGGAATTTCAGGCTCACACACAGTGTGATCCCAGAGGCTTATATTTATCACCGCTCTGCCTGGTGCACGTTTTTTGTGGGCTTAGCACCTTAAGAAAACGTTGATTGACACTGATGATTTACTTAACCGCAAGCAAATGAAATTGTATTCAACCTATCAATAAGGTGGCATCAGCCAAGAACTAGAAAAAGGGTCAGTAACTGGGATTTAATCAGTAAGTGAACTGTAGCATCCATCGTAATAGCATGTCAAAATAGCATGTCAAATGCGCATGTGAAGAATAGCAACAAATCCAAAAGGTGCAATTTTTCTTCCTTCTGTGCTTCTATTTATTTATTTGTAGTTGCTGAGTTGCCCTCACTTGTTTGTATCTAGGAGTGACATTGTTCCAACACGCCATTGCCTTCATTCCTGAGAGAAGCCTGGCGTGAAGAAACACCTTACCTTTCCCCTAAATGTGCTGGGGTTACGGCTCAGCCTGGCCGGGGCGGCGGGGCGCTCCCCAGCTGCCTGCCACTCTCCCGGCATCCTCCCGGCCACGCTGGAAGCAAACGCCAGGGCGGGGGGAGGACCGCAGGAGGTCCATCCCGGTGGCAGGCTCTCAAGTCCAGCTCTTGAACCAGTGCCCCAACCCAGAAATGAACTTGCAGAGAGGAATGAGGCTGGTGGGAGGTGGTGCCGGCTGGTAGGGCAGGCTCTCACCGGCTGCGTGCCGTAGCTCTGCAAAAGACACTGCAATAGTACTTCTCACCTCGGCTCAGACAGACCCGGTGTCTAGCAGGAGATAAATTATTAGTTTTAGTGAAGCAAATATAAGTGGCAAATAGGAAATTTGCAGACGCAGCCTTGGCTGGCCCCAAACGAAGCCCAGGAGAGATGTTGCTCTTTGTTGTGTTGGACCTGTTCTCATCCTCCGCAGTTCTTCACTTGCAAGAAGGGACACTTCATGTGTCCCTACGTCCTACCTGAGCAACGGGTGAGGGTATGGAAACACTATTCGTGATCTAAAACCTCGTTTTTTATTTTAATAATTAAATAGATTAGAGCTTTCTGACTTTTCCTAGGATGAATGGTGCTTGCTGCTGGTACTTTAGTAAGAAGAAAATCTTTAGAAGYGACCAAGATGCTCAGTTTCCCAAGCGTAGCCTTCCCTATGTTTTTAACAAGTAGCTGGCTAATGCGTGAGATCAATTAAATGCGTTCTATCATCTCTCAAAATGCTCCCAGTAATCTTAGTGAAACCAAGTATTTTTTTAGATTTCTAACTTCAATCATTTCACACTCTGTGCTCCTTCAGAGTTGACTATATATCAAAGGAGGTGAAAACACTATGTGAAAATATTTCAGCAAGTGAGCTGGGATTCCTTCAAGGGAAAGGCTGTGCAAGTGTAAGGCATTAGTAGCATTTAAAAGCCCACAAGTATGTAACTGTAATATGAAATACTGACTATCACTGCACAATACTTCAGGATTATTCCAAAATACCAATCAAGTTAGGGTTTAGATTCAGGCGGTAAGTTGCAAAAGAAAAAGGAAAGTACAATCAGCCACAAAAAAATCCTGTTTTCAGGTTTACAATACCATTCTCACACTTCTCGACATTGCCAGGTTTGTTTGGTTTTGGAATTTGATATTTTATTAGTGTGGGGTGACTGTTAGACAGCCACCTAGCAATCTTTCCTAAGGCATCTTTTAAGACCTTTCTCATAATCCGGTGATGCTTGGAGTGCTGGTAATCATTAAAATATGATTT
Source organism: Oceanodroma leucorhoa (assembly GCA_030449065.1). Taxonomy (NCBI): domain Eukaryota; kingdom Metazoa; phylum Chordata; class Aves; order Procellariiformes; genus Oceanodroma; species Oceanodroma leucorhoa. The sequence continues at coordinate 19,036,148 of JASVER010000005.1, forward strand.
GTTGTGTCTCTTCACAATGGTCTGTAACATCCATTTAGTTCTCTGAATGCATGTTATCAGAACAACAGTTTCCATACATCTATTCCTCCATGTATAAGAAACCAAAAATGCTGTCCATGACTGTGACTGCAGTACCAGAAAAATGACCCAACTAGGAGTGTACAACACAGGCAAAGCTTCAAGGCTCTGAAAAACATAACCCCATATCCACATGGAATAAACAGAGCTGTGTTGAATCAAATGCATCCTTTCATTTCAGGTGTTGAAATCCTTACTGTTAGGGGACCTTTCTGAATCCACAAAGCCAAAGATCTGGCTCTAGTACAGATGTAGCTCAATTCAACGCAAACTGTTGTCCTCAGAGGGGCATTGTTCTGACAAACGAGAAGTCTTGCAAGAGCAAGCTGGTCCTGAGAGTCCCTCCATCTTGTGCAAAGCTTAGTGAGAGCAAACTGTGTAATTCCAGTTTTAACATAAATCAAATCCAAGCCTCAAAACTGAAGTCTAACCTGCAGCTAAGCCGGACTGAGACACAGCTAACCACAAATAGCTGCACCTGTGCTTTAAAAATAGACAGCACTTTTTTTCAGTGCAATACATGTATCCAACAGCTCCCAATTTCATAGTAATGAGCAGAACAGGGTTCTGTATGTCAGCTATCAAAATAGTGTCTATGTAACCTGAAAGGTTACAATGTGAATTTTGCAGAATCTGGTGAAAGGTTTTTGAATTCTAAAAACATGCGTAGGAGCAAGATGGATTTTATAACTTGGGAGTTTGAATCAGGGTTTTCCCACTAGCCATGCTGCAAGCCTCAGGACAGCCAGATTGCAGATCATTCGGTGCACAAGTTGCAATTTACCACTGATCTCAGAAGATGCATCAATGTACTTGCCAGAGCAGGCTTTACAGATTTCACCTTAAATCATTCCCTTACATGGAAAAACAGATCCACTTTGAGTGTTAACAGAAGATCTAAAAAATAGAAATACCATAAAACTGCTTTGGGAAACTGATACACTAGCTAAATGCTGCAGTTTTCTGGTACAGAACATTGTGTTATTCAGGTCTTCAGCTTTCATACAATAGGCAGGAACACTACAAGCTTTAAGTATTACTGGTTGTGTGTGCATAGGAGTAAGTGATATCTGGTTTTAGTCCTTACATAGGAAAAAACAAGTTTAGCAACATATTTTATTTGCACATGTGATGTAGCTACTGTAGAGAGGGTATTACTCGTTCTCCTAGGCTCCTTTTATGTGGAGATTTTTAATAAGTAAGAAAAATCTGCTTGGGGCTATTTTTATCATAAACAGGAAAAAGGTTCGTTGTTTCCTTTTCCTTTCTGAACCATTACCCCTCCAGTTCCCACTCCTCCTTTCACCCCTGCCCCAGGACCAGCTCCACCATACAAGTAATTTTGGCCCTAACCTCCCTACTTTTCTGTGGTTGGGCTCTGTTACACTGTCACCTCCGGCTCTTTCCGTCTTCTCTCTAGGTGGACTCCACGTCTTTCATCTTTATGCCAGTGTGATTTGCAGCAGCCAATACTGTAGTGCCAAATGCTTGGGTTGAAAGCAGATGACCCACCAATTCTTCCTTCACCCAGGGACTAGCTGTCCTTTTGGATATGTCCTTTCAGTACACTGTTAATTTACCTGACTAATTCACATTTCTTTATAGCCAGCATTTGTAAATTCTGTATTTACTGCTTCCTCTTTCCAATTCGACCCTCATTTTCTCCTTGTAGATCATACATTTCCTCCTTTCTCACAAACATTACTGTGTCTCATTAGCTGTCCCTCCAAAACACCTTACGTCACCCCAGCAGTTGGGTTACCCCATCCTATTTTTTCTTTCCCTTCAGAAATTATGGATTTCCTCTCATGTCTTCTACACGCAAGATGCCTTCCAGCTCTACCCCACCTTCCTTTCCAGCTATCACCCACCCTGTAAGTAGTTCACAACTCCTGATCCTCCTGAACCACACCTGTTAATCTCTGTGATTCTCTATTAACTTCCTTCCAGGCAATTATCAAGTCTTTGACTCCATCCTAAGGATGGACTGACTCCGTCCTCAATCTTCCTTGCATTTCTGTGGTTGCCCATCTACCTCCAGCCATGCTTTAGCCACGCTGCTACCTCTAGGCACCCGCCTCTGTTCAAGCTGTCTCTGTTTCAGGAAGCCTCCCTCCACCTTGGGGTTCCCCCAAAAGAGAGCAGCAAGAGGCAGCTGGACACCTCTCATGGGCAGACAATAGGAAAACCACAAAACAAGAGGTCCACTATGTGGATCAGCCCTTCAGACCTTCATCCCACTCGTCTACAAATGTTGTTTCTTGTGCCTGGAATTTGGTGATGAGGTGGACATGCTGTAAAAGGCATCTGGGTACTGAAGCTGAGGGATGTTTTTGGTTGCACGGAGATAATTAAGTAGGAAATAATAGCTTCCAAATATTTAAGTACAGTCCTCAGGAGCTGCCCTCACAGAGTTCTGTATCAATATCTCCTCTGAGATTCTCAGCAAAGCAAATAAGAACAAAAAACATTTCATTCATCTACTTGGCAGTATCTGCTGGAAACGCTGATTCAGTCCCAGCTTTTCCATTTAGCTATAAAATCTCCCTCTATACCATCTTCTTAAGCATTACTTTTAAAAAGAAACATTACTTATCTCCTGGGGTTCATTCAAAGCAGCTAGCTGTACTTGTGGAGTCTGATGAAGATGTTTCATGTCATCAAATGTTAGGCACTGAATTTAATGTCAAATATTTGCCCAAATTTAACATAAGGCGCTAAGGACAGTGCTAAGATGACTGCTCATTGCTAAAATGGCTACAGGCTAGTTTCAGTTCCAATGTTAAAGCCCAAGAAAGTAGAATTAAGGCATTGTTAGCAACACATTTATTCTCTTTTATTAGAAATTCTTACTTTTTACAGCTCCACATACCCAGCTGGATCTCCCAAAGCATTTTAAAACCTAATATGTCTTGACAGAAAGAGAGAGAATAGACAAATAGATATATAGAGATAGGCAGACAGCCCATAGATTTTGATACAAGTACTCTCCTGTATAAAATAAACAATTTTATTCTTATCTTAAAGGAACTACGGGGGAAAAAAAAGTCATGTACCAAGCTGTGGCTTATAATTATTTAATTCATATGCATAATAAGTGTATTTAACCAAGTAATTAAAAATGTCTTAACTGAAATGTAAGTGGAAGAAATCTCTCTTCCTAGTAGTACCTCTTTAAAGGAGAAAATCGGTAAAAACACTATACTGATATTAGTGTTTAATTTTTCAAACTTTTACACTTTGTAAGCAACAGTCAGAGAAACCTATAAATACTTTAGACTTGACACACTTTTTTCTACCTGTCCTTCGCATCTGGCAGCACATTTGTGTGGCAAATGGCACCTGCTGCGAGGGACTCCTTGGGGACCCTGCCCGGCTGCTGCAGGTCGCTTGGCGCGTGGGAAGCCCGATGCCCTGGGCTGGCGTTTGCAGTGCTTGAGCACGGTCTGAGAGGTAGCGGCTGCCATGCCAACCTCCCTGGGAAAGGGTCCGATTTATAAAGTCGCTCTGCTCTTTGCAACTCCTCTTGTGACACCTGTGCCCAGGTAATCTATGGGGCTCCGTTTTCAGCTCAGGCTTATTTTGGTGCCTAAGTGAGAGGTAGGTTCTGGTAAAAATATGGTTCAATGGGCTCTGTTTTTCTCCCTGAAGTAGTAATAATTTTCCGCTGCAGCTGAAAAGCTCTCCAGCTTCACTGGGGTACCCTTCTGTCATGCTCCCTGATGCTCTATGGACACTGTTATGTGCACCCAGCTCCATCTCACTGGTGGGCCGGAGCAGATGTGCCTGCCAGGCACTCCTGGTGCCACGGGTGCTCCTGGGGGCATCTCCCCCCAGACCACTGCCAACCTGCCCGTTTGCTCCTCTGCTCCCAGTCTGCACAGGCGGACATGAGGGACCAGGGATGCGACAGGGACATTGCTCGAGCACCCAAACCACACAGACCCCCCGACTGCCCAGTGAGGATCCTGACTAAACCAGCACCATCAAAGCCCAAGCCTGAGATTCTCCCTGTTCAGTAATTGTCATATCAGGGAAATCCCAGAAGCAGCTTAGCTGAGTGACTTTTGCACTAAAATCAAAGCCATGGGGAATGCACATCTGTGATATTAAACCATCGCGTTTCCAACATGATCCTTTCCTAAGCGCAACTGTGGGTGGCATCACGCAATGCAGCAATACATGTAAAAGCGGTTGAACAGCTACGAAGAAGGGAATATTTTGAAATATTTGTCTGCAGTGTGAAGTTGCTAAATTGCTAGTGTAGCATGGTCGTACAAAACACAGATAAAGTAAAAATAGGTAGTTCTCCCTGAAAGCTTTGGATGATAACATTTTGAAATACTATTTTTGCAAAAAAAGCTGCAAATAAGGGAGTGAACAAGGCAGGTGGGACAGGGTGGATTTTTTTTGAATAAGGCCTCTGTTTTTTAGGGAGTTTTCTAGCCTGGCATTATATGATTTTGTACCAGTGTTGCCCATTCTTTGCCAGTCAGGTGTTTAACAAATCAGCTCTACAGAAACTGCTTGCAAATATTCTTTCCGATCAACATTCAGTTTCTCTGTGAATCGTGAGCAAGTTTTCTTACATATCTCATGTATTTTGCAAGGTCTGTTCCCTCCAAAAGAATAGTGATGACTGAAACTCTGCCCAGTGAAACCACTAGCAAAACAGCTCTGGGATCAGCCAGCAGAAGCATTTTGTAAATAGTTCCCTTGCTATCTCTTTCTTCTTATCATCTGGAGGAGTACCTTGTCTGTCCAGTGCTAAGGACTCATTCTGCAGTAGATTAAGATCTACAGGGTATTTTCAGGGCTCTGAAATCTCAGCGCAAGATACTAAATTATGGACCAAAGGGATGAGTAGGTATGGCTGTAGCTCTTGCACTGCTAGCATGGCCAGGTATGATTTCCGAGAGCCCAGACACCCAGCCAAAGCCACAGCTGGAGAGGTGTCCTCATGTATGCCACCTTCAGGCCACTGCTGAAGAGCCCTCTCAATTCACGCTTCACATCTCTGCTATTTTCCTGTACGATAAAGATCTTCCACGGCTCGCAGCGATTATTTTTCCCCTCCCACCTGTTTCTTTTGCAGCAGGTAGTTGCTAGTCCTTCTGCTCCAGAGGAGGGGACGTAGCTCCCGTCAGAGGTGATCGGTGCTGTTCCAGTATTTCCTGGGGAGGTGGTTTCGACACACTCTTTAGGGATGGGTCTGAACATATTCCTGACAGCACCATGTGCTCAGATACAGGACGTTCTTTACTGGCAATATGAGGTTTTCAAAGCCTCCACAGTAGCCCCTCTGGATCTGCCTGTACTGTTTTCCAAAGTGAGTGTTGCCATGCAGGATGAAATACAAATGCATCTGTTGAAAGAGAACTGGATCAAAATTAAACCACACTTAAGATTCATAGAAATTTCCCCTTCTGTTACCTGATCCCCACATTTTAGCTTTGTTGTTTGATCTATTTATTGTTAGGGTTGCTAATAGTTTGTAAGTAAATTGGTGTTTCATTGAAAGTGCTTTGCCCAAAAGCCTGTGAATTTTAGGTGCTTTTTCATTTTTAATATCCATAACTTGTACTTTACTTGCTTCCAAGCCAACCTGAAGTTATACGCTGTCTGTACTAAATCAATGTTTGACTTTACAGTCTGCATGCTGTACAACCCAGCACCTCCTCCATTTGCAGTAAGTAAATATGTAAGTATTACGTTGCCCTTGAAACCTGTGCTCTGTGACAAAGGTTGTACACTGAGAAGGGACTGAAGCGCCAAGTTTCCGTGGGTCACAGCCTCTCCTGTCAGCGGTGCGTTAATCAGAAACCCACCCCTGGTTATCTGCAAAAGCGTGGTGCGGGGAACTTTGGACCAGGTGGCATAGGGGCAGACTTGGCCTCCTGAGAAGCATCTGCCCCTCTCTGAGCCCTCGGTTGTGAAAACCTCATCTCTGAGAGCAGTAAATAAGGAGAAATATGTTAAACTTGGGTTGGCCAGAAGCCGACCGCGCTCATTTCAGGAACATGGGCAATGACACGGGCAGAGCTGACTGCAGGCATGGTACTGTCTCACTGTGTGACCTTTGGGAAATTACTTTATCTCAGCCCACCCCAGCCTGTTGAAGAGCCAGAGGCATCAACACTTCAGGGAAATGCCTCACAACAGTACTTAATCCAGTTGTTCATGTTCACAACTTGCTTTCAGATTTAACACCCTATAAAAATTACTACTGCTATCTCTTTCTTACAAAGAAAGGTAAAATTCATTGGTTTTGGATGATTTTCATTTTGAGGTTAATCTCTGAAAACCAGAGAAAAGGTTGCACAAGCTTGTGTAAATGAAAGACTGAGTTTTCACAAGGTGGTAGCTATACAGAGGTATGTAGGGAAGATAATTTTTTTTTTCTTATTGCTTGTGCAACGATGAAAAAAATGTTTGGTTTCTGTTGCATTACATCAGCTTATCTACAAGGGCAGATTTAGTGGGAGGACCCATCAAATTGTTCACTGTTCTATTTGTCCAGGGTGACATGATACATCTTCAACTGTACCATAGTAGAGCCACCATTTTTCTATGGTAGCTACACCTGGCAGCTATGACTGGTAACTGAGGTCCTCTGAAGTCCTTTGGCCTCAGTGGGTCAATACTACACACAATTTTACTTTCTTAGGCCTGTACTGTGCTAACATGCATTGCAGAAGTATTAGCACCGTGGAAAAGTGAGTATATGTATAACCTTCCCATAACAGGCAGCGACCTTGTCTACACTGCCAGATGAACTAAATTTGAGCTGGCTCCATAACTTGAGTACCCATGTGCCACTCTTCCACTTCCAAATCTCACCACTGCAGCCTCAGTTTCCAACCTTGCCGGAGACCAGCAGTGTCACAACATGAAATGCGGTGGTGATAAAATCTAGATCTGATCTAGATGGGTGGGCAGCACTCCTCCAGAGTCTTCTGCTGAAACGCTTCTGCAACCAGGAAATGCCAAGTTGCCAAAAGCAGACCTTTTCACAGAAACATGACCTCTTCCCCCCAGGTGTTGTTGGGAAGGTCTGTGTGGAGTCCTTACCCAAGCAGGAGAGAGAAACAGCATGGCTGGACATCCCCCCTCGCCCACATAGTCCACCTCTCTGGGAGCAGCTCTTGATACCAGGTGGAGCAAGACTGCTATGAGCAGCTCCTGCTCCCTGGAGCTGGTTAGGCAGGGTCTTAAGTGTAGATAAGCTCTTTCAGATAAGACCCCTCTTTTCACCTGGGGATCTCAGAGGTGACAGCCACAGCTGAGACTGGGAGCAGCTCTGTGGAATACGAGGTTGTTATTATTTCCACTCACAGCTGGGCGATCAGCGAGGCACCAAGAGGCTAACGTGATGTGGCAAGTGTCCTGCTGCAAGCCTGAGAAGCTGGCAGAAGAAGGTGTGTCTCTCTCTCCCCTGTGAGTTCATCACAGTGCTCTTCCTCACAGTTTGGGAGCAGATGCTGTAAAGCAGCTGTGAGGGTTTTTTTATCTAGAGGGAATACAAGTTGCCAGTTGGGAATTATTAAGGCTTATGCAAAAGACATTGCCAGGTCTTGCAGGTTGTCCTACAGCAGCAGGATTGTGTCCATATGCCTGTCCTACCAGGGACTCACAGGCTGCCGCCATGGCAGCCTTAAATACCAAATGTGTGAGAGATTCCCCTTCTGCCTCTCCTTTTGCAGGCAAAAGGGGAGGGGAGGTGAGCGCAGACCAGCAGGAGGGAACACCACACCTGAAAGCACAGCAAATGGTGGCACCTTGGAGAGCTGAGCAGGCTGGTGTGTGTTGGGTGCCCTGGGCATGCAACATGGGCTGCGGCCACAGGGCTCGCGTTGCCACAGCGGCTGGCCAGGCATCGACCCCTGCGGGCTTGCCCTGGGCCCTGGGCTCTGAGGAAGCCCCCTCAGGAGTCCTGGCTCAGGGAAGGCACTTCTGCTTTCGGTGTCATATCTGCTCGAGTCCAGCCACAGCCCATTGCTGCATCGACAAACTGTCATATGTGCGTGCCGGCTGGTGAGCTGGAGGCAGCTGTGCCCCTGGSCACCCATGAGTGCACTGCAGGGTGCCCATGGGCAGAGAAAGCCACTCCAACCTGACCAGTCTCGGCTGGTGACCCTCAGCCCAGCATCACTGAGTGTGGACAACCCAACGTGTGAGGCCCTGCAAGATCCAGATCAACAGCAAACCAGCACATGGACATGCTCCTTGTTGCACTACATGGCAGGTTTTAGTAGCTAATCTGACTAGCTAGAGCAGCCAGTGGTGTAGATTTTCTCCTTAAACACATGCATTAAAATATGTACTGCTCAAGTCAGGGATTAGACAAGATGAATCACTCTTCCCCAAACCAGGACTGAAAGGCCATGACAGATGAGGCCAGAGAGTATCACAAAACCAGGACACACAACCTAGCCTAGATTTTCCTGTTGCTCCTCCGTGAGCATACATCTGTGTACCAGGTCCGGAAAGGGTCTCCCAGGTTGGGAGCAGCCACCGAGACCCAGCCTCCGAGTCCCTCCCAAGCTTGGCAGCTGTCCTCTCCTCCTCGGGGAGCGGCAGTGGCACCTTGTCAGCACCACCCTCGGTTGCCAGCCCGTTTCGGCTGCCCTCTGCTTGTAATTGTTAACTTGCTGGGAATGGGAAAGTTCTGGCTAGCGCGGGTAGAGCTTTAACTCTGAGGCACTCCCAAGAAGCCGAGACGCAGGATCAGAGCCTCTACCTGCAGGTTGCCTCGGCCATTTCTTTCCCCCGTCTTCGTGTTTAGGCTCCCTTTGCGTTATTTTATCATGCCATTTCAGGTCTTTTTGTTGTCATTTTGGTTTTTGAAGTTTTAGCTGCCATTTGAATGATGGCTCTCTTATGCCAAAGATTTATTTGGAAATTCAGGTACTCCCATAAATTAAGCGTTCCCTCTCAGCTTTCAGCCAGGCACGCCTAGGCTTGCACGCAGCCTTAGAACAATACGGAGAAAGGTTATCATGACTTACCTGCCACAAATTATCTATTAATAGCACCATTTATGTAGCTTTTTTTTTTTCCTTTGTGGCATGCTTTCCCTATGTCCCCCTCTTAGCAGTTTTCCCCTTTTTTTTGTGCTTTGTTTTCCCTGTGGAGGACAGGGTGGGTAGAAGAGGGGCAACCTTTTTGGCACTGGCTCTGCCCCCGTGGCCCCGGCACTGCCTTCCCCACGGGGTGTTTGCAGGGAGGGTGGGACGGCGAGCTGCTCACAGCCTGGTAAAACATTGACCCGCGCAGGCAGCCGTGGCCGCAGAGGCGCTGGGCTGCCCGGGGAGGCAGGCAGCGGGAGCCCAGCGGCAGCCAGCACCCACAGGAGCACGCCAACCTCTCCCCAGGTACTGTTTTCCACTTCCATTTTCCTGGCTTTGAGAGGCAGAAGGGCAACGGCACTTGGTTATAAGGTTTGCCAAAGGTTCGCTCCCTAGAAGTTGGAAGAGGAGTTAGCGTTGTTATTTTGCAGTTTGCTTGCATCAACTGTAGTTGACTGCATGGTGTTATCTAAAGCACGGGTTGATTAACCCATGCTTGATTAGCTAGTTGTTTTGATTTTGGTGTATTTTCATTTAAAAGAACCAACAAATAAAATTAATGCACGGTTGCATTTGAAAACTTCATGGTTTTCTAATAAAACTCAAAACAGCTGGCTTCTGCTCATCTTCTAACTGAAGAGTAGGAACAGGAGTCAGAGTTTCTAATGAAAATGTGCAATTTAATTATTGCCACAGGGATGCAGGTAGTGACTCATGCTGAAAAATACTTGCTGATTTTTGAATGAGCTTTGCAAAAATAGGCAAAGTGACTAATTTTCTTCAAGATTTTTTCCATGTTCCAAAGCAGTAAACACAGAAAAAATATCAGGATTTAAGTTCCTAGTATGCATATGCCACTGAGAGACGTGAAGCTGAACAGATTCAAGTAATTGTTTTAAGTTTGCTCAGTGACTTAAAGTTTCTACCACACGGTGGAAGCTGGCTTGTTCATGCAGGAACCATCCTCTGTGCGTTTTGCTGGTCTGGATGCGTCTTTATATAAGTACATATGGTGACTCCCCAGAAATCACCTTTTACATCCCAGGTGACTGTCAAGCAATCCTGAAAGGGGAGTTATCACAGAGGACTCGGTGTGAAGTGGCTGACGTGTAGTCAGTATTCACAGTTTATTTACAGTATGATTTGTGTGCAAAGCAAAATGCAAGAAAGAGAATTTTTTTTAAAATTTGTTGCTTCCAGTTTATCAGTGTCAGGCCCTAGCTGTGCTTGCTGCTTGCTTCAATCCTCCCTGATGTGACAGATTTTCTTGATGTGTTTGCTAACTGGGCTTGCACGTGACATGCTATTTATGTTTAGTAAATGCTCAGTGGTGTTAGGCAGTGCTGAAGTGTGGTAACACATTTACTTTATTAAAAGTAGTCTAAGTGTGGCTTCAGTTCTTAGCAGTACTAAAACTCCTAGAGCAAAGTGCAGGAAAAAATTACTGGAGAACAAAGCAACTAGATTCCCACAAATATCTGCTTTAAAGGATTGAAATATGATTCAAGAAAAATTTTGGTAAAGGCTGCACTGTAGTTTCAGTCTGTTGGTGAATTTGAAGACGTAAAGCATGACTATGATTAAAGCATGTGATTTTTTTGTGTGTCATAGCTGATGTGTGATTCTTGCCCTCTCCTCCCAGGAATGGTAGTTCCAATATTTGACACTAAATTGGACTGATGTAGAAGTTTCCTTTGCAGTAAGTAAAGAAAGAGTTCAAATCTTATCTCAGAGCTCACAGAGACTGAATTAAAAAAAATAAATATCTAAAACAAAAGGCAGTGATGACAATGTTATCTTGTCTATTTTCATACCAAGCTAGAGTTTTAGCTGGTGACTATAAGGGAGATTATGTGGCTTAAATGGAAGGAATAGGACTGTTGACAAAATCTGTTCAGTCTTCGAGTCCTGTTTGCACTACAGAGGACTTCTTCCAGAGCAACTCCAACCCCTTTCCACCTCTGAATCAAGGAATCAGGGAAAAATGTTATCAGACAGACAGGTTTCAGGACAAGAGGGTCATAACTATCTGTAAATTATGAGGAACTGAAATTGTTTCATTAAGTATTAACGTATTATTACGCGCTAAAATGATGCGAGATTTCATTTCATGTGCTGCATTTTCAGCACAGCTGTTTACCAAGTTTCAGTTGGTTAAACTTGTGTATGTACGCTTGAAAGGAGCAGGGCTGCACGGGGATCATGAAGACAGCCTTGTCTGCAAAATCTTTTTTGGGATATACAAGGTGGAAAAGATCGAGAATAATGCTTAGCCTGGGCTGGTTACAGAGTTGCTAGTTAAAAAAAAGTCTGTCGTCACCCTTAAAGGCAGTTCCTGTGACACGGGCGTTACTGCTAGACCTATGCAAAATAAAATATAATAGATCTCATAGAGATCTCACAGTGACACTTTTCCAAATTTCCCTTCATAGGAAAGAAGAAAGATTTGTATTTGAACCAGAAATGCCCATAGTAAAGGGATATATTAAAATGGGAATAATCTCTACAGATACTTTGGAAAGGAGTGATACTCGGTCAGTAGAGATGCTGATTATTCAGACGGCAAAAAAAGGAAACACTGCCAAACAAAAAACCCCATGCAACCAGAATTACAGAAGATTAGCAGAGGCATGGCAAAACTCTGCCTCTCCTCCCCAGAAAGTGTCAGGGTTGCCCACTTGCTCACGGGCACCAGGGCCCCGCCTGCCAAGCAGTGCCCTGGCAGAGGCAGGAGTAGCCTTGGTCCCTGCTCTCCGCAGGCGGGTGACGGGGCTGTCACCGGGAGGGTGCTGGGAGGAGCATCCAGGCTGTGCCTCAGCGACCTCCTGCACTCGTTCCAGCAGCTTTCATTTGTTTATTGTACTTGTTTGTGTAGCAGCCATCACACCACGGGCGAGATGTTGCAATCACTTTCCTTGATTCCCCATTACAAAGACATTGACAACAAATCACCTGTATCAGACAGGCTACTTGGGATTTGCTGTGCTGGACCTCATTGTTTAGGAACATATCCCAAGTGGAGACCTTCATAGTCATTATTTTTTTCCCCCTGACACAGCAGCCACATGGCACCTGGGTAAGGCCATTGCAGATATTTGGGGCTTGAGGCAGAAGAGCAAGCAGTCTGCAGTCTCTGGCAGGAGTCTCGTTCCTTCTATGAAGATGTAGCTCCCTGCTTTTCTCTCTCCATATATTAGAAAATCTTTTCTATAGCTGTTGACTTGTACAACACCCACACTAGCAGAATATCTCCTTCATGTTACTTTGGGAGCAATTTAAAACATTAGCATTTAATTAGTTTGTTATCTTAAGGCAGAAGTGTGATTTTACTGGGAGATTTTTGCCTTTTATAGGAGTAAGAGTTTTCTGAGGGAAACAATTTACTTGTTCAGAGCCAGTTGCAGAAGCATATTTTTGTGACAATAAGCTGTTTTTCCTCTTTCTGTTGCAGTGAATGAAATGATCAGGTAAAATGCAAACCTTAAAAGACAGTGATTAGAGACAAGCAAACTTACCCTTGCACATTTCCAGCTGAGCATAAGTACTAGTGATGCATTGAAACCCCAGCTTTTCAATTTTGCTAAAATAACACAAAGTGTTAACCCATGATTTGCAGCTGAACATGAAATATAATTTCTGTGAAATGAAGTAACTTTAATTATTTTAATTACCAAAATTATTTTGTGCTGGGTGCATGTATATGCAGTTCCCAATGATGTCAATGCTTAGATCTTGATTTAGTTTTTTCTTCTTTGCAATGTGTACTTTCAATGAGAATATTTCTTTATGCAAATTGTTGCTTTCAGTAATAACTTTCAGAACTTTTATTCTCATCAGAAGTCAGATGCTGCACAGATCAGAGTGCAGTATATAGTTGATGATTAAACATATCTATCCAAATGAATGGCAGCCCTGCCCTCCCCTCCCCGGTGCTGGGTCACAATGTTTCCCTTTACTTTCAATATTTAACAACAGCTGTCAATATCAAACAGTATTTGCTTGCACGCTGGAAGGCAAAAGTAGAAATAATAACCAATAGTTTTAGCAGAAGTAATTTTTTTAATGGTTGACTAAACAAAGGCTTATTTCTCATACTACAGTATCCTGACTCGTGGATTTACTGGTCTTCTTCCCTGTGAGAGTGAAAAACAAGACACTGAGCAAAAGCTGCAGTGCCATTTAACCTTCATATTTGGAAGGAATCAAGCTTGAGAGGTTGTCAGATTGCCTCTCTTGTATCTAATGAGTATTCGGCTTAAAAATGAAAACGCATTGTTCAAACCAAAACCTTTTGGTTGTTGAGTGAAGTCAGTCATGTTTGCAGATGTGAAGCCCCTACTGACTTTTCATCCTTTCTGAAGAGCTGCAGAGAACAGTCATTATTCCAGTCCTTCCTACCTCCTGCAAAGATATTATCAGACAAATGCTGTGGCACTATAGTAATGATGTATTTTTTTAATGGTCTCCGGAAAAAATGCACATCTTGCTTGGATCTTCTTTCCTCTGGGCAGTTTTTGTAATTGCAACTGAAAGCAGCCCCAGCAGCAGCCCTTAGGCAGACTGTCAGCTGGGATCGTGCTAAGCTTTACTTAACTGAATGCTTTCACCCGAAAAGTTGGGGATACTTTAAAGGGAAAATTGCTATGTAAACATTCTACCATGCACAGAAACAGCTTTTTCTAACCTGGTTTATGGCACTTTTGTTAATGCTCCTCCAAGCAATACTCAGGGCAGCTACTCTATCATGAAGCTCTTCCACTTGAACGGCTCCCCAAGATGCTCAAACCACACCTGCAGTTAGCTCTGTGTGGGCAGACAACTTTATAAATAAAACTGAAACTAAGGACTTGACAATAGAAAATTCATGGATGGGCAGCTACATGTTGAGTTTAATGGAATTACTCAGTCCGTTGGTGTCAGTCGGTGGGATTGATAGCTAAAATCTTGATTCTGCAAACCCTTCTCTACCTGGCATCATGTTTATTCCTGCTAACGTCGTCCTTGGGAACTACTTCGCCATTATGTACTGAGTACTGAAGGGACTTCATCAGCCTGTGCTTATGAGTAAGTCCTATAACTGATGGGGCTATGCCTTCCTGGGCCGTTAAATAGACATAACGGCAAAGATGGCTCTGAATGGAGTTCCAGGGTAAAACTCATGCTGCAGTACTAAAAAATTTATAGGATGTGCCTATGGAACTCTACAAGTCTCTTCAAGCACCACATCTGCATGAAAATGTAGGAAGAGTGCCTGGGATTACTGCGTAGAAAGCTTGTTTGGCTTGGTGGTGCATACCATTAGCATGGATGGCAGGGATTAGGTACAGTGGAAGTTACTGGAGGTATTACCACTACTTCATTTTTACTTAAAACTTCTTGCCAATCAGTCTCGAAGCACGAAGCTTAGCTCTGCGTTGGCAGTCAGGTGGGAATCCCTTAGCAAGGGGGACATTGTTGAAACTGTGCAATGCTATAAGTACAGGCAAAATCACAGTGGCTGCAAAAACGGTATCGTAAGTAGGAGCATGAGGTGATCAAGCCCATCTACCCAAATGAGGAGCACCACCGATCCCAGAGCTCTCTGTGGAGAGGGCATGAAGTGGGGGCGGGCATGGGGGAGCCCTGCTGCCCTCAGCCGATGGGAGGGCTGGAAGGCAGGGAAGGAGCTCTGGGCACCTGGTGTCTCAAGACAACCCTGTGAAAAAATCCCATGGAGAAGAGCAATATCACAGAAACAAATGGGAGAGCGGTGGCTGAAGGGAGTGGGGGAGCAGCAAGAATGGCCGATGTCCAGCCATCTGGACATCGGAGGAGCTGCCTGTCTCGGAGGCTTATCACACCCCGTAGCAGAGCGGGGTCATCCAGGTGGAAATCTGAGATGACAGTGCTGAGGAGCAATAAAAAAGGGCCTAAACAACCCTGTCTTCTTGATTTCTCCCTTTTCTTCATCCTTCTACTTCTGAAAGACCTTATGCTTCAGTATCCTGTGATATCCTCTGTACACCAAAATACCAGATGTACCACCATGGGGGAAGGATTTCCAGAGGCTTACAGGCAGTACGTTCCCTCCTTTTCACAATCTGGAGATAAGGGCAATGGTCAGTAAATCCATCAGAAACATATTTTGACAGGCTCAACAGTCTACAGTCCTCTTCCGCCAAGCCCTAGTGGGGTTTCACCCTGGACTAAAGTCAACGAAGATCCTCCTGGTCCATTTTGTGCTGTGCAGTTACTGCAATGAGGCTAAATAGGAGAATTTCTTTCTGATCAGCCAGGGTGAAAACCATCATTGTGATTTGGTACTACCACCACTAGCCCACAGTAAAACTAGAGTCATGCACAGCTGTTTAATATGGTGCTGTTCTATAAGTGCTGTTTTTTCGCTCTAGGTAGCAATCTATTTTCTGTTGCAGAATATTTTGATGTAAATGGCTGGTGAGTTAATGCTGATGTTGGATACAAATACTATGACTCTCACTAACTGGAGTAATGTACATGTCTGCAGCTGAGCGTTTTTCAATGTGACTGCTTTCTGCACAGTTGTAAAGGACTTTTTTCAATGAAGAATGTGGGTTTTTTTAGTTACTTCTTAAAATGGCAAATAGAAAGGTGAGCAACCTTTTGTAAACAGAAGCAGGATACATAGAGACCTTTCTTTTAAATTTCATGATGACACATCTCCCCTACGGAAGAAAAGAGGGAAGGCATGGAAATGAATCCGGGTAAGGCATTTCAATTTATGTTCATTCAACACTGTAGGCTCAGCTCTGCTCTTCATTTGCATTTAAACAAGGAAGTTTCAATAAAGAAGTTGTTGAATTACTTGGGAGTGTCTTCAAGGCAGTGTGAAAACACAGTGAAAGCTCTTCTGTGCATTAACTGCAGCGGTAGGGAGGTTACTGAGACCTCTGGCTACATTTTGGGAGAGGCCGGTAGGGCCCACCCCAGCCAACACATGTGTCATTTTAAACACATTGTAATTGTGTTAATGTAGATGAGATTTAAACTGTTTTCACTTGGATACTATGCTGCATTGGGAGTCTAATTAGAGATTTGTTTTAGGAAAAACCGAAGAACTAGGTTAAAAAGAAGTCAAGAAGGAATTCTCTCAAAAACATGCATAATAATCATTCTTTGTCAAATCTTAGAATTTCTGATGGACACTAGCAAAACTGGCAAACTCATGCTCTCATGAGTCCTTCCCTTTCTTCCCTTACGGAGGCGAGCCGCCTTCTTAAACTCCCACCTGATGAAGGGAAGGGCTCTGTTGTTAGCACCCCATAGCAGTCCTTCATGGAGCAGGTCTCCATTAGCCCTGGGTACGTAGCTTTCTCCAGCAACCTCACTAGACTTTGTGTCCATAGTCCATGATTGCTCTGCTTGGCAAGTTATTAACTGGCACTTAAGTTTATCATGGTGCTGAACTTTGAGGCCTGATGGTTTTGTTCTTGAATATACTGGAGGTATATGTAAAAAAAAAAAAGGGGGGGGGAAGTTTGTTTTGAAGAAGTCAAATTTTGACAGTGTTTTGGGAATAGAGTTGTGTTAACACGCCAGGCTATGGGAGATAGGATCTGTGTCTTCTCTTTTGTTTTTCTGCTTGTCCAATCCAGTTCTAGGGAGTTTGCTGTTTTGTTTAAACTCAGGTTTTCCAGAGTTGTAATTATGTAAATTACTTAWAGTTAATGTTATATTTTTGTGAGTGAAGTCCAAGTAATTTTAAAAAGGGTTATTCTAGCTTATAGACTAGTTTCTGTGTTAAGACAGCAGGCACATCTTTCTTAAGGGAAGTGAAAAACTGAAAATATCTCTGTTTTGTGTCCTTCAGACTGTTAGCATGCAAGATCTGCAAGTTTGTGTAAGGGGGGGCATCTGCAAGGATCTGACAAACAGATTTGCAAGCAAGTCAATGAGTGCAACCTCCCTCTGCTTCTCCTCTTTAATCCGGGTGACCACCTTGACTCTGGAAGGCAGTTAATGCTCAATACGCCAACATCTGCAGGTGGAGTTTTGATATTAGAGATGATGGCAGCTCCTGACAGAGGAGCCATTGCACATAGCTCAGCAACTGGCATTTGGCCATTCCAGATCTAACTTTCATCTGATTAAAAAAAAAAACAAAAAAAACCACTAACTTTTTCATTAAGCAACTTTATAAATGTTAAATATTTTTAGCTGTGAGGGCAGATTTTTGAGACCTCAGATGAACATATTACATTGGTGGTATTTTTATGTGCAATAGATTTTCCTGTTTGCTTATAAAAATATTTGGGAGTAGCAGTTTTTAGTCATATAGCTAATTTATAGTGTGTATAAGTCTCCTGTCAGCTCTGTCAGTAAGAGATGGATAGGGTCAAATATTTGCAGATTTTTTTAGAAAATTACTGTGGGGTTGAGTAAAGAGGTTGGAAGGTGTTGTTTTTTAAGAAAACCATCACCAGAACAAATGTACCCGTCTAGATCATCTGTTCAAGTCGGCTTTCAAACGGGATTTATTTCTGATTCACGAGCATGCTCTATTTCTCATTTATTCCTCTGGCTGCTCATGTGAAAAAGAACAGACACAAATACCAGGAAGATGTGACCCCTTCCCTGTGCATAAAAGCAAGGAAAACGCACAGCAAAGGGCAGGAGAGCAGCAGGCCAGCTCACAGTCCCAGCTGCCCGGAGGGCATGTGCACGGTGGCTCCATACCCAGGTCCATCACCGGATGGGTCCAGTGGAGAGACAGCAATTTTGCCTTGCTGAGGGGGACATAACGCAAATAACATGACCGATGTTGACGGGGCTGGTACTGGAGGGGAAAGTATTCAACCCTTTGAAGCTTCTCAGATTATTATATGGCACTTGAAATAACTCCCGCCATGTAAAAACACACCATCAGATAACAGGACACTCTGACTCATTAAATATACCTTTGCTAAAATCGTTTCTCAGGGTGTTCCAGTTTCTTGCTTGGGTCACGATGTTAAATCATTACTTGCACTCAAAATGCATGAGCCAGCTACTTGCTGGTTGAATAGACCCATAAACACAGCTGCGCTGGCGGCTACTTTTTAGAAGGTTTTCTTCAAGCATTTGGCTTGACTTTTAAAAATAGCCTGTTTCTTTTGCACAGCCTCTCATCTGCAAAGCATGACCCCCTTGTTGAAATCTGATCGTGAAATACGACTTTCCCATTCACCTGCTACCAGCAGGATGCTTTCTGTATGAGCTGGGTATAATAGCACAGTATTTCATTTGTGTTGTTTGGTGATTTGATGCTCTTGGCGGCAAGCTGTGCCGTGAGGTGTCTCTGTCTCCTCTGCTTGCCTGTCTCTGCCCGGGGGAAGGCTCCATTTTCATTTGTTTAGGGTTTTTTTTAACCGCTTGCACTGCAAATGCCCATGTGAGGGGGGCAGGTGTGGGGATGTGTCTATTAATGTTTACACCTCCCTCAAAATGCTCCAATGCTAGATGCGAGTTTCTTCATATTTATAAATGAAATAACCTTTTAGCTGTAGGCCTACATTTCAGAGAACTTCTCCACTTCCAAGCAACCAGAAGGAAAACAAGTTTTGCCTCACCTGATTCCAGGGTAGGTTTTTCCTGGCAGGTTTCAGTAGAATCACACAAAGTCTTTTGGAGGTATGACACCAAACATTTGCAGCTTGCGCCTCGGATTTCCAAATTTATTTAGCCTACTGGATACTATTTTTGTTTAGAGCAACTTTTTTAACTAATCCCTCTGGAGCAGGCTGGGTCATCCACACAACATGTGTCCCAGGTCTTCTCTAGAGCCTCCTAGTCCTAAGGCATAATTATCATTTCTCATATGCTTTTTGTTAGGTGTCAGCTCCTGAAGTGTAGCAGAGGGGTGTCATGAAACTGAAGGTGTGCATTTGGCTGCAGCACAGAGTCACACAGGGACACTTGTGGGTGCAGGGATCTTCCTGGAAGACTGTGCTGCATCAGCCCAGGCAACCACACCTGGCATGGGCTAGTCCAATTTGCCTGTCCCTGCAGCCACATCTGGGCTTTGTTCAGGAATAACTGGTTGGTTCTGTCCAAAAGAGGACCCAAAAGCAACTACTGATGCAGTGTGGATGCTCAGCAGACCAGGACAGAGGATGACCTGGAGAACAGAGCTATCACATGGTGCAGATGTGCAGAGCGCATGGGTCTGCCCTGAGCTGCTCCAGGGATCAAAGTGGGCAGAGGGTTTCACTGGCTGAGGCAATGGAAAGGACACATGTACCCTCCTCTGCTCTCTCACAGGCTAAATGGAGGTGCAGCACAGGCAGTGGTCCAGCCCTTCCTCCACCGGGACTCTCTTCCAATCTCCTCCTCCTTCCCCTTGTGGGAATAAATGCGATAATCCTTCAGAAGGGAGTATCTGCAGCTCCTCCACAAGAGACAAGAGCTAAGTAGAGGATTATGTGCTTATGTTATGGCTTGAGATTTTTTTTAAACAAAACACAGTTTTGTTGGAGAGCATACATGATTAAAACCAAAAATGTTCAGAAGAGCTCAGAGTTTCAATTAAACTTTCATGTCCAGAATGTAACTTCTGCGCCAAACCAAGAGAAAGCACTGCTCCGAAGCAGCCAGGAGACCAGAGAACGCACCTGAGATGTGAGACCCCCAGCAGCAACCTGTGCCCCTGCTACGTCAGGTGGGGCTCTTGCATGCCACTCCACCACCTAACTGCAACACATTAATTTTCCCGAAACCACATCTCCAGCTGTCAGTTCCTCTTTCTGAGCTAAGAACTGACACCAGGGTTTGTAAAACATTGTACTCCCAGCTTGACAGGCACTTAGAGAAACTCCTGACAGGTAGTGATGGGTTCTCTTTGCTCCTATTATAAATTTTCCCTGCTTTCACGCTGTTCCTTATTTTCTTTGATAAGCCCAGTCTAAATTTATAGTTATATTCATTCTGGCTGTGCAGTTGAGCAAGCGTTGGCTTCCCTGTTCTGATGAGAAACAAGAGCATTGTTTGATATTAAACAATACAGTGTTTTGGTGCTTTTGATGCTTTTGAGAGTAAGGACATCAGAAACAAAGCCCTATAATGGGATAATAAATAAACTGGGTTTTCCTTTCACTGAAATAAATGCACAGTAGTGTGCAGTACRTTAGCTGTCAGGGGTTTCCAAACCACCAGGCAGACAACTATTGGGATTGTTCCCTTACACATCCTTATTAAAGGGCATTGTTGACTCTTCGGATTTCTGCCTGTCCTAGGTGTTTCTTGCTTGTTTCATTAGAAGGTCAGCTCTTCTTGAATATGTCTCCTGTGCTACTATTGCCTTAAAATTAAGCATTGTTATAAAGAGCAACTGGAAGATGGAAAAAGATAAGAGAAAAACAATTTCTCCTCCAAACCATTCCTTCTGTGCATTGTCCTCTTTCTAGAGAAGGAGGGAAGGAAGGAAATCGGCTCTCTCTGGAAACAACGCTTCTACTAATGGACTGAAAATAGCAAAACCAGCAGCCAGGATTTTCCATACCTGTCCTCCCATTCCACGAGTGCAAAATCCATTTTTTTCTCTCTCTGCTGTAGGCCGCACTTTTAGATGTTTTCTTTACTTCTTCTGAGACATTCCAGTAATTTTACATTTGCATCTGTAGTATACTTAAGGAAGCCTAAATTTAGTGGGTTTGAAGACAGAAGGACCATTTTAGGGTCTAGATTATTTAAAAAATGTTATATGCTTAATGAAAGGAAAGTGTAGCATAGTTTCAGAAAATTGATTTTTACTTGGGGTTAGAATGTAACAGTGTAGGTTTTGCGTAATTTTGATAAGGTTTCTGTGAGTTGGGCAATATAACGATTAAAGTTTCTGTCTGAAAGATGGAACTGGTTTTTTATATGTTGTTGTTTTAAGTCACGGGTATTTAAAGTCAGACCTCCCCAGGCCAGTATCTAGGCACTTACACAGTCTTCAAAGGCTCTCGAGCATGCTTAGTTCCTACTTATCTCAGTGTGAATTTGACAGACAAGGACTGGAGGATTTAACATCATTATAACCGGCTGATCTCTGAATAGCAGAACTTATTAAGTCTGGTTTTCTACAGCATCACCGCAGGAAAGCAGAGCAATTCCAGCTCCATCCTGTGTCCCCAGCTCCTCCCATCCTCCCACCCTTTGCATTCTTCCCTTGCTCCTCTCTGCACCCGCTTGCTGCAGGTTGGGTGGCTGCTGGGGGCCGCGGGTGCCCTCACCCGCAGGTTGTACCTCCCCGCTGGCCACTGCTTCTCAGGGTGGGGGAAAAGCTCAGCTCTAACTGCCTCTCCCTCAGTCACGTACAAATTTAATCTCTCCGAGTTAGCCCTGGCTTTCCTAAAGCTGCGTGAGCGCTGAGCCCTCTCTCCGTCCGCGTGCCGCCTGGCTGCAGCTGGCCAGCAGGTCCACAGGTAGTGAGTGAATGGGGAGAACGGGGGCTGGCAGACGCGGCACGAGTTCGTATGCCTGGGGTGGGGCGAGGGGCCGTTTTTAGGAAACCGGGCTGGGAACACCACACATTCAGCAAAACCAGGAAGAGCGTGCAAGTGCTAGGATGTGCAAACAGGGAAATTAACTCCCAGGCAGAGACAAGGACTCTATTTATTGCCTGTTTGCTCAGTTACAGCGGCAAATGCTGTTTGTCTTCTGTGCTGAAATGCACTCCCTCCCCTTCTAAACTTTGCAGTAGTTTATATCTGTAAGCTTTGAGTGTCACAGCAGCTTTGCTTCTGGTGCACCTGCAGTAAGCTGGAGTGGCTTTAGCCATTTAACCATGAGCTACTGCTGGACTTTGTTCACTTCAACATGCTGACCTTTGGCCAGCAGAGGTAGAAGAGAAGCTGGTTGCTCTTGGCAAAACATGATCACAGTGTACCCAGGGAGGAACCTTTTGTAAAGTGCCCTTTAATCAGCTCTGGTCGTGGTTAGGGGTTGTAACAACTTAGGTTCCCCTGATAGTTTTGGTAAAAGAGCATCTGAAAGCACGAGGTCTGTCCTGCTGCTTCTCCGTGACCTACGAAGTCCTCACCTGAGGTCTCGAAGCAGTGGGCAGCGGGGTGCTGGGGACACGACGGCGACGGTGGCACCAGGCACACGACAGCTTAGCGGGACACAAGCCTACTGCTGCCGGCTGGCTGAGGAGCGACCGGTAGGTTCGTAACCGTACCCTGTGGTGGTATTACGGTCATGGTTGTATTTCCTATGGTATTTAGCAGGGACGCAGGCTGTGTCGGAGGGACCCTGCTCGGTGAGGCACCTGTTTCAGCCTCCTGGGCAGTAGTAGATGCCCTAAAACACAGTGTAAGCATTCAGAGAGGAGGTGGTGATGGAAAATCCTTGTTTCAGGGAAATCCGTCTTCCTAGTCACTAAATGCAAGAGACCGTCTTATGCCTTAGATGTGAAGGTTATTTCTTTCATGATGCTGACTACGCTCTGAGTACAACTGAGTATCTCTGTTAGAAATGGGCAGTCATTGTGGAGGCTCCTGTTCTTCCAGGTTGCAAGTGTCCTCCTGTGCCGCGGGGGTGTACATGGCATGCACAGCAATCATTACGCTGTACTCTGCCATTGCTCTTTTAACATGATGTTTAATCTTCTAAGGTGATCAATAACAGGCCAGAAGTAACTTTTTCATGTGTATAAAATAGTCTTTTCAGGAGTAAATGCATGAATTCAAAATACTACATTTTTTCCTCTCTGAAATGACGTCATCAATATACTTAGGAAATTAGGTGCAAGGCAATTTTAATCCACTCAGGTTTCATTTTTAACAATAATTGTTCCCAAAAGAATGGAGAGTCGCCAAAGAAAAGCAGTCTAAAGCCTCAGTATAACCTTACTACACTTCATTGGTCTTGTGGCACATCTTCAGAAAAAGATTTGGCTTCATTTACAAAGGCCAAAGATCAAAACAAGGGAACCCTCACCACCTGATGGCTTTATTTGTATTTTCTGGGATGTGTTGTACATACCACCAGTCTCATACCATGAAACATATGAGAAGTCAAATCCCTGATATAACATTGTTCGTGTCAAACATGATGGTATGGCACCAAGAGTGAATTAACTTCATTCAGATAAACTTACACAGCAGCAAAATTTCAACCATCTCTTCACATACACCCCTAAATATAAACAGAGCAATTAATTCCCTCTACAGATAAAAAATTCAGACCTCAAGGGTGATGTGGAAGTCTAAATATTTGGACAGGTTAAGGACAGGTGACAACCTGATTGTTGCCACATTAATCTGTGTACTAGACAGCAATAAATTCAGAGATTCTGTGCTAAATCATGTACTCGTGAATCAAACAGGGTAAGACTGGGACAGACTGCACAAAAAAGTCTTCCTTTTTCTTTTGGAATAAAGAAGTACATCTCAAGTAATGTATCAGGAAGGGCAACGTCTTCAAACATAGGTCTCTGCTTACCTCCAGTGGTGCTCTGAAGACGGCACACAACCCTAGAAAGGTCAGATTTCAACCATTTTAGCTGCACGGAGACTGTAGCAGCTCTTTCTCTGAATATTTGGTAATATGCTTACCTTTAAAATGCAACCTATATGTATTCCCACCAACTACATGTGCTTCCTTTAGGAGGTTACCTTGCATGTTTTTGAGAAGGGTAAAGCCACTGACCTTTTAAAGCTCCTGAGAAAATTTTAACTTGTTTGTTTTGTGGGGTTTTTTGTGGTTTTTTTTTCCCCAGAAAAAGGGA
This sequence comes from Oceanodroma leucorhoa, assembly GCA_030449065.1. Lineage (NCBI taxonomy): Eukaryota > Metazoa > Chordata > Aves > Procellariiformes > Oceanodroma > Oceanodroma leucorhoa. The sequence continues at coordinate 19,060,001 of JASVER010000005.1, forward strand.
GTTTCTCTGCAGGATTACGATCATTTGTCACCGGGATAACCTGCTGACAAGCTGCAATTTCCTGTTTAGTTGCAGATGCCTCCTTGCAAACAGCTAACGTCTCAGGTGCATGGTGAGCATTATTTATGCCCGATAGTTGAGGACAGTAGTTCCCATTGGTTACATCTCTGCTAACAAATAAAACATGCTAAGGTCTCTTCCCTGGACCCAAAGGCAACACAGCACAGTCTTTTAGCTGAAGTCTTATTCCCCCCAAAACAAGGTGGACTTGCCCACAGTGCCTGCCCTGGGCAGTCCCAGGGTCTCCATGCACCCACCATGCAGAAGAGAAGAACTATGAGAGAGAAACAGGGCAGAGCTGAGAGTGCAGATGTTGCTCAGAAGAGTTCATTTTGTGTCTCCAACCCCTCTTTTTGCCAAAGGAAAGGAATCTTCCTGTCTCGGGACCTTTTCATGCAGCTTCTGAGGCTAAAGTCAAGGGTTTGGTTATTGCCAGTTTGGAAATGTCCTCCTGAAAATACAAACCTTCCCCTAGAGATAGGAAGTGTGGGGCTTAGGTGCGTCCTGAACGAGATGTACCTCCCACTTAGGCTTTGTGAGTAGCTCAAGAGCAGCAGATCCTAGGTCATTGTAGAAACATTTTCTTTCCCGAGGAAGGGAAAGAGCAATTTAACTAATGGATTTAATAATTACAGCCATTCAGACCATTCTTCTCATTCCTAAACATTTCAGCTATTATGGTCCTTGAAATCACAGACACTTTGCCTGGTTTATCTTGTCAAATATCTATAGAGGTAAGTTATGTCAACAGCGCTCTCAGGTCTGTCTTTGAGAGAGAGGTGTTTTATAGCAGAAGTGTAGTCCTGTAAAAGAATCACCTTCCTGTGATTACTGAGAGTGCCCATTAACACAGCCCTTGAGCACTTTCAAGTTTAATTAAGCCGGCCCTACCCCGCAGAGTGACCTGGGGCAGCTCTGGCAGTCAGGGGGGTGATGCCCGAGAGCCCCGCACTGGCGGTGGGCCCCAGCCCAGGTGCAGCTGCAAAGGTGAAAGTGCCCTTTCACTCTTTAAGTATGTTTCGTTACGGTGGGTGGTTTTACCACAGGGTTGCAAAGTTCACACCAAGAGCCGCTTATGTTACATTTGTGTTTCTGCACTGTGCAAGTGGCTTGGTATAGATGTAGCTCTAGGGCTTGCCTGTGCTGTAGATAACATGTTTGGTGGAATAACAGGCAAACCCACCTTGTTTCCCCTCCCGTGGAAGCACATCTTAGACTGGCAGCAGAATTCTTTTTGTTGCATAGCTTAAATCAGCACAAAACCAGAGCAAGCCACAGCGGCTCGGGAGCGGCATGCCTGCAGCTGGTTTCTGGTATAATGCTGGCTGCTGAGAAGAAAGCTCAGCCGAAGGCATGTTTGCAGCCCAAATCCTGCCTGCCCGTAGCGAAGGTCAGCAGTGGAGAGGAGCAGACAGGATGCAAACACTGGCGGAGGAGGAGCTGGGGTGCTGGGGTGAGGTTAGGTAAGGCGAGAGCATGTGACGGCACAGGTGAACCCGCACTGGGCCACGGGGACAAAGTGCACTCAGGGCGATGGGCCAAGAGGTGTGACCCCGCTCCCGACTCACAGCAGCACGCACCGCCGACCGGTGACTCAGTCACAGCAGATTTTTACCATGTAAAGTCCTGTCCCAGGTATTCTGGCAGCATAGGACTGGTATAAAGCTTAGTCTGCTTAACACAGACTTCTTTCTGTGCATGGCAGTTGAGACTCTGCTGGCACCATAAAAAGCTGCATTTTCTAATTCTGACAATAAATCAGTGTTCTGAGACATGGAAGTTGTGAATGTGTAGCAAAACACAGTGTAAAAGAGACACGGGAATTAATGGATATGATAAATGCCCCTGCAGCTCATTCAGTCTCCTCTAGTTTTAATTTTTCCTTCATGTTACTGAGAAATATAGAAAAATACATTTGTCTTCCTGAAGGAAACTGTGTCAGTTCCCTTATCTGATAACCTCTTTCAACAAACAATTTCCAAGTGATACTTATTGTCTTATTTTCAATAAGAAATTCAGAACTAAAATAGAAAAGCTTATGCCCTAAACCAGACATGATGCCTGTTGGCTGGAGGAAAATCTCCTTCCTTAATATTCTTATAATCTACTGCAACCTGTAAAAGGGCAGAGCAATTGCTGGAAGAGAGGAAACAAGGGTTACATGTGCTAACCACGCTCATTTTCATACCCCGGTTCTGGAAGCCCAGCTTCACCCTCCTGTAAATAGAAATTTGGAAGTCTTTATCCTCCCTTTTGTGAACATGTATCACAAAGCCCTGTAATGCTCTCCCCTTTGAAAAAAGCCCCAGAGTGAACCAGCGAGAATGTTATTTGCTGGCAACCTTTTAGATTATCAAAATCGGTTGGCACATGGTTGGCTTGTGCTGGCTGGATATCCCTGCTAGCCACAGGAGGTGGCCACCAGGTGCCTTTCAGTGACCTGTGGAGCTCACACCACAGCGCTGTGCCTCCCTCCTTCATTTCTCCAGTACTTTTAGCCTCTCAATACCTGCAGCACTGAAATTCACTAGCTGCATCCAAATTTTTAAAGAGTAACAGTTTGCTACCCTACCCTCTGATCCCTCTGGATGGTTCAGTGAGCTCCTTGGTGTTACAGAAAAGGTTACATCTACCCCCTGTGAAATCCCATCGGCTTCTCCAGAGCGGGAGCTGTGCTGTGAAACTAGATTCAGCAAGCTTCAGAAGAAATCTTTCCCCTGTTTTCYCATGAATCTGCTCAACGCTGGTGATACGACAAATGCTTTAAGCCAGCAATGCTGGCAGGAGGACCAGTCCCGCCTTCTTCTTCCCCTCTGCCAGCACAGGTGTTCGGGTAGCGTGTGTGCAGGGCGCAGCCGCGCAAACGCTTGTGACAGCACACGCGGAGGCTGCAGGGCGTGGGAAGGATGGAGCGGGACCTTACGCTGGCAGCTCCAGTTTAACACGTTTGTGGGGCTGTGGTGTGAAACACTGGTCTTGGGCAGCCACATCAGGCTAATGAGGGCTAAACCTTTTTCCCATAGAGTGTTTTATTTATCCAGGGACTGAAAAGCAATCACCATATTAACCTCCCTTGTAGATACGTCTATCCAGAACCCACCCTGTATTTATTTTAATGGAAAGCAAACATGCCACAGAAATGTAATGGTTGTGGCTACATAAAAAAACCTTTGGGTTTTGCTGGTTTCCTTCTCTTTTTATGTGCTAATTAAAATCTATTGCACTCGATGGGTTTATTCAGTATCTGTCTTCTTACATTTTGGAACCAAAAATTTGCTTTCAGCTTTAAATGAAAGCACAAAATTGCACATGGGGAAACTGAGTCTGCTCTCCGGCGACATCCTCTGTGATTTTCATTGCAGAATGACAATTAAAGTGTTTGCTAAAAATAAAACAAAAGCTTTGCTTATAGTGACCGTTAAGGTTATCAGGGCAACTCTCGCTGCCCATGAACCAGAGAAGCCTGAGATTAAAAAACAAAAGGGGAAAGCCCAAGGTGTCCTTGGCCAAATTTCCCCCTGGTGGGACTCCACCTTCAGGGCTGTGACTTTGTCCTCTCCATGCTGGGATGGGGAATGTGGCTGGGGCTGGCAGAGCAGAAGGATAGTCCACCTTTGCAAGGGCTTTTACTGTGGCAAGATAAAGGTCAAAGCACTGACGTAGGTTATGCATGGGAAGGGCTTTGGTGTGAGAGAACTTGGAAAGCTGTTGTCTCCAAGTGTCTACCTGGGTGCCTGAATACCTCTGAAAATCTCTTCAGACTATATAGTAAAGCTGTTTTGAGACATTATAATTATATGTATGTTTGTTGTATACTATCCACCCAATAAAAAGCAGAAGTGTTTTGATACCTGTTACAGACTGTGTGTTCTCTGAAGGATCTCCACAGGTTTTGGTCTGCAATAACTTACGGAAGTCAGAAAATGATGAATTGTGCTGTATTAACTCACATTGTGTAAGAACAGGTGTAAAATAACATGTTATTCATTTAAATAAAGTGGTGTTGTCCCTTTAAACATTCAAATAGGCAATAAAATGGTTCTACAAACATGTGGGAACCTGTTCTACCAAACACAAAGAGGTTTTGTTAAAAAGAGAAGGAAAAGAAAGAAAAGGGGAAAAAAGGCTGTCTGTTACAGTACGAGGTCCTAATTTTTGTGGCTGTATTGTGGTTGAGAACGGGCTTATGTGTGGATATACTGATAAGGTGTAAAGACTTTCTGAGATTGAGATTGGAGACCTTGCAGGTCACTCTTAAATTCATGTGTCCTTTCAGTGAAATATTTACTTGGCACATTCCCTTTTCATTCCACTACAGTCTTTCAGTAGTTTTTGAAACCCAAATATAATCATAAAAGCCAATCCACCACTCACTCCTTACTCTCCCTTCTCCTTTCACTTGCTCACGTGTCTGCACTGTCACACGATGCTAAGCTGCCACCCTGAAATATCTCCTGAAAGCCTATTTCCTACCATGATCATCAAAAATACTCACTCTCACCCAGATAATGACACCACCCAATAAAACGATGAGCCTGTGATCAGCCTCTGGATCTCCCAAAGCATTTGGGTTTGATCTTTCTAAAAATCTCAGAAAGCAGATCCAACGCTTTATTACTGCTTGTCATTGCATCGAGGAGCCTGGTGCACCCGATCAGCAGAGGCGAGAGCGTGTGTCTGCTTGTAGAAGAGAGACAGCCGAGGGGAAGCACACCGTCTCCTTGGAAGCCTTTTCTCCCCGTCAGCGAGAAGGTCCCCATCTGACAGGCATTGGCATATTCCAGTGAATCTCACTTTTTTCTTCAAATTTCCAGCCTTTTCTATCACTGTATTCAGGAGGAGAATTATTTAGGAAAAACCTTTCACATGTAGTCCCACTTCAGGAAAGAATAAAAGGAAATGGAAGGGCTATGGGAAACATAGGCATGGACTGCTCTGGATGGACTCTGCACCATTCCTTTCACATCTCTTAGGATTTGGCTCCTGCTTAGCTGTCAATCATCATAAAGAGGAAACAACTAAATATTTATGGTATTATTGTAACGCAGGGTGATACTTCATCATTGTAGTCAAGCTGTACATTAGGAGAGATGTGTTTATATCCTCACACCAGCACAGTGGACGCTGTATGAGAGGAGGAGCATGTGCGCATGTACAGAATCCATCCTCCCTGCTGCCTGGATGGCTCTGCCCTTAACACTTTTCTGCTCTGCCTTAGGTGTATCCCTCTCATGATGCCAGAGTCATCATAAAGAGGCATATAAAAAGTCATGTAATCGTTATGAACGCAGTGTGCTTGAAGTCAAGGGGAAGTAGGTGCCTAATGCCAGGGAAAACCGGGGGACACACTTGCAGTATTCTGCCCAACTTTTCTTAAGTTCCTTATAAAAGCACAGCCTGCAGGACAAATTAATATATTTTCAAATTCTGTCATTGGGGATGCTAACACCTCAGAATACCCTGCAGCACCTTGATCTGCTGACGTTCATTGCTTTAAACAATAAGGAGGGCATAACTTGGAAACTAACAACAAGCTGGAGCTAAAAGTGAAAGTATAAAATGAAAGTCAAGGGTTTGAGTGGCCTCCCTACATGAGCCTAATTGACATGGTATATTGAAAAGCCTTCTAAAAATGAGCCCATCGGCTCACTAGCATTGGTGCTTTTTCATTCCACTTACACCAGAATAGTCTTCCCTGTGCCTTCAAGTACACACACGATTGTAGCTGATAGGATTCGCTTTACAATGTTTATGGTTAAAAGTTTAGTTTGTTTTCCAACAGAAAAGTAAAGAGAAGGATACTGACTTCAAAAAATTAATCTGTGGAAGGGAGTTTTGCAAGCTTATACCAGCTAAATATTTTATACTCGCTTCCCTATATAGATCAGTGATATTGAGGCATGGGTCTGATATTGGCAGAATCTCCTAGATTTTATCCCCAGATTTGACACTGATTCCTTCCATAGTCTTGGGCAAACCACTCAATTTCCATGCTGCAGCTTCCCTGCCAGCAGAGCAGTACCTGCCTCTCTGCAGCTCTTGTAGCTAATGAGTTAACATTTGCAGAGAAGAATTCTGAAGATGAAAGACTTGTACAGTAGACTTGGGCTGCAGGCATTTTGGGACCAGGATCCGGGCTGCAGGTGTGTTTGTACAGTGCCTAACTCACCACGGCCACAGTACTGTGGATAAACAAGAATAAAAAGCCAGAACAGAGTGATTGCAATCACCCTTTGGGTTTGCGGTATAAGTAGAACAGCTATCCTTCCTGTTCACTCACAGAAACCGCCAGAGATGCTTCTTTTGCCAGTCTTTGCCATCCTCCACATTTCTCTAACTTGGAGCCTTCTAATTGTACAGCTCTTATCTCTACACCCATTGACTCCCCTACCCCTCTTCTCTATTGACCAGCCTCTGACTCTGCAGTACAAGGATGCCTCTAACTTTTACATGCCCAGATTAAACCACTCAGAGAGCAAGAACCAATTATTATGTAGGACCATCTGATACAAACTGACAGTGCTTCCTCTGCAGAATCCACCCCTGTGCACAGTTTGTCATTGAGATGTTAATACACTTCTCCTTCCACACTAGGATGCCCTGAGGTTGCTGCCTGTGTGCTGCTTGGCTGGAGATTTGGACCAAGCTTTACTTTTTGGAAAAAAGGAGAAAAAAGAAAGGAATGGCTATGCCAGTAAAAAAAAACTGGGAAAGGACTGAAAGCTGTAGTTGTTTTGCTTCTGTGAGTTCTCTTTGCTTTTCACCTTCTCTGGGCAGTGTCCTTTCCCAGAAATCAGTCATCTCCCAAGGCATGCCCTGCTCCCTCTTCTCCTGCCGGCTGGTTGTGCACACTGCTTGCTGACCGGGCAAATCCATCATCCAAAGAGTGTTTTGGTGGGGTTCCTCCTCTTGGCTGCTCGAGAAGGTGTGTTGTTTGCTTTGCCTAAGTGCTCCCAGGGCCTAATGCTCCGTTGTTATGTACAGACCATTTCTCCCGTCATGAATCATGTTTTACCACCCCTGCGCTTTTACTTCTGCACCAGGCTCTTTTTTTTTCTTTCAAGCAAACACGTTTGAGTTTCCGTGTTTGCTGCTGAAATGGTGCACGCCGGGTATGCGGCACAGGCTGAGTTATTCTTACCATCCCGCCGCTGCCGACATCAGTAAACCTACCTCTCGTTCCAGGAGCTGCAGACCATTTTTTTTCTTACAATCGAAGGTAAATTGATTCAGCGCAGCCTGAAATAATTTGCCAGACACACATAAAGAAAAAAAAAAAGATTTCACTGAAAAAAGCTCATGCCATCAAGCAAAATATGCCCTTTTCTTATCTTATCTGTTGTGAGTAACTCAAGCTATTTGCACAACGCCTTGTGCTAGGAAGGAGTTGTTTGTACATGTTTCACTCCCTTTTTTCCAAGTTTTGAATTTTGAATGAAATCTTTCTCTTCAATTCCTCCTCCCTGCGAAAATGTCATGGTTTCTCTTCCCTGTGCTTCCCTGAAGGTTGGACCCAGCCCTCCCTCCAAAGATCCCTTCATTGCAGATGGTTTTCTATTAATCTTCAAACCGCTTTGGAGAGCTCTCTGCGTCTGGCAGCACTAACATCCCCTCTCCCTCCCGTCCCACCCACTTAGCCTCAGCCTAAGAGCCCTTAACAAATGACTCCCAAGGAATTTAAATGGCTAACGCTCGCTGGCCAATAAAGAGATGCATAAACTGTATAACCAGGTTACGCGGCTCTTGCCATTAGGAAGAAAGGTTGCTCGGGCAAAGGCGCGAGTCCTCTTAACCTGTCGCACTTCGATCGCGGGACTGGAGAGGTAAGGGAAGTCTTGTTTGCTCTGTAGGGCTTTTTACCTGGTTTTCATTTATCAGGGAGTTGAGACCGAAAGTATGTCATTGTCAAGGTATCGGGTTTGGGGTTTGCCTTCCTTTAGAGGGTCCTAAAGAGTTGTTTGAGAAGGAAGCAACTACTTCTGAGCTTGAACTACGAGCTCAACATGTGAATATCTAAAACATTTGCGTAGCAAATAGCAAAGCGAATGTCAGAAGAGTGAAAGCTAAACCACTGATATTTTAGACAGAGGAAAACATAAAATCGTGTCTCAGAGATATTTTTTCTACTATCTTAAATTAATGAAGTGAAAGGTAGGCATTTACAACCACTTGACGCTGTGTTTTCAATTGATATGTCTTTGCCATTGTCTGTGCTGCCTGGTATTTTGTTCTTCTTTTTCAAGAGATTGACATAGAAATCAAGCTTTAAAAGTGGGTTATCAGCTTTAGGTACAGAATTTGGGGCTTGTAGATTGAAGGTGGCTCGGAAGGTTGAGCAAGCAGGGTATATATGCGAGTATTAGTAATACAAATGAATCTATGTAACTCATTCTGCGTACTGAAAATTTGATAGCATTTTAAGAAAATCAAGTTCTGATATTATTCTATTCATACTCTACTTAAGCAGCACGTGAAACGTTTAAGGCTTGTATATGACATAGGACATGTGACGTTAATCTGTTCACCCTTATTTATTATTTATTCATTTATTGCTTTATTAGGGTCAGCGCTGATAACAATGGTGAAGTTTGAACTTAAATCTGGAAAAAATCAGTTGAATCCAAAATCTTTAAAAAAAAAAAAAGAAAAGGAAATGTAGTTGTTGTAAGTAAGGTTTGATTAAAACCAGTGACAAAATTGTCCATTCACATGTGGACCAGATGCAGCGGTTGTGTATAATGGTGTCCTGTCCTCAGGTGGGATTGAAGCTGTGCTTCAAAATGTGTGTGTAAAGTGCTCCTTCCCCCTTTGCACACCCAAGTTTGCCATGGATGACAGCCAGTGCTCGGAGCGTGTGAGGGATGTCACGGCAAAACGTTACTGCCATCCCTTGCAGTGCTCATGGCCTGACAGGCTGGGTTGCAGAAAGGGCGTCTTTTTCATCATGTTATGGCAGCTGATCTCTGAAGGCCTTCACACCCAACACAGTCCACGGTGGCACATGCTGGTGTTAGCTGATGATGTTGCTCCAAAGACCTTGCCAGAGTCTTGAAAGAGTTAAGAGAGCTTTTTAATTAAATTAACACAGCTAATCTAACAGAACTGCAAAACATGTCCTTTTTGCTCGTCAAGAGAAGGCCATATGACTATCTATCAAGCACTTGTTGTAATGTTGTTGGTTTGATTATTTTTCCATGGGTTTCTCATATAGCTCTGCACTGTATAACCAAGATTAGATAATGCGTTGAATAAAAATAAATAAAGTTAACAAAGGAGGAGCCACTTTGCTACTCTTTTTAATCATTTCTATTCAATTCTGCATTTCAGCTCCATTCTTTGCTAAAGAAATGATATTGAATCAAATGTTGCTTTTCTTCTTTCTTCATCTTTTAATTAAAAAAAAAAAAATCCCAGTTAAGGTCAGCAAAAGGTGAATTTCAAATGACATCTGTCTCAAATCCCACTCCTTTTCTGAAGCGCACAGAAATTTCATTTCCAAACCCTAGGTATTTCCAACCGAGTTGTAATTTTAGTAGACTTAAATTGTCTTGAATTAACCCAGAACAGGAATGGTGCCTCCTTAGAGAGTCCAAGGCAAGTCCCTGCCTTGGTTAAACATTTTTTTTTAATTTATAATATTAACCCTGGGCACAGGTAACGAGTGCTGGAAATCTCTTCCTTGTATTTGTAAACCTTGTTTCTCAATTTCAATCAAGGTTCAAAGGTTTGTACAAACTTCTTAGATCAGAGGTCAGGTACGAATTGCTGCACTTTGCAGCTCCTTTCTGCCGATATGACAGAATTTCACAGCAAAGACGATTGCCTTTCATCCCCCCTCTCCTCCGCGCACGGGCAACGCCAGGCAGTTAAAAGCGTGATATGTACAAGTCAGCCATTGGTACCTGAGTTTAATAAATAACTAACTGGGTTTCAGCGGTGCAAGGTGCATATTATAAAAAGGGTCAAATGTCAGTGCACAAAGGAAAAAAAAACCACCCAGCCACTGACTAAGCCAAACGCTTTGAGTTTAATGTACTTTCAGCAGCGAACATTCACATCCCAACTGCGGTTTGCTTTATGCTGATTTTCTTTTCTGTGACCTGAGGGGCAGGGAACACGTTGGGCCACTTTCAGCTTTCCCTGAAATCTCTGCTGAAAGCAGGGTTGCAGGTTGGGCCTCTCATTCTTGCAGTGTTCACGTGGTGAACACAAAACTGAGAATGTTGCAATAAAAATAGTGCATAAGATTAGGGTGAACTGAAAAGTCTGAAGCTATTTTTATTGTTATAAAATTGACTAAGCGAGTAGACTTTGTATGAACAGGCAGGATGTGTTATGTTTCGCTCTGGGATCTCCAGAAGAGTTAGCTGAAAAAGTTAGATCAGAAAGGCTAAAAAGGGAACTGTAGTTTATGAACTTTTTTAGATACTCTTCGTTGCACTGTAGAGTGGAACATGTCACTGTAATGTTTATGTAGTCAGACAGACAGATAGATAGAGTGTTCTGCATTGTAATAACGAAGAAAAATCACAAGCACGTGCACACATATCCCTACTCCATAGAGTTCAGCAAAGCCTTTCACAGACATTTTCAATCATCAGATTAAATCACATAAGATTTTTCTTCGAAGAGGCAAGAAGTGAAATAGGTGAATGTCTTATCTTTCCTGTGTAATAATTAACACGAGTCTAGTTGTGGTTTTGTTTTTCAGTTGCAGAAGATTGTTCTTCCTGTCTTTCTTATGGCAAAAGCTCCTAGTCCACACTGAATGAAACACTTCTTCCTTTCCTAGAAAGAATGCTTTTTAAAGCAGACAGTTAATGAGGAGGACACACTTATCTGTACCAGCATCTCTGCTGAGAATACTGTTTAATTGCATTCATGGTAAACAAACGCTGCAAAAAGTTTCCCATCAAGTACAGCTCATCCAGAATAGGAAATACTTGTTACATACCGAGTGACTACATTGCACTTTATTTATATGTTACACATTTTCCTGTCTGACCATGGTAATAATAGACTTTGTTGACTAGATTGAAATATGGGAATTTGGGGAGAAGGGAAGCGTTGTGTTTTTTCCTGATTTGGAAAGCTGATAAGAATGATTACACAACCCATCTCTCACCTTCTCAGCTTTCCTCAACATGTGGCTTCAATATCTGGCAGGATAATAACTTCAGCCGCAGCCAGCGACCGGTTCTATCGAAATAGCTGAAAGTTATAGAATTGTTTTGAGTTGGACTGTGTAAAAGACGGAGCTGGGGCAAACGGTACAACACACAGGTTACACAACTTGTTGGGACAAAGTTCTGAATGACTTGCAGCAAAGCACATTATAAAATAAGGGAGGAGACTGGATTTCCCTTACCCAAACTTCCTTCAGAAGTGGTTTAAGCTGAGATGGCTGTTTTGGCATTGCAGTAGCATAAAAACACTCAAGAAACACACACTGCATTGACAGAATTCACATTGCAGAAGCGGGGAAGATAACAATCATGTTGGTAGGATGCTCTAGGTGTTGGTGGTGCTTTGGCACCTCAGCAACTTTTTCATCAGCATTGCTTCACTCTCGCCATGGGAAAACCATGTACGCACGAACAGAATTTTCACTTGTGATCATCGAAAAGCAATGGCAAGAAGTGACAGGCTCAGGAAAGTTTTCTCACTTTATTAGTTGAGGTATCATTATTGATATCTCAGTGAATATTATTTTTGCAGTTTCTAGGCCAGGAGGTCAGGTCGTTGAGGGACCTCCATCTTGGGAGTGTTCACTGCTGGGCACTGATAGTGCTTACAGATCATGCAAGCGGAACCTTTGACAGCCTTTGTAGGATCGCATTCCAAATTAAATATGCCTTAGAAGGATGCAGAGAGGGTGGATAACAGAAGGCAGGAAGTTTGCGCAATACAAGGTGACTTTATTTTGCAGAGGAATCATAGTTTCAGCTCCATTTTTTAAACTGTACATAAAATTGCTGTGAGGTAAGATTAATATGGCTAAGGGAACTGGTATAATATGGCTAAGAGAATTAGATCTGTGATTGCTATTGTTCTTAATGATAGTGATGAAAATAAGCAGTTTAACCTTCAAATCCTAGTCTGAAGTTGTCGCCAATTATTGACTGTACAAATTCGGTGTTCAATAATCTGATTAGCATTCAAGTTTTAACCTGGGAAATTCCAGGATGTTAATTTACAGAACAATTTCAGGTGTTTTCCTCCTAAAAAGGAGCAAGAAGTAAAAGAACAGATTTATAGTAATTTTGTTACAGTTTTTTAAGCCAAATACATTGCTTTTGATTGGTGCCTGGAGGACATAACCAGTCCCTGCAAGACTTTTAAGGCAGGATTTTCAGTAATGCTCATCACTGTCTTAAATATATCCCTATAGAAGCCATATGAGTCTTATAACTGATGTCAGGGGGAGTAGTGCTAGAAGCTGAGTACTGTTGGAAATATGACCCTTAACTTTCTGTTTCTCTATGTTCCTTCTTTGAAGAGAACACAATCAAAAGACGAAGCCAACATTTTTTTGTGTGTTTCAAATGGAACCAACCATTTTAATGTGCTTAGGCCACTTAGAATGAATTTAAGCAGCTGAGAATCATGCACAGACCCCCTTTGCAGTAGCTCCACCCTGAAAACTGCTTTTCAGGCCCAGAACATTAACTTACCCCATACAAGGGGAACATGACTAACTGACCAGAATAAAACTGAGGTTTAAGCTTGAAATATGAACTCTTCCACTGAAATCAGTGGCCAGAACCCCAGCAATAGGCCCCAGGTTAGGATGCTGAATGTCACCATTGGCAGAAGTGGGAATTCCAGCAGCTAGCCTGGGGATTTAGTAGGCCAGTCTTATTCTACCACTTAGGTACTTTACACTGTTCCGCTCTACATTTAAGTGTAGTACTTCTGGTGGGCAGAGAGCCACTGCTGTACATGTTCATGCCTGAACATACATGGGAAATGATGTGGTGCAGCAAATGCTGCTGCATGTGCATCTCCTTGGGTCCCATGCAGCACCTGAGCCAAAAGGTTTCTTCCAGGTGACCCTAGCTGGAGATGGACAAGTTTGATATTGCCTTAATTCAGGCACATGCATGGTGATGGGAATATGCAGTGCTTTAGTAGTGCTGGCAGCAGGAAAACTTGCACAGCAGACAGACATGTCGTTGTCAATAACTAGTGATGATCTGATCTATGAGATTACTCTCCCAAGCTGCTCATCACAAGCTACTCATCAAGTCTCTTGCCAGCCGATGTTGTGCCCCTTCAGGTCTGCTGACGCAGTTCACCACTTTCTCCACAGAGTTTTGCCAAAATGATCCAGATTAAGAAAATCCACCTTTTCAAAGCATTTAACCTAGCCTGGGGCAGCTTCTTCACCCAGTTCAGCTGCAGGTAAAGCAATGTGTCTGACACACTGTAGGCATTCTCATGGCCTGTTGGCCTCAAGTATTGCTTTTTTTGTTAGAAGTCTGAAGTCATCATCCATCCCTAGTAACTTTCCCTTTCCTGTAGGAAAGACTTTCAGAAAAGGTCCCTAAGCCAAAAAGCTGGGCTGAAATGCTGCACTCTCTCTTGCACTGACCCACCACAAGATTCAATTTCAGAAGTTTGCATTTCATCAGTGAGAGCAGGTAGGGAACCAAGCTGTGGTCCAACTCCTGTTGAAAACCACACCAAGGACTAGCCTTTGACACTTGAAATATAAATTAATTTGGAGTTAGTTAAATTCTTTGCATGGATTTTTCACTAAAGATCGGCCCCTTTTTTCACCATACTTGCTCCCTGCCTGGCCTCTGCCTGCACTGTGCATGGAGAGGAGCCAAGGACGCTGCTTCCAGCAGGATGCCCCCTAAGCTGGTTGCAAACAGAGGGCAAAGCCTTCCGCCAGGAAGCACATGGGATGGTAGTGAGAGCTTGCAGGGCCGGTGGCTACGTTAGGCACCTTCGTAAAAGATGTGGGACTTTCTGTTCCGCCATTAGTTTGGGAAGGAGCACCTTGCACGCCAGGTCCCTGCCGTGGCTGCGGCTGCAGGACTGCTAGGCTGGGCCCTGCAGTTGGGCACACCATGGATCAGCTTCGGTAAAGAGCCCCAAAAACACCGGCTTTGTTCAGCTAATTTATGAAAATAAATCGTAAGAAAGGAGTGACAGTCTTGCCAAGAAAAAGAAAACTGATGTATAATGATACCATAGTAATCTTTAAAAGGGGAGGTAACTCGCACATTACACTTGAAGCAATGCTTGAGCCACTACCTTATTTTGAATTGACGTGGCCCCTGCGTTTTTGTGTTCAGCCGATAAATCTGTAAATAGGTAAACTGGGTTTTCAGCAAGAGCATTTCTGTCTATATCTGATGTTTGTGATAAAGTTATACAGTTGTTATTAGTAAGCTGTTGTTGTTGTTATATACATTTTATGTATCTAAAGTTGCCATAAGAAAAGAGTCAGCTTTAAAAACAAAGAGCTTTAACAGCAGCCGTGCTTTCCAGAGCTGCTGCTCAACGTCAGCAGCAGGATTACCATTTGCCCTTATTATTTCAACTAAAAAACTAGGAAGGTCACATTTAAACCAGTAGCTGTTATTTCCCTCTGTCAACAGGGTGTATTTAGTTAAAACTTCAGCGACCGACCTTCCCTCTGCAGCAGCTGTGGCTTAAAATGCAAAACTGTGGCGGTTTCTTGAAGCAAGCAGGTGGCCGTGCGGTGGCCGTGAGGGCATGCTGTGTCAGCCCAGCAGGAGTTGCTACGGTCCCGGGTCTGCAACTGGGGCGCGGGTGTCCCCGTCCCCTCCTCCCTCAAGGAGCCAGTGAGTCTCCCTGGGCTCTCCTGCTGCCCGCTGTGGTGCCGGCATCCGTCCCCGTGCTATGTGATGGCTGGTGGCTGTGTCACCTGCAGAAGGACACACGATGCCACTAAGTCTATGTAATACAAAACTGGAGGGACGAATTAAGCGCAAACATAAACAAACCCATTTTATAGGAGCGCGTGAGTGGAGTGGACCACATGGTTGCTGCCACAAGGACACCGGCTGTGTTCCTGTGTTTGTAAAAGCCTGTTTTGTCACACTGGGATCAACAGAGGAGCAGGTGGCTGCATAACTTCACAGGGCACTGCCCAGTGCTGGACAAGCCCAGGGATAAGATGCTATATGGACTGCGGGTATCGCCTTCTCGCTGGGGCCCCCAGCTGCCTTTGCCCTGGCACAAGGGTCATCAGCATTTGGCCCCACATTGTTGTTAATCAAGGTGTGGTATTGCTGTTTAATAAAAGATCTGCCTCGGTTAATCAGCCTGCTCACAGTATGCTTTAGGTCAGTCACGGCCAACACAGTAAGTTTCCCATTTAATATTCTGAGCTGCGATGCAAAAAAAGATAGGTTAAAAAGAAGGTAATTAAAGTTTAGGGCAAGAACTATTTACACCCGCCCAATTGGCAGCGGGAAAGGAGTTTCGTAAGCAAGGGGAAGTGAAATTTGAATGGTTTCAGTGAAACGTGTACGTCTGAGAGTTCACCTGTGCGAGGGAGAGTCCTTGGAGCAGAGACACTGCACCGAAGGGCTCCCAAGCCCGGCTCCTGGTGGGCTGGCAGCAGTTAGCATCCACCTAATGTGGCGCTGAAAAAGCAAGCAGGCTTTACCTTTTCCTGAGAAGAAAAGAAGCCAGTCTTGTTTCAGTCCTGATAATTAGTCATTTAAAACTTAGTTGTCTCCAAAACACAACCTTTCTCATTAGGAATTCATGTTTTTCTGTCTCCCTTTTATGAATCTTTGTCATCGAAATCAGGTGTACCTTCCTCCTCAGAGATTAGAAATCAAGCACTTATATTTCACAAGACAATACATTTTAATGTAGCTTAAACTTTTGCCTCTTCTAGCATTAATCACACTTGGTGGATGTACTGAAATCAGTCTGGCTTTATTAAGCCCACTAAACCCACAGTATTAGCTCATGCCCTGTGTACACCTACAACACATGGTAGCAAGTTTTCACGACCAGTTTACTGTGGGCTAAAAAAATGCACCAGTAGGCTTGAACACTTTGGAAATAGGTAATTTTGAAAACAATTTTCTTGATAGTGATTGCTTTTTGACATGAGTAGGTTAGGTTGTGCTGACAGCCCATTTTGTAAGGCAGTAAAAACAGGAGGAGAGAGCTTTCAGACCAGACACGCCTGCGTTTTTTTTCTCATCAAGGTAGATGGTATCTGAACTTGGTGAAGGTGTTGATTGTGTCATGTGGCAATGAATGTTGTTAAGTGTGTACTTTTAGCTGCATCAAGTAGGACTACATGGGCTCTATAATTGTCTTAGGTAGTACATACTTATGAAACCCAGCTCCATGGAGCTGCACAGAAAAAAATAAACACATTTGATCATGAATCTTGATTCCAAATAAATCACATAGGGATAAAATGCATTTTAGGTTCACAAAGAATTTTTAATCATTCACTATAACAAACCATGTATGGTAGTGTTTGCAGCAAAGGTGGCCATCAGCACTTAGCAGCAGGTTGAAGTACAACTTCCAATACTAGAAATCGTCCTGCTGGTGCAGTGCAAAGTGCTGGAGAACATGCCAGTTCCTGGACGGCCACCGAATTACCAGCTGGTTTCTGATGGGCAGGGGAGGCTTTGCTCCAACTCTCCTCTCTACACAGTCCCGGTGCCTGTTGGTAGCTTTCTAGACTATAGCCCCAGCAACTGAGCCCTGCAGATAACAGAATACAGAGACTTCTATTTTGTAAGTTGACCTAAAACTGATGATAATGACTCATTTCTAAACTTACCCAAACCTGGGGCGATAAGTAATTCACTTGCCAACAAGTGGCCCATGTAAAGGTAATGATTATTCCCCAGTAAAGTGTTTCGCAAACAAGCTTTGTTTTCATTCAGGGAAAGGTGAAGTCACATTTTTAGGAATAAATTGTCAAGAGAAAAATTAAAATGTTTTTCTCCGCCTTAATTTTTTAAATTATGACAAATAATTCCCAGGAGTAAAATGAAAATGTCTGACTGTGACACATTAAAAAGGGAGAACATTTGAATCTGAGAGAAACATGTTTCTCAACAACATTTTAAAGCAAGAAGCTATCAAAACTGATGCACTTCCACGGAAGACCTGGCTTCAAAGAAATTATGTTTTCTAAAGTATTGCCTGGGCATCAGCATCACTATTACTGCCCTCCATCTTCTCTGCCTCCCCCTCTGCCCTCCATATTTTTAAATGAAAATGGCTCAGAAGCGTCAGTGTGTAACATCCATGGCCCAAACACACGTGCAGGATCAGGCCCTACCACAGACCAAGGCTCAGAGGTCTGGTTTCCCAAACCCAAATGCATTTAGGGGCTGAACCAGGCACAGTGGTGTTTGCCCTGGCTGGTGCAGAGGCATCTCTAGATACAGACCAGCACAATTCTGGGCAGTTCAGGAGCTTTACTGAAAAAAATCTGAGGTGCTAAGGTTACTAGGATTTAAATGGGTTTTGTGGACCATACAAATCAGACTTAGGTACCTAAATTTTGCACCTGTAGTTCTGTGGACTTGGGCCTACTGTCCTAGTGAAAGACCTGCCTGCATGATAACCAATGCACTGAAAATGGCCAAATCATTCTAACGAAGGGTATGTATCAGAGTCCTTGTGGGACAGAGAGAAACCTGCATCCCACTGAATAATGCCACTACACAGAATAAATAAATCTGAGTGAAGCTTTGTTCTTTTTTTGGAAAATAAGCCTGTCAAAGCCAGATTGGGAGCACTTCTTATGGTGGTCTGCAGAGTTTTCTACAGCGGCCAGTGTTTTTTACAGTTCCATCAACAAACCGGTCAAGAATACAAATCATGGCAAATAAATCGGTGGATGATGCAAACGCTGATGGAGCTGTAAAAAACAATGAGGAGGAGCCAATGGTGTAGCACTCAGTCGGTGGGATCTACTCAAAAGGCAGTTGGGATAGGGCTGAACACAAGGTTGCGGCATTTAGGAGTAACGAACACAAGGCATGGCTGCTGCATGGGACATAACCCCAGCAAGTGGTGCTTCTGGAAAGAATTTGGAGTTAGAATTGACAAAAAAACTCCATGTGGTTTGTGGAGAAACAGGCCTTGGTGACACAGAAACGTGGGGAGAAGAAAGAGGGATGATCTTCATCCCTGTATATAGCAAGGGTGAAAAAGACTGAAACTCTAGAAAACTGTTGAAAGAGCTACAAAAACAATTTTAGGTGAAAAAATAACTGATTGTGAAGGAATTCAGGAGTTCAGCCTGCAAGTCTTACTAAAAAGACAGAGTTGTGGCTTGATTACACAACTTAAATCTCCTCATAAGGCAAAAGCAGAGGTCTGGAAAGACTCTTTAATCTATCAGAAAAAGGTTTAACAAGTAATCCTAGCTGGAAGCAAAAGCCAGACAAATTCTCTTAAGAAATACAGCACGCTTGCTTGTCTGAGGGAGTGATTAGCAAACAAGATATAAAGGAAAGTGGTAGGGTCTACAGCTCTTTGATACCTTAAAATCAAGGTCCTTCTGGAAGACACGATTTACTCAGATAAATGTTACAGGAGTCAATGAACCAATAACAATAAAATTTAAGGGTCCATGTCATATGGAATCACTCATATTAAATGGTCTGATGGTCCCTTCCAGTTTTAAAAGTCAATGAACAAACTACTCTTGGAGTCTCAGTGTCTTATTTAATTGTGCTCAGAGAGGAAGCCCACTCTCTTGCAGTTGTAGTCATTAGCATGGTCATCTCCTCCTGTACGTCTGCATTTCCCACCCTCTGCCTGTGTTCAAATGCAGAATGAGATTTCAGAGATTTACCTTCCCCTTGTTGGCTTGCAGGGCTGTACTGGCCAATTGCTCTAAAGCAAGTTGCCTGTCATAAGGGAGTGATTCTCCTCAGCTTTTTTGAAGTCCTTTTGTAATAATAGAAGAGACGAACATGTCAGACATTGTACCACAAGCAGCAGGCAACTCAGAAGCTTGCCAGATCACACTTTGCGTGGGAGAACAAGAATTGGTTCTCCAATGCTAAAGCGTATTTCTTATTTCCTACTCATCTGTTATTGTGAAGGCCTAGAGGAGCAAGGGGTTGTTATCAAATGGGAACCATGCCTGGATCTTCTCATGCATTCTCTGTCTTTCACTATAAAGTATGGCACCTGGCACTTGTGCTGTTCAGGAGTAGATGGATTAACTAAGTAATGACTGAGAGGGAGGAGAGGGCTCTGGAGATGGGAACCACTGGCTCCACAGCAGTATCTTCCCTTTCCCAATCCTATGCCAGCTCCTTCCTACCCATTCAAAGAGGAGACGGGCCTCCCTAGGGTCTCAGGGTTTTGAGGTGCTTCATGGCATCCCTTCATGCGACTTCAGCCTCCTGTGGCAGCAGCTCTCGGTGCTGGGGTGGTACGGGCAGGTGATCCTCACACCCCCCTCAAAGAAGGGCTGTGCCTACATCCAGGATGCACTCCCCCTGCAGAATCAATGTTCAGGCTGGTGTGGCTCGTTCATCTGCTATTCTGCAGCCTTAGTCCCAGTTTGAAAAACGAACTTGCAGAAAAACTGCAGGAAGACAAAAAAGAGAGGTGGGATTCTGGTGGTAGCTAACAGCTTCTAACCAGTGTCCTCCTTCTTCCTTTGCCCAGGTTTTATCAGGCTGTGAATGAGTTTGACACCATGACCGCTGAGGACTCCACTGCAAGGATGAGCAACGATTCCTCCAATGTGGCTACCACGAAAGTCCCTGAAGGCGTTGCCGGTGCACCCAATGAGGCAGCTCTGCTGGCCCTCATGGAGCGCACTGGATATAGCATGATCCAGGAGAACGGGCAACGCAAGTACGGTGGCCCTCCTCCCGGCTGGGAGGGCCTGCACCCTCCTCGCGGCTGCGAAGTCTTTGTGGGCAAAATCCCCCGCGACGTCTATGAAGATGAGCTTGTCCCTGTGTTCGAGTCCGTCGGCCGCATCTATGAAATGCGCCTGATGATGGACTTTGATGGGAAGAACCGCGGCTATGCCTTTGTGATGTACACGCAGAAGCACGAGGCGAAGCGTGCTGTCAGGGAGCTGAACAACTACGAAATCCGCCCTGGCAGGCTGCTGGGTGTGTGCTGCAGCGTGGATAACTGCCGGCTCTTCATCGGAGGCATTCCCAAGATGAAGAAGAGAGAGGAGATCCTGGAAGAGATCGCGAAGGTGACGGAAGGCGTGCTGGATGTCATTGTGTATGCCAGCGCTGCAGACAAGATGAAGAACAGAGGCTTCGCCTTTGTGGAGTATGAGAGCCATCGAGCAGCAGCAATGGCCAGGAGGAAACTCATGCCAGGAAGGATCCAGCTGTGGGGACACCAAATTGCTGTTGACTGGGCAGAACCAGAGATAGATGTGGACGAAGATGTCATGGAGACTGTTAAAATCCTCTATGTGAGGAATTTAATGATTGAGACCACGGAGGACACCATTAAAAAGGTCTTTGGGCAGTTTAACCCTGGCTGTGTAGAGCGGGTGAAAAAAATTCGTGATTATGCCTTTGTGCACTTTACAACCAGGGAAGATGCCATTCATGCCATGAACAACCTTAATGGTGTAGAACTGGAAGGCTCGTGCCTGGAGGTTACCTTGGCCAAGCCAGTAGACAAGGAGCAATACACTCGCTACCAGAAAGCAGCAAAAGGAGGGGCCGCAGCAACGCCTGAAGTAACTCAGCAACCTAATTATGTTTACTCTTGTGATCCGTACACACTAGCATATTATGGATATCCGTACAATGCCTTGATTGGGCCCAACAGAGATTACTTTGTGAAAGGTTAGTAAGCACAATTAGGGGATGTGATGGGCAGGTTTGGTCTCAGGCTGGTACAATCCAAGGTCTGCCTGAGCTAAAGGACAGCTGGTGCTTCACACTTTTTTCTTAAACACTCTTTTATAGGTGTTTTTGCCATATTTCTGTTCAGTCTCATATTAATTTATAACTATGCAGAGTGTATTTATCTACAAATAATTGCTAATGTAGAGGCTAGTACAAGGGATGCATCATAACTATGGTTAAGAATGATCTAAAGAACGGAGCACAGCATGGGGAAGAGACGGACCTGGTTTTTATGAGTGCTGTACTAAGTTTGAGCAAGTCCAAGGACTCCAGCTTCTGATGCCTCCTTCCAAAAAGCTGGATCCTAAGTATTAGAGATCGTGACAGAATGCTCCCTTTGCCTTCTCCTGGAGGTGTGGGTACAGTGACCTGGTCATCCAAAGGGAGGAATGTCAGGGAAAGCCTCAGTTGGGAGCTCTCCAGGTGTCATTTGCCCTCTGCATTAAAATGACAGTAGTGCTGTGTCCTCTATAAGGTCATTTGAGAACTACAAGCAGAAGGAATCATGTGAGTGCAAAATAATTCTTTTATTATGTATACTTTGTTATCAGTTATGGTCATGAAAAATTAACCAAACATTAGTTATTTGTAAAAAACCCTAGCAGCTATAACTGGTGTTATAATTACAATTATTCTATACTTACAGGAATTATAGTTTCCTGAAATTTAATGCATATTTCCCTATAACAGGCAGATTAGCATGAATATATTCTTAAAGCACCCATGTAAATCGAGAGATATTTTTAACCCTAGTTGATCAAGGATTTCCAGATTTGTACTTGCAATGAACTACAAAGGAGTTAACTGACAGTCTAAATATTCAATTAGGCCATCATAGAGTGCATTAATACCTAAGTACTGTCATAATGTGCGTGGAGTCGCTAAGATAAATAAAAGCAGTATTTTTGGAGATGGGGTATATTCACATTACTAATAAAATAGCAGAGAAAACAAACAACAGTAGTAAAAATATATGCAAGGGTGGGGCAGATTTGGTTAAAGGCCAGGGACAACTTTGGGCCATCTCTGCAGGGTCCCATCACGGCAGCTGAGAGGCTGGGTCTCCTCCGGAGGGCAGCTGAGAGCAGAAGCTGTTCCTACTGCATAGACATCACCCCTGGAGGAGCCCCTCTCTCTCTGCTGAGTGCATTATACCCATAACACTCGCCACGAGAGTTGCATCAGTATAAATAAGCAGCTAATGTATGGTCAGAAACATCAAGAGCAAAACTTGCATGGTCTTAATGCATGCTTCTAAGGCCAAACTCTTCTGTTTTCATAAGCGAAGTCACTAAGACTCAGATCAAACTAACTTTTTGCCTCGTTTCTAAGCACGTGCCTCCTGGTCTCAGCCTGGGGCCGTTCGTGCTCCCCACGGGGCTGTCACTCTCCGTTATTCACCATCCTCTTCTATGTTGTTATCATAAGCAGGCAGCATACGAGGCAGAGGGCGAGGTGCAGCTGGCAACAGAGCCCCGGGCCCCAGGGGCTCCTACCTGGGGGGATACTCCGCTGGCCGTGGCATCTACAGCAGGTACCACGAAGGCAAAGGAAAACAGCAGGAGAAAGGATACGAGCTGGTACCCAACTTGGAGTTACCTGCGGTCAATCCAGTGGCCATTAAGCCAGGTGCAGGTTAGTATGCGCAATGAAGGGAGGAAAGCAGAGGTGGTGGGTGAGCCCCTGCTCTGAGCCCCATGTTAGGCGTGCGGGCACCCCTCCAGCCCATGGCTGCGGCAGTGGAGACAGCCCCAGGGCTGGGGCTCAGCGCTCCCCTGTGTCAGATGCCTCCTGGCCCTGGCCGGGCTTTCTGCAAACAACAGGCACGCAGCGGGGCAGGGGACACGAATCTCTGGGAGTTCTTCAGACCAAAGGAAAAAGGGCTGAAGCTGTGCCCACCCCTCCTGTCCCCTCTTGCACCTCCTTGGGTGGAAGCAGACTTTCCTCTCCGTCTAGTCATGTACGCTAGAGCATGGTGACTAAGAGCAATCTTCTTCTCTTCTAATTTCTTCACTGCTAATTTCACCCTGGGTGATTCCCACCCCAGATTTCCAGCCAGATCAGAGCTCTCCCCCACTCAGTTAATATTTCTCCAGTGCTGAGGCTGGGAAAAGGACCTGGGGCTTTCCCATTGCAGGGAAGTCCCTGGCTGAGGTGAGCTCCTCCGTCACCATCAGCAGCAAGGGGAAGGAGTGATGCAGGGAGCCCTTGGGGTCCGGCTTGCAGCCACACAGCAACCTGCAGGAGAGCTCTCAGCAGTGCTGGGCTGCAGGGGCCAGGGCAGGGATCACCCCTTTCTGCCATACCCTCAGTTGAGTATCCAGCCCTTGCCCTTCCCAGGTGAACAGGATGAAGGCTGAAACCCTGCAATTCCTCAAGATCCTGTTCGGAGAGATTTTTTATTTGAAAAGCAGCCTGAGGAAGAAGGTCCTTGCAGTTGACCCCTTGCAGAAGTCCTTGGGTCTTCTCCCCATTCCTCTCTCCAAGTAAATTGTAACTGCAGGACCTAAGCAGTGTTTAATAATAGAGCTGCAGTGGTTTCCCAAAACACACTCCATACTGTCAGTGGAAACTACAGCTTGCATCTAATGAAGGCTGTGAAGAATTCTTCATAACAGCTGGATGAGACAATATGAGAAGAGGTCTAGAGACAAAGGCAGGCTGTTAAGATTAGAGCTGTTTCCAAAGGAAGATCAGACTTCCTGAGAAAACTACCCACTCACAATCAGAAAATATTACCACTATGCGTGTTTGTAAAGATACTTCAGGAATTCCAGGTATTACTAAAGGATGCTTGAAAAGTGGGTTTTGAAATGCACRCCATTAGTGGTGTCTGTAATTCATTCGGCTGCCAAACAAAAGAATGAAGGTCAAGTCTAAATGTTTCTACACTTGAATCATGTTGAGATTCAGATTTCTTTATCGGGTCTTCCCCTCTTGTATGGTTCCAGCACAGTCTCTGAGCACAGAAGCACCTGGTCCATTTTCCCCAAGCAGATCAGATGATCTAGTAAGAGGTACCACGTGGAAGACTTACCCCTGTTACTAAAAGGGTATGACTCTGAAAGCACATTACCAGAATGGAGGAGTAGAGATGTACCGACTCTGCAAAGTTTCCTACCATTTCGAACAACCTTAAAGCTCATTTCTTTGCAAATGGTTAGAAAACTTCTGAGGGGTCACCCCAATACCCCAGTTGCCTGTTACTGCTTTTCTGCCAGAAGTTACTGCAGAATGGAACACGTGAGCTCTCTGCCTTTGCATTGGTGAGAAATTATCCAGGTTATTTAAACCAGTGATAAAACTGGTTGGAGCTGACCAGATGGACTTGGTGTAGGAGAACTTGAAAAGCTCATGGGTGGTGGTCTCTGCCTGAGGAAACAGTGGGGTGGTAGAAGCATCTTTGCCTGAAAGATATCTGATCAGATCCCTTGTTGCAGTCTCCAGGATCAAAATGAGAGTACTGCTTGCTGGTATCTGTCCTCTCCACAGGCAGAACTGCACACTTCCACATTGCAAAGTTTCATTCCAGTGAAAGAAATCCCTGTGTATATTTGACTTCATTTCTGCTTTACTGGCTGCACCTCCCATAGATGCCAACATCACCATCATTTATTGATTACTCTGTTTTCCTTGTGAATAACCTCACTGCTGAAAGGCTCAAGAGCGGAACTCTGAAGTGTGCACTATGAGGCAACAATGGAAATCATAACTTCACAGAATCATAGAATGGTTTGGGTTGGTAGGGACATTTAAAGATCAACTAGTCCAACCCCCCTGCCATGGGCAGGGACATCTTTCACTAGGCCAGCTTGCTCAAAGTCCCATCCAGCCTGAACACATCCAATGATGGGGCATCCACAACTTCTCTGGGCAACCTGTTCTAGTGTCTCACCACCCTCACAGTAAAAAATTTCTTCCTTATATCCAATCTAAATCTACCCTCTTTCAGTTTAAAACTGTTACCCCTTGTCCTGTCACTACAGGCCTTGGTAAAAAGTCTGTCCCCATCTTTCTTATAAGCCCCCTTTAAGTATTGAAATGCCGCAATAAGGTGTCCCCGGAGCCTTCTCTTGTCCAGGCTAAACAACCCCACTCCCTCAGCCTTTCTTCATAGGAGAGGCGTTCCAGCCCTATGATCATTTTCATGGCCCTCCTCTGGAGCCCATGTCTTTCTTGTACTGGGGACCCCAGAGCTGGATGGGGGTCTCAGACCCAGGTGGGGTCTCACAAGAGTGGAGTAGGAGGAGAGAGTCACCTCCCTTGACCTGCTGGCCACGCTTCTTTTGATGCAGCCCAGGGTACGAATAGCTTTCTGGGCTGCAAATGCACATTTCCAGGTCATGTCCAATTATTGTGATTACTGGCAATGTTCAGCAAAGCACATTTCTTCCCTAAGCAGTGTCATGAAGCTCCATTTTGGACCATGTACCATCACCATCTCTAAACACCGTCATTCTGACCAGAGCGTTTTCCCTTCATCTGGAAGACCGTAGCTCTAATTATTTTCCATTGTCCAATTTTGGCATGAGGGAGAACTCTCTAAAGAGCAATTTCGGTTTTAGTGTCGTTAAATAGATTGATCCTGTAGCAGAAAGATGGGATAAAACATATTTAGCCAAGTTAGTCTTGGGAAATGCATAATAGTAAATGAGCTGATATTTCGCAGGGTTGGCCAAAGGAYAGCATAGAGACTGGACCAGTTGCTGCCTCCAACTTCTGCAGCACAAACCACACTTTTCTTTCCCAGAACAGCTCTGCCTATGGCAGCTACATGTCCCTTGATCTCAATGGCTGGAGCAGGGACCCCACCCAGACAGCATGCGCTCCCACCCGTCCCTGTGCTTGGGCTGCGCTCTTGGCCAGGGAGGGGTGAACAGCGGTGGTTGGAAGGGGTTGCATAAATCCAGGACGCACCTCCCAGTCCCCAGCAGGGCTCTGGCCCTGGGATGCCCGTGACTGCACAGACTCCCCAGGTCCCTGCTGTCCTGGTGAGAGCAGCACAGAACCACTGTGGGACACCCATCACAGCTAGGAGGGAGGGCTGCTTGCTCTTTGAGATGAGGTCCTGGAGACCCTCTCCCAACACACCTGATGTGTCTGGTCTCTCCTAGTGGCCATCCCTGCCATCGGTGCCCAGTACTCCGTGTTTCAGGCCGCACCGCCAGCCAAGATGATGGAAGACGGCAAAATCCACACTGTCGAGCACATCATCAACCCTATAGCTGTCCAGCAGGACCCAGCCAGCGCGGCAGCTGCCGCAGCAGCCGCGGCTGCAGCTGTAATACCAGCTGTCTCAACGCCTCCCCCCTTCCAGGTGAGTTCAGCACATAAGTCCTGTTTCCCATACATCCTGCTTCCCATACGTCCTGCTCTGCGTACCCAGGTTGTGGGGAAAGCCTGGCCTCTTGCCCTGCTCCCGTTCAGGAGATGCTCTTGAGGATGTTACGGTCCCCAACAGCCCTGCAGTTCATCTGACCCGTCTTAGACATCTGCACTTTGGACAGCTGCTCTCCCACTATGGRGGACCCAAATCTGGGAGGGAGGGAACAGCTCCCCATGATGGCATAACTCTCACTCAACAGGGCACGCGCTGCCTACCCTCCCGTTATCACCTCCCCTTCTAGGGGGTTTGCAATTCAGGGGGTGGAAACAGGATAGTACAGGATTTAAGCACTTTTTTTGAGGTCTGAACCCGATGCTTCCCTTCCAGGGCCGCCCCATCACGCCGGTGTACACCATGGCTCCCAACGTGCAGCGGATCCCCACCGCCGGGATTTACGGGACAAGTTACGTGCCGTTCGCGGCGCCGGCCGCAGCAACAGCAACGATAGCCACGCTACAGAAGAACGCCGCTGCTGCCGCCGCCGCTGCCTACGGGGGATACGCCGGCTACATCCCCCCGGCGTTCCCGGCTGCGACCATCCAGGTCCCCATCCACGATGTCTACCAGACGTACTGAGACTGTCGGCAGAGGAGGGCGGCGGAGAAACACACACTGAAGGAACACTTTACTATTTATGAAGAAAGATCCGGCTGCGAAAGAGTAAACGTTTGGGCTTGGTAAACTGATGCAGGAAGTGAAGAATGTCATAGAAAAACGTGTTTGAAATATTTTCTACGCTTGAAGTTTTCACTAACTTTTTTAGGCTATTTTTAAAATTTAACATGCCTGTATTCATACATTTCTGAAGGACCTCGATGCATCCAGCCCACCGCTGACGTGCATTTTATATGCATCCTAGTGGGGTTGCATAGGGTCTTTTTTTTTTTTTTTAGCAGTTATATTTTCAATATATTTGTGGTATGAAGGTTATTTTTTAGTAACTTCTGCACTCCAGAGATGTCTATTTTGTAGTGCCTTTAATAATATATCAGCTATATATTAAAAAGCACACCTGAGCAGCTAGGGAAAGTTTTAACAATATATTTTGAAGAATATATTCAATATTTAAAGAATACATACTTTAGATTTTTTTTTTAAAGAAAAAAGCCAACAAGTATCTTATTTAAAAAATTATACTGGAAAGTGCAATTTGAAAAATGTGCAAGACCTCTGCATTTTTGTGCTGGCATTAATACAATCTGCTCGTTCTTATTTGAAATCAGAAGTAACTAATATTGCCATTTTAGGAGAAAGAGAAAAAAAAAGCCTCCTCACACAAACCTCTACACAGTGTGATTTTCAGGCTTGTGTTAAGTAAAGGAAAGGCTCTGAATTTTCCTTAACAACTGGATTTTCTATTTATTGAAGCTACTTGTAGTAGGAGCACATGCAGAAACGAGTAGCCGATATTTCGCGCAAGGTGTCTTGACTTAGATCTTCATCCAGTATAAAACCTAGGCTCTTTTTCAATGCTCTTTATTTTATTCTTTGAAGTATATGTTGTAGTGACTGAGAATGTATGCTGCTGTCGGCGAGAGCAGGCGCACTCTCGCCGAGAGGATGCGCAGCGTTACTTACACATCGCTCCATCATGTTCCGTGAGAAATTTCCAAGGTACTAGGGGTGGTAGTGATACTGGAATTAGTGAAACGGGGCTAGCCTCCCTCCCGGCCTCCCTTCCACACTTAATTCCCCTTCTCCGCAACTGGAGTTGTACAATGCACATCAGGGGTGGGAGCGATTAGACCCGATGATTTTAAGACATAGAGCTTGTAAATATCTTTTAATATTCATTTTTAAAGTCATTTTATGTTGCAAATTTACATGGTATGTGGTTTGCCACAAAACAAAAACCTTTTATTGCGATGTTATAAAAAAGTTTGTTTTATTAAGAAGTAAATATATTATTGCAGTGTTTTGTGGCCTGTTTAAAGGCTTTTATTTAGTAGTGCAGTGAATGTAAAATATAGTAAAAAGGTAAAGAAATATCTTGCCCATTGTATGAAGTGCATCAGCCCTGCAAACACAGCTCCGGTGACACGAGGTGCGAAGCAGGGAGTGAGTAAACAATGTTCCTTTACTTTTTGTGGTATAAGTACCAACCGAAGGGGTTTCATATTGAGTGTATTTTGACAACTGAACCACTTCCAGACCACGTCCAGCTCAGTTAAGTGACATTTTAATACAGTTTTTTTCTTTGCCTCAAAATTGAGTGGTTGTTTTTTAGGTGCTCTTGCTCAGCCAAGCTGAGCTCTCCTTAAACCGGTCGACCCGTTAGCGAAAGCACTGTGAGGAGGTTAACCATTAGGTCGGACTCTGCCCCTCCGCGCCCCTTCCCACGTCACTTTTATTGTCTGCCCCTGCGCTTCTGAAAGCACACCCAGACCTTAGCCCCGAGGCCCTGCCCGTTTGTAGGGCAAGAGGAGGTGATTTGGGCAAAGCCCCGAGGGGGAAGCCCCCACCCGGGAGGCCAGCGCTGCCTCCTCCGGCCCTCCGGCTAAGGCCTTGCGCGGCTCAACACTAAATGCCACCGTGGGTCCATGGGCTCTGCACAAACACCCCTTGGGGTGGGGAAAAGGCAGTCAGTGATTTGGGTCTCTGCCAGCCCCTTTCCAGCCCCATGCCACGGCTGACCCGCAGCAGAGGGATGAAGGGTGATGGCTCCCTTCCCACTCATCCTCTCCCCGCCGGCAGAACAAGGGTCCCGCCGCTTGCAGAGGTGGCAGGGAGAGAAAGGAGCCAACGAGGGCAAACCCTGAGGAGCCCCAGGCCACCAGTGGGTGCTGCCTGTGCGGGGGCAGGAGCAGGCAGGACCCGGGGATGCAGGGACGCAGGCAGGACGCAGGGACACAGGCAGCCGGTTCGTGCTCAGCCTCCCGCCCGTGCCTTTTACACTTGCTTCTAACCATTTCATGTACACTACTACTGAGGTAAGTCTGATAACTTGAAATGTGAACATCTTTAGGTTAAGAACAAACTATTCAAAGAAAAAAAAATTATATATATATTAAAAAAACCAAAACTAGTGTGCCTTATTCTCAAAAGAGCTGATATTTTAGGTGTTTTATTGTATCTCTGTTCTCTGTACTGTCAGAAGCCTCTGAGTTTATTTAGTTCTTACTCCATTTACGGTACATTTCTAGGATGTAGTGAATAAAGCATTCTTTAAAAATGGAGACTGTTATTTCATTGCAACATCCCGGTGCCAGGCTTAGCCACTCCGCCAAGGCTGTGCTCCCCTCCGAGCTGGGGAGAGGGTGTTTGGGGCAGCAGGAGAGCGGGGCGCCGCAGCCGGCATCCCCACGGGCTCCTGCGGGGAGGGGAGATGCACTGTGTCCCACTGGCTCCCCCATCCCATCACCTGCAGAGGACAGTGCCCTCCCCAGCAGCCATACTGGGCATCTCCCCATTCTTCCAGCAGCCCCTGATCAGCCTAAATCTCTTTTCACATCCAGTTTAGAGTCAGTACCTGGATGTGGATGGAAGAACTGAAGCTGGCATCCCTCTATGCTTTCCATCCACTCAGCGCACAAAACCTCTGTAACCCTGTTCCCTGTCCTCACTGCAGGGCAGAAGCAATGTGGACTGCCATGTGGTTTTCATCTCAGCATGCTCCATCCTTCAAATGCACAGAAAGCTAAGCTGCACCTCTTGGCAGTATTTGCAGCCCTCCAGAATCCCTGGCTCTTTCCTTGGTGTAAATCCACCCAAAGAAAATGTGCTGCAAATACCAAGTCTGGGGAGAAGAGCAGTGTGAGGGAGCAGAGGTAAACAGAGGCAGAGCAGAGAGAAGAGAGAGGTGGTGGCCGTGAAGGCAGGGACTAGCACTAGTGAGTAACCCCCAAGAGAAGGAGACCAGAATAAATTCTGCATGAGCTTCTACATCCCTCATAGGAAAGCAAAAGTGGCTGCAACTCCCTATCTCTAGCATCATTTCTCATAATGCAATTAGGACAAGGCTCTTTATGCCAATATGCCTTGGGTTTCCCAAAGGATGCTAATCATGGGAGGTTCCCGTAGTCTTTTTTTGGTCAAGGAAATGGAAAGAAAATATATTTTTTTTATTTTTGTAGGATTTGGGGGTGGGGAGAGAGTCACCTAATTTTGTCTGTTTTCTCTGTATAAACATTGTGGGTTTGGTTTAGGAGTCTGTGTGTCCCAGCAATCACTTCCACTACCAGGTCAATCTATCTTGCTCAGGGAATGGGTAATCAACATGACGCTAAAAGCAGCTTTCAAGGAAGTATAGCCACATTAGGACTTCACCTGTCAGACAAATCATCAAGTCACACAAGAAGACTAATGTCTTCCCTGCAAGTCTTTGCTGACCTTTCCACTCACTAGAGGTCCACCTACGTTCACTTGGATGAGAAAGAAAGCACCAGCAAACCACGGCCCTTTACAGGTGTTCAGAGACGAGGCATGCCCTTGACAAAAAGCAACATTTTCCAAGTGAGCTGGAGAACTGTGCCACACTGAAACATGTTTCTGGCTCTTTCCCCTTTTCCTTTATCCAAGCTTCCCAAGATTAAAATGAATCTACGCAGCTTTTTCTAACAAACACTTTACAAGACAATTTTTTTATTTTCCTAGACTGCTAGTTTCTGACTTCAGTTTTTTAAGATCTTAATTAATGATTAACCCATCGTAACATTCAAATATGCAAGTCATTCTCAGGATATTAACACAAACAACGCCAGAGAAAAGCAATTGTGCTTTCAAGATGACCTTGCTGCCTTGGGAATGTCAGGGAGCTCTGCTGAGGCCTTGGGCACTGTGACAACTCAACACACTGCCAAGTCAACCCCATTCCCTTTCTGAACACCCTTCTTGATGATCTTGAAGAGCAGATGTGCACTTCCCTGGCTGGTATCGACCTAAATCCCTAAAAAACAGCTTTGACTTTCTTCAGGAAACACCACCCATTAACAGAACTGTGATACAGCTACTGTATAAACAGATTAACAAGAAATTCAAGTGGATTAACACCACTGTGATATTGCAACATCTCATTTATATAAGTACTAAAGCTCAAAGTATATGCAAAATGCATTTTTGATAGGTCTGAAAAAGTGTATTTGGTACCCCATCTCCTTCTCTGTGGCTGGTATTACACCCCTAATGTCTCTGGTCTGGCTAGGTCCTAAGCACCTACTGAGCTCTCTGCTCCCCAAACGCCTATCAGCCACAAAACTGGCCCATCATGCTGACCTGTAAAACAAATAAAGCCCAGACCTACCTCATAACAGGAGAAACTACCTCTGCTGTGCAACTAAAAGCCAGCAAAGTCGGGTTTTATGCTCCAGTGTGTCAACTAAATGCTGAATCACACTTGACTGAGTTTCAGGGCCAAGTCCTGCCTGGCAACAAAACAGTCAGAGGGGTGTTGCAGGGAGAAGCTGCAAGTTAGGGAATTAAAAAAAGGCAGTTTTGTGGCACCAAGTCCTTCCCTCCTGGCACAAAGACAGGCTGTGCCATGCAATTACAGTCATTCAAGATGCCAAAGAGTATCTTTTTTAGAAATTTGGTACTGTAGAGTACTTCCATACGAAGTATTTCCTGTCAAGCTGATGAGTTAAATCAGATATTTTTTTCCTCCAGACAGAAGGCCAGGACTGGAGTTCACTGGTTTCCTAATCAAAGAAGACAGCAGCTCTGCCTCGCAATCCTTGCTCGGGCAAAACTGCAAATCCTGTGTGTGGGAGGTGAGCAGTCAAGGACTAGGTCTTCACTAGAAAACTTTCTGGGGAAAAATGCTCAGATGTGCTCAGGTTTGTCCCACGTGCACCAAATGGCCATGCCTTCCCAACACAGTGACAGACGTCTCCATCTRAACAGGCTGTGCCGGAAACAATGCTCTGCCCCACGGCGGGCCCTGGGGCTTCACCTCCATGTGCCTGGGCTCCTGGCAGACGCCTTTCCCCTGRGCATTTGCAGTGGCGAGATCACAAACTCTGCTTGGGCTGTGGGTTTGTGCCCACCCTGACTGTTCCTGCACTTCTGCATGCAGCTGGTTTGTAGGGTGGTCGCCATGCTGAAGCCATGCCACATTTCGTGGTCTGGTTGCACGTAGTTGTAGTTTTACTATGAGACACTATATGCTTTTGTTTGGTTTTTTTACCTCTTTCCAAGCACACACATGTAATTTTTGCCAGGCAGGCTGCACTTTGAGCCTGTCCTTGTGCGTTTTTGCAATGTCACTGAAGATCCGCATGCTGGTGGGAAGCCACAGGTAAGCCAGAAGATCTTACTGAAGCATGAAAAAAAACCCTGCGAACAACCTACAGAAGCCACAGGAGTGACCTCAAGCTAACCAGCAAAGAGAGAGATACATTTAAATCGGTCAGAGGCAAACCAGCCTACCCTTAGAGCAGTTCCTTTGTTCCAAAGCTTTGAAGCAATAACTACAAGGACCAATTCTCACTCCTGTAACAAATCTGTAGGATACAGACCAAGTGTCTTGCAGTCACTCATCAGGGCACGCAATGACAAGGGATTACTTATTAAACTTGATATGCATGCGCTGGCTGTACACAGGGCATTCTTAGTTTCTCTAGTCTTTGACTTTTCGGCTGCTGTCCCTCACAGGAGGGCTTTCTGGCCACGTGGATAAGCTAAGGATTCCCTCAAAGCTTGGCCTGGCTCCAGGCAGACAGATGCCTTGGCTCACCAGCCTTTGTGCAGGATGCAGAGGGACACAATCCTAGTCAGCAGCTGCAACTCTGGCATCCAAGCAGCGCCATGGAGACACTTGTCATCCTGCAATCCTGCAAGCAGCAACGATGCAGCTGCCGAGAGCTTGGCAGAGCACTCAGGAGGGCTCTGGCAGACAAAATGTTGGGGAGCACCAGTACCTCATCAACGATCAGGTCACCAAGGACATATCCAAGCAAGAAAACGCCCAATAGCCTTGCCCTTTAGCATCATGTAAGTGGTTCAGGCTTACCCTCCACTAACCCTCCACTACCACCAGCTGGGTAGTTTCTTGCTACCACCCAAAGCGTTGCAGTTAACTCTTCCAAAAGACAGACCGTCCACCCCTGTATCCACACAGTGGAGTGCTGCAGCCTGAGAGGGCTGTGGCACACCCCACGCTCCATACAGACATACCTCCTCCTGCGGTGTCCCGGCAATGCTGTGGGCCATCCGTTGACCCCACGGTGCTGCGGCAGGCCCTCGAGCACACCCAAAGGCTCTCATGTTGCAGATGAGCCCCAAGAAGTATGAGGTAAAGTACATGAGGCTTGGCATACGTGTCAAAAATGAAAGATGGGGAAGAGCATTATGCCTGACGTGGACTTGCAGCCTGAGTCATGAGGTGTTTGATGATGTACCGGTGGAGACGTACCTGGAGAGAGCACTGCAGACATCATCCAGACAGACTGGGAAACTGTGATGGTGGGGTGGCATCCTGAGGCCCTGGCCTGTGGGAAAGCTGGTCAGATGAGGATGGGTGTCAGCCTGTGGCAGGGAAGAAATTGTTTTGTGTCCTTAATTTGGATGCATGTCTCTCC
Source organism: Oceanodroma leucorhoa (assembly GCA_030449065.1). Taxonomy (NCBI): domain Eukaryota; kingdom Metazoa; phylum Chordata; class Aves; order Procellariiformes; genus Oceanodroma; species Oceanodroma leucorhoa. The sequence continues at coordinate 19,093,843 of JASVER010000005.1, forward strand.
CCACTGGAGGACCCCCATGGAGGTGTGCAGAGCAGGTCTCCCCCACTGATGCACCTGGCCATGTTGAGGGTTTTTGCCCGCTATTGGCTTGTCAAACTCAGGACATTGGCTGGGTAAGTTAGGCAACACCCACAAAAGGCAGAAAAATACCTTTATCTGTCTTGCCTGCTTTTATCTCTTGCGCACCGAGAAGGGCAGTGATATGAGCACACTGGCTACGGATCCCTCCTTCCTCCCAGTACCTCTGAMGGGAGACGCACAGAGAGGCTGGTCTTGCTTCTGCTGACAGGTACTGCAYTCACCTTCAAGCCAGCCCTCCCCAGAGCGCACATGGGGGAAGAGAGCGGGCTGGAAATGGAAACAACCAGAACAGAGACCGAGTGATCCCCCAGCCCTGTGCCTGCTCTCACACAGATGGTGAGGACAGTAAGCGGAGCTGACCTGCATGAGACCTCCACTCCATCCCATCGAGATCTTTTTTTTCTCAGGGTCCTGCAAAACAGAAATAAATGGAAGAAATAATTCTGTCAGTCTGTTTGGGTCTGACAGCTTATTCCTCTTTTGCCAGAGAATATACTGAATATGACATACAGCAAAGAAAAGCTGACAGGAATAGCCAAATACACTTATGCAAAGTAACTGAAATTAAAATTACGTTTATGTATTTGATATTGAAATAAAAGGGATGCTTTATAAACAGCTCTGGCTGAGCAGTCCTGTATCAGCAAGGTGACCACTATCATCACCACCAGTGAGATCACAGACATCATTATGGTAGGCATCAAAGGTGCAATATTAAGTAAGTGCATCTGAGCTTGAGAAAGATTCCTTCATCCCCATAGGCACTATCAGAGGCTCATTCAGAACCTGTCTGTTTTCCCTAAAACCAGACAGCATCCATACTGTCCGACAAAGGTGTTGTCAATTCTACTTTAAATAAAATAGTTACACTGTAATTAGCAATGTGTTTTTCCCATTGGTTTCACTCTTTTGTCACATGAAGCAGGAGAGGATTTCCAGGGAGCACAGACCTCAGGCTGGGTCCTACAATGGGGTTGTTTCATCCATGAATAAGTGCTTCAGCTTAAGCTTTACCAGTAACAGACTTCAGCTGAGCAAGGTGTCAGCATGCCTTCAGCATTCACAAGCATTGCCACCACCCAGAAGCAGTGGACGAGGACTCACCAGCTGCCAGGGTTAGCTCCAGCCAGAGCTCCGAAGTGGTGAAACCCCAGGAGCTGCTTCGAGCACAACCAACGCAAGCCTGCTGCTCACAGAAAAATAAATCATGTAAACCTGCTATAATTTGCAGTTGGGAAGAAAAATCAAGTCCTGTTTGGCACCATGCTGCCTCAGAGTCCCGAATTCCTCCATGCCCATCACCCAGGAGGCAAATTCCCAAACGCCGATCCCAGCCTGCCGACCTCCTCACCATCCCTAGCAGGCAGGTTTTCGCCAGGCTCAGCCACCTCACCTTTGCCTGAGCCCCCAGCCTGGCTGCAAGGGGTGCAGAGAGACCCCAAAACTGCAGGCAACTGGTGTTGCTATTTGCATGAGGGGCTATGTGCTGCACAACGGTCTCCTTCTGAGCTCACCTAGCATTTCTTAATTTCACTGGGGTGACTGAGACCTGGACCCTGTCCCTGCAGCGTGCGTGGTTTTTTGAGACGTTCTGTGATTGTTTTAAGTGATTTTGTTCCACATTTTGGCTTTCGTACAAGTTCTTCTCAGGCTGTTCCTTTTGGAGTTGGGACTAGGACAGTGCCGAGGTCTTAAAGGATTAGATTTAAGAATAATAAATGCTGCTTTAAATTAAAAAAAAAAAAAATCCACTCCCTGAGAAAGCAAACTTCCTTGTCTTTCTGTGGCGTCTTTGTGAGCGATAGGAGGGGAGGGAGAATACGGAAATGTACAGCACTTGGCACTGGGTACACCTCAAACTCGTTTTTCAACATTTTACAACCAGCTCTGGCCATGTGACCTACGTGGAAAGATAAACTGAGACATTTAATCCTTTTTTTTTTTACCACAAGGAAGTGAATTTTATGTGGTTGTGATCATTAAATTACAGTAAATGATTTGCCCACAAGAGAAAAAAAAAAAAAAACAGAGTGGTTTAAAGTAGAGAAGGCTGGGACAGGGCAGCTGTTTGTGACCGAATACCCTTCCCTAGCTTGAAAACTCTGTGCGCTTCACTATTTCACCCTGGCTGTAGCATTTAGGGACATGTCAACTCATTGCAGGTGAGGACTGCCCACCACCTGCTTTTGCAATCAGGGTATGAATAACAACTTTCTAAAAGCCAACTGCTCTTTGAGCTAAAGCAACAGCAATTACCCACATGTAAGTCATTAGGAAGTTATTTAACACCGTATCACTCTGGAAAGCAGCAAGCTTTTGCTTCACCTCCAGAATACCACCAACTTTTGAAATGAAAGCTGCGTGCTCAGTGAGCCGGGCATTCCGGTGTACTGGGATAGGGAAAGCCGGTTCAGCCCAATCGGCAGCACGGGGCTGCCACCACCCTGGACCAGGAACATGCTCCCACCATTTTACGGGCAGTGTGAATCACGTCCCTAGCACGGAGAGGCCGGGGTGAACTCGCGTCTCCCTCCTACCGGAGCATTCCGTGGGACCAGCATGCAGCCCCCACAGTGACAAGGCCAGCCCATGCCTCTGAGACACTTTAGGCTAGGTTATGAGTGGGGGAGCACCCTTGGTGAGGCAATGGTTAGTCAGCGTTGTCAGCTGAGATGAGGACACAGGCTGGGAAAATGTTAATAGAAACAGAAGATGTGCAAGAAATTCTGCAGACCATGCCCATGAGTCACCCCCAGCACGGTCCGTCCTGCCCACGAGGGTACACACTACGATTTCCCTGTTAGCACAGAACCGCCCTGCAAACGACTGACGGGTGCGATAGCAGTTCTCAGAGTGCCAGTCACCGGAGGTTGTCTTCTCCAGCACTGAGGGTGGCATGCCTGCCGATTTCTGGAAACTGTGGCTTTTTGCTTTTGTTTTTTTCTGTTTGGCTGCACTCCCACATGCTAACACATACCAATATTTTCTTTAGGGTGACATCAGTCTGACTATTTAAACAGCTTTTTGCCACAGTATGCTCAATTCAGGATCCAAGGAAACGTCGGCCCAAGCAAGATAACAGCTAAAGTTGAAAACACCTTGGTAAAGGTACCACTGCTATCCCCTGGGATATGCCAGCTGTTCATCCACACAGGCTAAGCAGGGTTTTTCATCTCAGGGGCTATGAAAGCGTGACATCTAGGTTTCCAGACCGGAGCTGCCTCAGCTTTGAGCAGCCTGGAGCAAGAGCAGGCGAGCCACGCACCCCAAGCACCTGCAGGTGCATACCACCATGACCATCCTCAGCCCCGGCACTGGCTCTGCCAGCCGCCGCCGGCTGGGCCGGGCCAAAGGGGAGGAGCGAGGGCTTGTGTTTAACCAGGCTCAGCTTCCTGATGCGGTCTGCCACGTCCCCACATGAACCGCCGCACTGGCGCAGGGAGGAGGCAGAGGGGAGAGCCCATGCAGCCCAAGGGAGCTCCCCAGGAGCAGCCTGGAAGCTGCTCCCATCTCAGCTTGTCTCCATCCACGGGGCCATGGCGAGGGCACAGTGGCAAGAGGACATGAAAAACACACAACTAGCAGTGCCCTGGGCAGGTGAGCACGACTGAGCAATGCAAAAGGCCCACCTGCGGAACAGAAAACCTCTTGTACATGAAATTCAGCAATGCCACTTCTTATAACTGCACTGTGACTCTTCCCGTGAGGCTGCTGACGCTCAGCCCCAATATTTCCTGCTATGAGCCATTTTTATTAACTGGCAGCTCTCCTACTCCCATTTATTCTTGTGAGTAGTTTTTTTCCAAAGATAATTTCTCGGCCCAGCACAGCCCCACGCTCCCTCCCAGCAGCCCAGCTGTATTTCCCCCGGGGCCTGCTCCACCAGCCTCTGCTCATCTGCTCTCCCGACTCTCTCCTGCTGCTTGCGTAATGGCATTACACATCTTCTCAAGGCTTAGGAAGGGCTGTGGCAAGTGCCATCAGCGAGAGGAAGATCAAGCACCGATAGCTCTTTCTTTCACGTCACAGCAGCAAATAAAATTGTTGTGCCCCTTTCCCTTCCTGGGAAAGCTCCAGCACTGCCCCCGCTGCGGCTCCCCCCGCGTTCTCCTGCCGTCATCTCGGGATCCTGCTGATGGCAGCACTCCCACAGACACCACGATCACCCCTCACCTGTAAGAGGCTTGACTCTAGTTCACTTAAGAAATGGGTTTTCACACCTGCAAAGAGGGAAAGCTGCCGGGAGAGCTGACCTGGCCGTTGTGATCTGCAGAGCTTACATCGCCTTTGAATAAGGAACGGACAAAAAAATTAATGAAAACTGAAAAGTGCAGAAGTTTCCTTGGCATCATTCCTCTGTGTGTGTCAAATACAGGTCTGATTTGACTGGCATAGCTCAGACTTCACCTGCACAGAGGTATTTTCTTCTCATCTCACCATGACCACAGAAAATTCCTACCAAGAAGCATTTTAAAATTTGACACTGACAAAATTTAGGAACACCCTGAAATGGCTTGTATAAGCTGAGCAAGTGCATATAATAATCTTAAATACTCATAACTCAATGACTTTGGATATTTTAAGACAAGTCTTTAAGAAGAGACTACTAAAACATCCTGACACCACATATTATGCTGGGGAAAAAAAAAGACAACATCCCTACCAGAAAGATGTTTCAGAATAGCCATCTGATAGTTCATTACAAACTTAAAAGCATTATTATGCTTGGCAAGCTGCCCTTAGAGCCCCTCGGTATTTTCCTATTGTTGATTACAGTCTTACCAGAACAGTCTTTTTTCTTTTTCTTTCTTTTTTTTTAATTAATTGCTACCTGTCTATTTATTAATTCGGTCAATCCATAAGCCCCAAAAGGTTTAAATCCCATACTGAATGGTGTGGGTGTGAGTACTCGTTTCCTGACAAAATTTTATCTACGTGCACTTCCAGAATGTTTTTCCTTGGAGTTTGATGTCACAACCCTGGATGGGTCGGCCAATGTCACAGGGTTGGACTGAGCTTAGAGGTCTCAGGTCTTGTTCCCTGCAAGTTTTCCACCTCTGTCGTGTTTGACATGAAAGCAGTACAAAGGGGCCAGCACATAAGTGCATGTGGGAACACACACCTTCTGAAACAAAAGATGAAAGCTACTCTTTTAATGAAACCAGAAGGGGGAAGAAAAAAAGTGAAGGTAGAGTGGAAAAACCTGCAAGAGGTCAACAAGGGAAACAAAGGGCAGCTTTATGCAACCAGCTATTTCACTCCAGAAATGACAGGGCTGGCTAAGGCACTGCTGCCCAGTGTTTTTAATACAGAAATTCAGTGTAATTAGGGATTTGCTTGTACCAAGAAGATAATGGCAACCCAAAACATAAGATTTAATAGTCGATGAGGCTTGGGAAGATCAAGAAGAGAGGACAAGGAACAGGGCTCTCCTTCTCAAAAAGCAAAGGACTGCTAAAGAAAATGGAGGTAGTTATCTACAATTTAATTTTCCACTTTGATCAGATGGGACAAAAGCTTTTGATGACTGTTACAGGATCTACTGATTAAAAATGAGAGCCAGGTCCAAATGAGCTAATATCTCTAATTGAAGGGTAAATAAAGCAGATTACAATTTTCTAGTAAGAAAGCAACTTTTTGGACAACTAGTGACTAGCATAAGAAAACACTTTTTTCAGAAATGTGAGACTCAAACTGATGAAAGCTAGAAACAGATAGGTTTAAATAGACATAAAAGGATCGGTGTCAAGGATGAACTGATATAGAAACTAGCAAATGATAAAGCTGGCCAAATAATTGTAAGATTTCTACCAAAAAGCTGTTCAGAGGCATCCTCTTGAGCCATATCCCAAGCAGGACAAACACATATGCGTTGAGCAGTGCAGAATTGGGCAGCTGTAGCGTCAGCCCCCATACTGCAGCCCTGGCCCCTCACTTCTGCTCCTGTAGGATGGGTCTTGCAAGTTTGAGCTGCAACACCTCCCCACTCGGTAGGAAGACTTACCTTGGCAGCTTGCTGGATGACAGCTTGCTAGCAGCCTGTTGCCAAAGTGACTGCTCACGTGAAATTTTGATCTTGGTTGGACATTCCCACTATAAGGAGCCTCACGCGATGGCTGTTCTAGTCCAACATAGTATGCGTTTTTTTGCCAGGAGAGAGACAGCTGTGCCTACTTTAATGCTTTTGTTTCTACACTTCCTCAGCCCAAACTGCAAAGTGGCTTGAATTTACCTAACTTGCTTGCTACTACAAGGAATGCTAAGAGAGAAGATGGTGTTTCAAAATAGCCCAGGATGAATGGTGTAGGAGAAGCAGAGTGATGGTATCTGTTTTCTTCCACACCATTTACAGCCTAACAGAGAATTCATTAATTCCCCAGGAAGATCTTTCCATTTCTTTAGCAGCCACACAGTCAGCGCTTATGGGCAGCTGTGCTGAGTCTGATGTGGGATCCATCTAACCCAAGATTTAGTCTCCAGCAATGGCAGAAGTCAATAGCCAGGGAAGAAAAAGAACAGGGCAAGTTTATCTACTGTGCCCAAGCACTCCTCCAGCCTCCAGGCACTGCCAGCTTGGGGATTTCTGCCGGTGAACATATTCTCTGTTTATTTAGTAACTTCTACAGACATCTCTGCCAAGTACTCTCTCTCAAATCAACCTGAAGGCAGCTCAGCCATCCTTCCTTTTTATTTTGCATAGGCAGTTTGTACGTTCTGCTTATTTTCTGTCACACAGTTGCTTCCATTTAAACTATACGTGACTTTCCTGCGCCTGAAACGTAGGAGGAGAACAATGTCTCATCGTGGGGAAGGTGGGAAGGAGCATTCACCTTTGGAGACAATCAGTGTTTCACTCTGACATGCTGACCCACCCAGCAGTGGCTGCTCTGCAATTCTGAAGATTTAGCCCTCATTCTGGTGCTTAAGCAAGAACATTTCTTTGAGACACTAAACTCAGTTTAGAGCAATGTGCCCTTGAAAATCTCATCTTGATCACTTTGGAAAACCTTGTTATTTGTTGCCATTGATGTTAAGGAAGGAGTTATGGATGAAAGAGCTACTTTCCACAGGGCAATTCAAGATTAGCATATGGAGAAATAGCAGTCACACTCCGCCCACAGGAACAATTAAAGCTTACAACATAGCCAGTATTGCAGAAAGCGATTTGTATTGGTGGGTAGATGGCATCTTCAGTGCCAGGGGCTGCCATAGGTATTCAGGCTATTCAGATCATGCCTGAACACTGTACCGGTTAGGAATATAGCCTGGCAGCTGGCAGAAATGGAGCACATGTAATGGACATACTGGGCATAGTACTGCTCATCTATCCAGTATGCCCTGTGCACAAGGTGAAACGAAGGCTGGTTTCAGTTGGGAATCTCATCTACCCGAGATCAAGCACCTAGGACATGTTGCAAATGATTTCCAAGTTGGGAAATGATGGAGAGAGGAGCTGTGAAGTTGGGCTTTGGAAAAATGATATGCACTGAGTGAGTAAAAAAGGAGAAGACACGATGGCTGGAGGGGCTCTCTTAGATGTGTTCTGGAAGGGGAAGGTGGGCTAATGCTTGGTTTTTTAAGAATAATTTTGAATGTCTTCTTTGGGGACCCTTTTTTCCTAAAGCTGCTCTAGCTTTCACAACATGCTGCCTGAAAAGCTGCTTTAAGGTACATCTGATCATTGCATTCATACTCTGTGCTAAACCATAATCCAGCAAAGGGGCTAAGAGACGCACACCTCAGGGAGACAGCTGAAAATCAGCTTTTCCCAGTACAACAGGACACAGATGTTACGGTGTACGTTCCTCCTCCGTACACTCTGCATAAACCCTGCAGGCCTGGACTTGCAGAGAGGAGAGCGGTCCGTGGAGGCCTGGCCCTGGGCTGCAGCCGCGGCACCCTGGCAGAGCACACCCAGCCCCACCAGAGGCCCCGGCCCCACTGCCTGCGCTGGGGTGCGGTAACACATCCACACAGCCCTGAACAATTCCTATTTGTATGGTGCAGCTGTGAGACCGGGATATGGATTAGCATCTAGCTAATTCATTAGAGCAAGTGCGTAAGTACCTACAAAGTGCTTTGAAGGTGGAAAAACTATGTACACATTGTTATCTATTTTTGATGAACCCTCATAAGCATTTCAGGACTCTCTCATTTAATGTAATGGATTGCATCTTGCCTTGTGATTCGTATAGCCATAAGCGTACTTTACTGCTTAGTTTTTTAAACTCATAAGCTACATTTTACAGGTGCCCCAAATACTCCTGCCGAAAGACAGCACTCCTGGAAGGAAAGGCAAGGCTGCAATACTAGTCCATAGGGACCATGGAAGATCAAGAGGAGATAGCTGAAGCTTGCGCACATCCCTTGGCTGACTGCCTCTGCCAGTAGTGGTCTCTGCTACATCTGCTCGAGAGAGCTTTCTAAACTTAGGTGAGCCTCTAGCACACCACCATGACTGGCTATCCTGCAAGAGCTCCAGAAAAGCTGCAATGCCACCTTTGCGATGCTGTCCCCAGTGACAAAACACAGTAGGACCACCTTGGCAGAGATGAGCTGAAGGGGACAGCATGCAGAAAGGACAGAAGCAAACAGCTGCTTCTGCACATCCTCCCCACAGCTCACATAAAAGGCCATTCTGCAGGATTTGGGATTAACTCGGCTCAACCTGCCCTGCTGGACTGCCACTGTGACTTCCAGGAAGAGCAGCGGAGACGGCCCCATGCATTTCAGTGCGAGGGAGCAAAGGCTAACCGGGAGTGCCAAAAGGAAGGAGCAGGGTAACCCCAGGTTTCTATGAAGGCACCCTGGCGCCAGCTGCTCCTCGTTCCCTCAAACAGGAACAGGTTGGTTTGGGGCACTGGATCCCCTATTTGTACATATGTGGGGCTTTGGAAAGCAAACCTGACCCTCACAAACACCTACTTCCACGAGCAAATTGCCTGCAGGGGTAGAGTGGACACTCAGTGGTGGCTGGTGCAGCTCTAGGCACCACCATACTGTTGTCTTATTCTCAGGCTTTGCTCCAGTTTCCTCAGTTTGGAGATGTTCCTAGCAAAGGCAGAAAGTGTAGAGGGAAAACACAAAAGCAACAGCATGGTTTCCAGTGTCATGAAGCAGGGGAAGGCGCCTCTGCAACACATAGTTCAGGGTCAGGTTTACATCTGGCAAAGCTGTTTCTACCATCTGATTGTGCCCCAGTAAAATTAGAGGTTCCTAACGCAAGTCTGAGATGTCATGCAAAAATTGGATGGAAGTGAACTATGAAGGCAAAATAGCCTTTCTTTATAATGAAACCTCTGAAGAGTAATTAATTTAATCAGCAGACTTCAACACTGCCTTTCACAATCTGAGATCCACCAAGAGGTTAAGCTATAGGGGCCAAGTTATCTTTGTGACCTTTACCACCAGGAAAATTTACAAATGGTAATTCATAGATTCAGAGGCCAAAAAAATTCACCTAGATAGAAAGCGTGTAATAAACCTCTGGCATTTAACTCAGCGAGGTTGAAGCAGAAAAGCCAAGACAGAAGCTAGGCTGTGCTACAGCCACTGACTGCAGCGAAATGAATTAGCATTGATCTTCTCACGGGAGGAGGTTTGCAAAATGTCACATAGCTGTTCTAGACTGAGGTCATAAAACTGAACCCACTTATTTCATGCGGGATCTAGAATTGTTGGACAGTATTTAAGGGAACAAGAGCAAACTACAAGTGACTGTATAGATCCTTGATAAGGTACTTTTTCACCCAGTTTTGTCGTGAACCTTGGAACTTCTAGCTCAGTACCAGACTGAACCCTTTTCTCTCAATAGCATGCAATTAGGTGAATTACTTGGTATAGATAAAATCGCTCTTTGGAGAAATATTACTTACAGTGAGACAGCATAATCCATAGGAGCGATAAAAGAGGGGAGGCTCACGTACAAGGTAAAGAGTAACGAAATTCTAACAAAGCTGGGTTTTGTTGGGCACACCCTCCCCCCCACAGCCCTTCCTGGATTAAAGTAATTCTCTATTCACTTTCCCTGCAGATTTAATCCATTTTAAGAGAAATCTTTATCTCTGAAATACAAATTGCCTGTGTTTGTTTATTCAGCAATAACACCCGGGTGCACCTGAAAGGTCAACACATGAGAACTGCAGAGCTGTAGGCAAGCCCAACACACCTTTGGGACACCTCCAAAGCAGTGGTCCTGCCCCCAGGGCACGAAGCACCCACAAGTGCCAGCAGCCTAGGTGGGATCCAGACCTTAGCCAAAGCAGCTATTCTAGCACTACGCTCTATTCCTACAAGTGCCATCTCTAAACTTGTCAAGAAATGCTTAATTTTGGGAAAGAAAAACAAAAGCTACAGTCGTTAAGTAGAAGAAATAGAGAAATAGCTAATGATACACACTGTCCTAGCTAAGCACCCCCACTAAACATATCAGGCAATGAAAAAAATCTAGTATCACTCTGTGTTCCGTCTTGCATTCACCCCCATGTAGAGCCATTTATTCATGCATCCTGCAAGAAAACCACAGGGTGCTTGCTTGCTGCTAGGCAAGCCACAACAGTAGGCCTCAGTCCCAGCTAGACCATCAGCAGCAGGACCATGCCCCAGAGCTATAATGATATATCAGTGCCTCATTTTTAATATCGTAAAGCATCTCATTGAAACTAGATGCCAAACCACTGTGACTCTGCCCATTGTTTCTCCCTGGTCTGTGACAAAGCCCTATCATCCATGTGCAAAACCTGCAATTGTAGGTCCCACTGCATCCCTGCAAGGCTTCTTTCTTTTGAGTTCACCACTTGTAACCTTTCAGATATCCTACACAGATAGGAATTTCTGAAATCAGTAATTGTCCCATGCTCCTTCACTATTGGCAGGGCTTGATGTATTTAATGGATTTAAGCCAATACTCATACAAATCTGGTTAATAATTACTTTCTTGTTCTGTCTTTTGTGTTTTTTAGTTTTTTTTATTTAGAAGAAAATACGTGCTACAGAACAGCAATGTAACAGTCACAGCTGCAGTGCAGTGGAAGTGAACATGACTTATCTTTTGCTGCTTGCACAAAGATGAAGTCCTGCTCCCCAAACTGACCATATCATCATTCAAGCAAATACACCCAGATCGATGACAGAGACTAGTAGTGTCTGCAGCCGTTCTTCCTTCTCAGCAACATTGCCTCCTCCTCTCTGCCACACGCAGAGGGAGAGCTTCAGGTGTGAGTCTCTCTGGATGGAGGGGGAAGGGGAAGGGGAGGGGGTTACCCACCAACTGGGCTCAAGAGGACAACCTCCAAGGAGCAGAAGCAGGTGCAATGGAAACAGTGTCCTGGGGGAAGGTTAGAGTATGGGCAAGGACCAGGCTGCAATTTAAGTGTTGTGGGTCACTTAAACTGGACCAAATTACCTCCAGCACAGTCTTATTACATCTGTTACTTCATATGAGTTGCACAGTCTCCATGCTCCAGGAATCCTCCAGAGAAATGCAATCTGATGCAACAGTGGAAGTTTAAGTTGGCATTTTGAGAAGAACCATCATCTCCAGAAACAAGTGCAGGCTTGGATTACAATAACGAACCAGCCAGAACAGTGTTTCTTCTGCCTTCTTCAGAAGTGTTACAAATTGCATTTACCAATGTGTCCATCTTTTGAAGTGAAAGCCACCCATGGAACTGCCTCAGGGATTTCCCCCTCCTCAGTCTAGCTGGCTGTAGAGAGTCTCATACATAGAGAGGACCCTCTTAACACTAACATTATGTGTTTGCAGGGTATGAGATTAGTTGTAAAGTAATAGTGAGAGTAAATGATCCCTCTTTCTTCCATGTCAGGGATGTTGCCCTATCCAGTCAACATCTGTGGCTACTGAACTCAGGGAGACACATTTGTGGGGCACAGGGAACAGTACCATGATGCTAAAGTTGTTTCTTACAGTGGGTATGGTCATAATCTAGGGCATAACAGAATTCTTTCTACTCTCAGAAGAGAATATAATGACTAGAGGAGTAAAAGCGCTGAAGAACTCAGAAGCAACTCAGAGAAGACCGAGATCAATGGAAGAAAGCCATTTGCGCGAAGCCTCTCTTTTTCCAAGCTGCTGGAAGTTGGTCAGAAACCCTACATTGACACACCTCTGCTAACCTGGCTGAGGGCTCAAGTTCCTCCTGCCATAGCACCCAATGCCTTCAGCAGGCATTTTTCCCTTGGTATCAGCGATATGCCAGACTGCCCTTACTAGGTGTAGGACCAGTCTCCGCTGCTCATGAAGCCTTCAATCTGCAGTACTTTGACGACTAACAGACTAATCAGTTCTGTTCATAAGACTATTAGCCCCCAGATCACACCGTAAATTAAAGCATGGCTTCTGAGGAAGCCATGAAATGGCCTTTCAGAACAGCAGTCTTTGCACTTGCCCATGGGACACAATTCTTCATTTACCTAGACCTTAATAAAAGGTTAGCAGGAACAACCACGCTAAAAAGGCACCAAGTCTACATGACTTGTTCCATCTTGGAGAAAACAGAACATTTAGGGTTAAGAGAAGCTTTTTCTTTTTTTTTTTTACCATTAAAAAATTGCCTGCAAGCACTGTCTTGAAGCACCCCAGCAACTGAACAGCACTCGTATGACCCCTAGAGGTCTCAGGATTTAGGTGAGGAACTATCTCCACAGGAGGAGCTTTTGCAAGGTGCTGACATTCACAGGAGAGACACCTGGGCCCTGGACTCACCACCACCACCACCCTTCACCTCTCCTCCCCTTGCCTAGGGGCAGGACCTCCAGGCTGGTTTGCTGCTGATGCCTCAGGAACCAAGGGTCCCAGTGTAATGCTCCAAGTGACACAAAACTTGCTGGCTTGAAGCACTGCTGAGAATTCATGCAGTTCAAAGGTGCTGTGCCAAATAAGCACATGTCCAGCCCACTCCACATTGACCCGTGGTGTTGAGAAATGCTCTTTGTTACAATCCAAACAACCTCTGCAGGTTAGCRAGCATGGCATTCAAAAGCAGAACTAAAGCAGCTTACCCTGAAGGTGACTAAGTGAAGTTTTGCCCATATCTGAACACTAGACCCCTGAGCTTACTTGCACTACACTACTGGTTGAGTGTAAGGGGGTGAGGGGCCAGTTTACTCTTGGGTTTGTGATGTTAGTGTTAAGCCTTTATGAAAAATTCCCATCTGTGGTGGGTTGACCTTGGCTGGACGCCAGGTGCCACCAAGCCACTCTATCACTCCCCTCCTCAGCAGGACCCGGCGGGAGAAAATAAGATGGAAAAAACCCCCCATGGGTCAAAATAAAGGCAGTTTAATAAAGCAAAACAAAGGCCGCACGCAGAAGCAAGGGAAAACAAAAGATTTATTCTCTACTTCCCATCAGCAGGCAACATCCAGCCACTTCCCAGGAAGCAGGGCTTCAGTACATGTAGTGGTTGCTCCAGAAGACAAATGTCGTAAATAACGAATGCCCCCGCTTCCTCCTCCTTTCTCTTAGCTTTTATTGGTGAGTGGACATCATATGGTATGGAATATCCCTTTAGTCAGTTTGGGTCAGCTGTCCTGGCTATGTCCCCTCCCAAGATCTTGCCCACCCCCAACCTACTGGTAAGGGGGGGAAAATGTTTGAGACAGCCTTGATACTGTGCAAGCACTTGTTCAGCAGTAGCCAAAACACTGGTGTGTTATCAACACCTATTCTAGCTATCAATACAAAGCACAGCACTGTGAGGGCTGCTATGGGGAAAATTAACTCCATYGCAGCCAGACCCAGTACACCATCCTTTAGCTAGGAGGACAGAGATCGTCTCATGATTACCATTCTGTTTCCAGTTATGCTAAAAACACTACATAAAAGCAATGTAACTTTCACTCACCATAGATACCTTACTGGCAGTCACCTAGAGCATTAACATGTTGAACAAAAGTGTAACAATACATTTAAACAGCTCTGAACCATGTCAGAAGCACATCTATCAACTTCCTGTGAGAAAGTGGGTGAAAATTATTTGAATATACATGGGTGCCAGAAAGAACTTAGGGCCATGAAGGAAGCCAACCTTCCAGACCGCGTAAGTGACAATCTTCATACTGAGGGCAACCAGTCACTTACCTTTGGGAACTGAGCAGAGGGACAAGGTGGGACTAGTTTACCAGCAGGTGGTGACAGTGGCTTTTCAGCATCCCACCTGTCCATCACAGGCTGGTGCAGGCTCGGACACATCACTGTGCCTCAGCGTAAGCTGGCACCCGTGTCCCTGACTGAGCCAATAACCCCCACCCCAGAACAGACCCGCTGCTGCGATACAGCCCCAGGGTGGGAGCCGTGTTTGACTCGCTGGGAGTCCATCCCTGGACACAGGATGGCCAGTGAATGGGATGTGAAATGGACGTAGTTATACCACAGCAAGAACATGCTCTGGTGAACTCACAAGTGCTGAACAGTAGTCTTGGTAATTTTACATCTTCCACCTCATTTTGGAAGCCACTGAGGCGAAGGGCTCCGAAGCAAAGGGCTCCGAAGCGGAGGATCGCGCCGGGAGACCCTTCCTAAAGCTGCAAAAGCGCGAAAGCAAACGCGCAGGGAGAGAGAGGGTGCCCCAGCCCCCCACCTCAGAGCCGGAGGAGTGAGCTCCTGACGGGCGGCAGCTCTGACTCAGCGTGGGCGGGGACTCGCGTGACGGCGGCAGTTTAAAAGCCCGTGTACCGCCATTTCGGCGAAGCCACTGAGGTGAAGGGCTGCGAAGCAGAGGATCACGCCGGGGGACCCTTCCTAAAGCGGCAACAGCGCGAAAGCAAATGCGCAGGGAGAGAGAGACCGCCCCAGCCTCCCCCCTCAGAGCCGGAGGAGGGAGCTCCTGACGGGCGGCAGCCCTGACTCGGCGTGGGCGGGGACTCGGGTGACGGCGGCCCAACCCCCTCGCATACAAGAGCCGCCCCCAGGGAGCGCGAGYGACCAGGGCGGGCAAACAGGGCGTGGTGCCTCAGAAGGGCGCCGCGCGGCAGTTGGCGCGGCCAGCTCGTGCAGGGCGGGCGCAGGCCCCCTCCCGGCTCTAGAGGCTAACTTAACTAGCGGTCATCGCCTTCCCAGAAGAGGACCTAGGACCAACTCGGCCGAAAGCCACGGCCAGAAGGAGTGTGGTGACCCAGGCGCAGCTCCCACACAAACGTGCAGCTGTCCGGGTCTCCGGCTGCAGGGAGTGCCTGAGCTTGTCACTGGTGCCGGAGGGCAGCGGAGACAGCACCTGTGCGCAGTGTGACCAGGGGGATGATCTGCTCAGCCTGGTGGCAGAGTTGAAGGAGGAAGTGGAAAGGTTAAGGAGCATTAGAGAGTGTTGAGAGGGAGATAGATTGGTGGAGCCACACACTGCCATCCCCGAAGCAAAGGCAGCAGGTGGAGGCTCTGCAAGAAGCAGAGGATCCCCTTCCCTCTTGCCAGCAGGCAGGAGGAGGGGACCTAAGAGATGGGGAGAAATGGAACGGGTCCCTGCTTGGGGCAGCAGGCAAATCCCCTCCYGGCCTCCCTCGCCTTCCCGGTTGCCCTTACACAACAGGTATGGGGCTCTGGGACTTGAGGGCCAGGCAAATGAGGATGTAGATGAAGGTCTGTCCAGGGGGTTGCCTAGGTCAAGTCAGCCAGCCCCACGCATTATGACTGCCTTTATTAAGAAAAAAAGGAGGGTAATTGTCATAGGCGATTCCCTTCTGAGGGGAACAGAGGGCCCGATCTGCTGACCGGACCTGTCCCACAGGGAAGTCTGCTGCCTCCCTGAGGCCTGCGTTAGAGATATTACTAGGAGACTCCCTGGTCTGGTACGGCCCTCTGACTGTTACCCACTGTTGGTTATGCAGGTTGGCAGCGATGAGGTTGCGGAAAGAAGTCCGAAAGTGGTCAAAAGGGACTTCAGGGCACTGGGCAGGTTGGCTGCAGGATCAGGAGCACAGGTAGTGTTCTCCTCAATCCCATCAGTGGCAGGGAATAATATTGTAAGAAACAGGAAAATACACCTGATGAACACATGGCTCAGAGGCTGGTGCCATCGGTAGAATTTCAGCTTTTTTGATCATGGGGAGGTTTACACAGCACTGGGCCTGCTGGCAAAGGATGGAGTTCAGCTGTCTCAAAGGGGGAAAAGGATTCTTGCCCATGAGTTGGCGGGGCTCATCGAGAGGCCTTTAAACTATGTTCGAAAGGCGAAGGGGATAAAACCAGGCTCGCTAGAGATGAGCCTAGGGGTGGCATGCCAATGTCAGGGTTGAGATCGATAGCCCAGCTCAAGTGTGTCTACACCAATGCATGCAGCATGGGCAGCAAACAGGAGGAGCTGGAAGCCATTGTGCGGCAGGATAGCTATGACTTAGTCGCCATCACAGAAACATGGTGGGATGACTCTCATGGCTGGAGTGCTGTGATGGATGGCTATAAGCTCTTCAGAAGGGATAGGCAAGGAAGGAGAGGCGGTGGGGTGGCTCTGTATGTTAGGGAGTGTTTCGATTGTACAGAGCTCGACAACTGTGATGATCGGGTCAAGTGCTTATGGGTAAGGATGAAGGGGAAGGCCAACAAGGCAGATATCCTGCTGGGAGTCTGTTATAGACCACCCAACCAGGATGAAGAGGCAGACGAAGCATTCTACAAGCGGCTGGCAGAAGTCTCGCGATCGCTAGCCCTTGTCCTCGTGGGGGACTTCAACTTGCCCAATGTCTGCTGGAAATACAACATGGCAGAGAGGAAACAGTCTAGGAGGTTCCTGGAGTGTGTGGAAGATAGCTTCCTCAAGCAGCTGGTAAGCGAGCCTACCAGGGGAGGTGCCTCGCTTGACCTGCTGTTTACCAACAAAGAAGGACTGGTGGGAGATGTGGTGGTCAGAGGCCGTCTTGGGCTTAGCGACCATGAAATGATAGAATTCTCGATTCTTGGTGAAGTAAGGAGGGGGGTCAGGAAAACCACTACTGTGGACTTCCAGAGGGCAGACTTTGGCCTGTTCAGGACACTGGTTGAGAGAGTCCCTTGGGAGGCAGTCCTGAAGGGCAAAGGTGTCCAGGAAGGCTGGACGTTCTTCAAGGAGGAAGTCTTAAAGGCGCAGGAGCGGACTGTCCCCCCGTGCCGCAAGAAGAGCTGGCGGGGAAAACGACCGGCCTGGCTGAACAGGGAGCTTTGGCTGGGACTCAGGGAAAAAAGGAGAATCTACCGCTGTTGGAAGAAGGGGCAGGCAACTCAGGAAGAGTACAGGGATCTCGTTAGGTCATGCAGAGAGAAAATTAGAACGGCAAAAGCCCAGCTAGAACTCAATCTGGCCACAGTCCTAAAAGACAACAAAAAATGTTTTTACAAATATGTTAACGACAAAAAGAGAGCCAAGGAGAATCTCCATCCTCTACTGGATGCCAGGGGGAACATTGCCACCAAGGATGAGGAAAAGGCTGAGGTGCTTAATGCCTTCTTTGCCTCAGTCTTTAATAGTCAGACCGGTTATTCTCAGGGTGTTCAGCCCCCTGAGCTGGAAGACAGGGACAGAGAGCAGAATACACCCCCCATAATCCAAGAGGAAGCAGTTAATGACCTGCTATGCCACCTGGACACTCACAAGTCTATGGGGCCGGATGGGATCCACCCGAGAGTACTGAGGGAGCTGGTGGAAGAGCTTGCCAAGTCATTCTCCATCATTTATCACCGGTCCTGGTTAACAGGGGAGGTCCTGGATGACTGGAGGCTTGCCAACATGACGTCCATCTACAAGAAGGGCCAGAGGGAGGATCCAGGGAACTACAGGCCTGTCAGCCTGACCTCGGTACTGGGGAAGGTTATGGAGTGGTTCATCTTGAGGGCGCTCATGAGGCAGGTGCAGGACAACCAGGGGATCGGGCCCAGCCAGCACAGATTCATGAAGGGCAGGTCCTGCTTGACCAACCTGATCTCCTTCTACGACCAGGTGACCCGCCTAGTGGATGAGGGGAAGGCTGTGGATGTGGTCTACCTGGACTTTAGTAAGGCCTTTGACACTGTCTCCCACAGCATCCTCCTGGAGAAGCTGGCGGCTCATGGCTTGGACGGGTGTACTCTTCGCTGGGTAAAAAACTGGCTGGACGGCCGAGCCCAGAGAGTTGTGGTGAATGGAGTCAAATCTGGTTGGCGGCTGGTCACGAGCGGTGTTCCCCAGGGCTCAGTTTTGGGGCCAGTCTTGTTTAATATCTTCATCAATGATCTGGATGAGGGCATCGATTGCTCCCTCAGTAAGTTTGCAGACAACACCAAGTTGGGTGGGAGTGTTGATCTGCCTGAGAGTAGAAAGGCTCTGCAGAGGGATCTGCACAGGCTGGATCGATGGGCCGAGGCCAACTGCATGAGGTTCAACAAGGCCGAGTGCCAGGTCCTGCACTTGGGTCACAACAACCCCAGGCAACGCTACAGGCTTGGGGAAGAGTGGCTGGAAAGCTGCCTGGCGGAAAAGGACCTGGGGGTGCTAGTTGACAGCCAGCTGAACATGAGCCGGCAGTGTGCCCAGGTGGCCAAGAAGGCCAACAGCATCCTGGCCTGTATCAGGAATAGTGTGGCCAGCAGGAGTAGGGAGGTGATCGTGCCCCTGTACTCGACACTGGTGAGGCTGCACCTTGAATACTGTGTTCAGTTTTGGGCCCCTCACTACAAGAAGGACATTGAGGTGCTGGAGAGTGTCCAGAGAAGGGTGATGAGGCTGGTGAAGGGTCTGGAGAACAAGTCTTATGAGGAGCGGCTGAGGGAACTGGGGTTGTTTAGCCTGGAGAAGAGGAGGCTGAGAGGAGACCTTATCGCTCTCTACAACTACCTGAAAGGAGGTTGTAGCGAGGTGGGTGTTGGTCTCTTCTCCCAAGTAACTAGTGATAGGACAAGAAGAAATGGCCTCAAGCTGCACCAGGGGAGGTTTAGATTGGATATTAGGAAAAATTTCTTCACCAAAAGGGTTGTCAAGCACTGGAACAGGCTGCCCAGGGAAGTGGTGGAGTCACCATCCCTGGAGGTATTTAAAAGATGTGTAGATGTGGCACTTTGGGACATGGTTTAGTGGGCATGGTGGTGTTGGGTTGACAGTTGGACTTGATCATCTTAAAGGTCCTTTCCAACCTTAATGATTCTATGATTCTATGACTTTTAGTTAGTTTTTCCCCTTCTCTTTCCTTACATCTGTCTTGAAAAATAGTGCTACATGGCATTTGTAAAATGAGAGTATCTGCTACCTTCCTCTAACCAACTTTGGCCCTATGGAGGTCACACCATCACTTTTGTCACCATTGAACATGGACCCCACATCCTAGTCAAATGCTTTATCTGTGAAGGGCTTTTCTAACTTCTGGAGGCTACTCCAGATGACTTTACCATTTAACTTTATTGTTAAAGTCCATTTTTGCTACAGTAAAACACTAGCAAAAGGTACTCCTGCCACTGAAATGTAGTGAGCAGCTTGGTAGCATTCAGCTAGAACTGAAAATACAGAATGAATAAAAGAGCCAGATCTATTACTTACCTATGCCACACTAACAATGCAACCATACAGACGTGCATTAATCACAGTATCGTTCTTTATTTGTTCACATATTGGCTCAAATTTCCTGCTAGCATGTTCTTAAGCATGCTAATGGAGAATTCACAAGCAAACAAAACCAGAATATGATGTTATTACACAGTATTCAAGACCCCTATTAATCAAAGTTATCTATTAGTGGTAACACAGAACAAGAAAATACCCAGTGAATCCAAATTTACTCATTTTATTCACCAAAACACAGTCTACAATAATCTGGGTTAGGTTTAAGCAACTTTTAAAACCAYGTTATTTTTTGCTCCACTTTTCCTTTGCCAGCTCTGTCATTGCATTCAGATTAACTAAAACCAGTGAATTCTTCAAACCAAAGGGTAATGCAGGACAGACTTTGTGGAGTGCAGTCCCCAGCAACTCCCAACACCATAGATAAAATCTTGTTCAATAAAGAGTGATATGAATTAAAATAATGGCATATAAAAAAACTGTTTCAAGTTCTTTTAAAACAGAGGTGAACATTTATTACAAATAGCTGTGTCAATGTCAAGGCACAGAACATAGTAAAGATAAATGCTCAGAATGGCAGAGGAAGCAAACAGCAATACCTGCTCCCCAGAAAAATCCATAATTCTAGGTGGGTTACTTAGAAGGTAGTACTGAATCACTTTTTAAAATGTTTTCAGGAACTAGAATGAAAAACCCTCTTTAAAACTGCAGCTGCCATTTTTTAATCTTGATTTCTGTTTTCTGGGTGTTCACTAGATTGACTTCTACTCTGAAGCAGAAGTGCCCAAGAATAAACCAAGGCATAACAGTTCTGTGCAAAAACTGTATCTGGAGCTAAGCACAGACCACATTCTCCACCCTGCTATGCTCCCCACCAACTGACATCCCTCCCTCAACAGTTATATTTGTATTCTGTCCTGTTGCAAAGGTACCCCTGGATTGCCTTCTCAAACACAATGGCTAGAACTACACCTGGAGATGCAGCACTGTCATGGCCAGCCAAAGCAACTCAGGCCCCCGCATGCCCAAGAACAGGCATGACTTAGTTCACCACCAGCCTGCTGCGAGGTTGGTCCCTGCACCCCAGGCAGCCAGAAGGCAGGCTGCACTGCCTGTGAGACTCACCTTCGTGGTAGAGACAGGCTTGGGAACACCTTGTGCTCCCRACAGCTCCCAAGAGCTAATATGGCTCGCAAGACCCAAAGGAGTGCTAGCACAATAAATGCTTTGATAAATTCACTGCCCTTGTTGTCCACCGAAGTGGACAACAAGTTGAATTAGACAACTTTTGGAGCTCAAACAATCTCACAAATCCCTGCATGGCAGGATGGGTTAAACCCATACAGCTTGACAGAACAATTGCAGAACTTCAATGGTTTGTGGACTACAGACTAGGAATCAAATGCACAAAAGTATATAGAAAGAAAGAGGTAAGAACAAGCCTAAGCTGGGTACTTGCAATCTCAGTTATTCCTTACTGCAAGCAATGTAAAAACAGTATTGTTCACTGCCATCTTGCAGAATTGAGTCCTTAAAAGGTGTCTGGAAGCAATGAGCTCTAATTTGCAGAACAAACTAGATACAAACTCCTCTGCTACCTCTTGTCCCTTCCACACAGCTGGACTTGTCTCTAACAAAGAAGAAAGATTTCTCCTTTTTAGTGGACTTTAGAAACAGTGGGAAAAAGAGATGTTCAGCTTGCTCTCTTCCTTTAATTGAGCTCTAGGTTACTCACTCTGCCTGCAAGTACAAAGGAGGTGGTTGCACACAAACTCCAGAAACCACTTTGGTCTGTCTCTGATGGAATGATTTTAAGAATGAAAACAAGAGTCAACATATTCTTTTCTCCAATGAGTAACAGAGGTTTGTAAGACAAGATGGATTATTCCAAGTTTTATAAACAGAATGAAAGGAATTCCCTCTCACCCTACACTCTCCTTTTCCTGTCTCCTGAAATATCACATTACAGGTCTTCCTGCTTCTTAAATTGGAACAGAGATGCACAATCAGGAGTTCTTGCCACACTCCTGCACTTCTTGAGAAACAACTCTCAGACACTTGCCATACTTCTGGCAGGGTCAGAGAACAAAGCTTTGTTAACCAGAGGATGAAACATGCAAATAGCTTACGATGTAAATCTGAATTCCTGAAACATGGGGAAACCCACTTCTCTATTTCAAGATGTCATTTACTGTCCAGGATGATCCTTTTGGGTTTAGCCTGAATCCTCAGGCTGCAATTTCCACAAACAGGAACAGATTTCCTGGGGTAGCTAAGGGCATCTCCTACCKTTCTTACCGTTGGAAACTCAATACCCCAACATCCCATCACAGTTCATCTTCAGTTCTGTAATCCTGCTTGCGGAAGAGAGCACAGTGAAGGCATCACAGGAGATAGCTTATATTTCTCCTCATTTTAACACTGCAATGACTCAATACAAAAGGGGAGAGGTGATCTCTGCCAAGAGATGGTAAAACAAAAATCTGTCAGCTCATTCCTCAAAGGTCTCTGCAGCACACAGATCTCAAACAGTATTTTTACAGCATCATTGTACTCCTCAATAAATATAAAGTCATCCTGCTGCCTTCATATTAAGCCTACAGAGTTACTCAGACAAGTGCATAAATATTTATTTTTCTGTTACTGTAATCAGTCATTCATCATCTCTGGATTTAATCTTCCTCAAAGACTACTGGATCTAAGCATGAGACACACAAAGGAATGAGGAAGAGACCAGGACATACAGAGTTAAACATTCCTGTCTCCACTCAGCACTAGAGTTGTCACGTACAGTTCTGACTGCTAACACACTTGGCTGATTTAGAGCAGTTTTTTTCTTACTGAAATAGCTAAATACAAAGATATACAAACTAAACATAAGACATTGGAGGGACACTTAAACTACAGCCCCTACAGTTTAGTTAGAAACTCCTGAGCTTTAAACAAGTTAGCCCTTGTATGGCTGCAGTAGTATGAGTCAGCCTTGTCACCAGAAGCATGGCCGTGCAGCATCCCATTGTGTTTTTACCCTGGAAAATGATCAAGTCCAAAGATAGCATGAGGCTTCACAAGAACAATTCAGGTACCAAATTCTACTGGCACCCATCATCTGCTGCTCACATTCTTTATTGAATCTGGGGCTCTTACGAACTAAAACCAGGAAAGTGTTTGTTACAAGAGCAAGAACAACATTCACCATATGTAAATAATGGAAGAGAAAGACTTGAGAATGCCTAGTGATCCAAAGAAAAGGATAACAGAAAATAAAAAGCAAATGTAATTGTTAATAAATGCAAATAGCTAGGAATAATTTTCAAATCATATTCTTGTAAGGAAGAGAATTCTTTAGTACTATCACATCTTCACAAAATATGCTAGGCCTAAGTGCAAAATATGATTTCAACATCATGACCCAAGCATGTAGCATACTGAGGAGCACCAACATGATAAAAAGGCCTGTGATCCACCTATGACTGCAAACTTTCCCTTACACATGGGAAGCCCACATTTTTGGGCGGTTTGTTTTGAACAGAATGGCATGGGCACAATCTGAATTTCTAGGAAAGATATTCTGAGTCAGACTAAAGGTCTGTCTAAACCTGGAAGCTGTCTCCAACGGGTGCCACCAGTGAGATGAAGAGCACTGAAAAAGAACATGCAGTCATGAATCCCTAAAATATTGCTCCAACTTTCAACGCTTCATGACTGTATTTAGTAGTATGCCAACAGATTTTTCTTCCATGTTTTTCCCCAACTCTTTAAATCCATATCATCTTTCAATCTTTCAGCATTCACAAATCCTGTTGCAAGGAGCTCCTCAGCCTTCTCACATATTGTACAGACTATGTATATTTGATGTACCCAGTTCCTATATTGGAAGAGACAGTGAACAGTAACTCTCTTTCTTTATGCCACCAATAAGCCTTGGACAAGCCCTTGGTCATCGATTTTCCATTCTGAAGACTCACATTCTGAATATTTTACCCTTATCTTCAAATACATTGCTCCCTTGGCTTTTGGGACAATATTTTTTTCCACAACAAAGAACAAATCAGTTTCCTCAAACAGGCAGTCTAAGTGCCAAACCCTGAACTCCACAGCAAATGGGTGCAACTGGTTTTCTGCACAGTGAAAGTGAACAGCTTGTCTTCTAAAGGAGCTATTCAAAGTTACCCCAGTAGACTGGGAACTGATAATATACAGGGAACACACTTGAGACTTTTTCCACATACTGAGCTTATTCTTGGCTAGCCACCCAGTTTAGCTCTACATTAGAACCTGGACTTTAAGGCTTGCATTATGTATGAGAATCCAGATAAGCTTACAGCATTAATTATTCCACACAAAAGAAACCCTGCCATTAGCAATTCAATGCATCATTTACATCATAATAATAATTACAATTCCCTTTCTTCCAATAAATTTGGGCATAAGAACTGCATCGCTTTGCCATTTTGACTTCTTGCTCTTAAGTTACAGCTTCACAGGTATGCTCCTATTAACTGCAACAATTATGAAAATGAGTTTTATCACATGAACTTTTGACTGGGATCCATTACAGTGTCATCCTGCCTCTCCCACTGCTTCTAGAATATCATGGTTTCAAAGTTCAGGGTGCTTTGTAAAAGCAATTTATCTGCCACAGGCATGCCTGGGGTACTAGCTTCTCACTTTACTACATGAGACACCTTCCAGAGCTCTATTAGTCTGAGAGGGTTAACACAGAGAAGAGGGGGTTTTGGTGTTGTCAGCAACAACCACATACACTTAAGTACTAAGATGTTGAGCAAGGAGTGTTGATGATAGCACTACTTTAATGAGCCTGTATGATCACGCTTTTGCCCTAAGTAATGCACTGAGCAACCTTGGCATTCCTGTAAGCAGTTTAAATTTTAAGTATTAAAGAGGATGTAAGAGTGGACAAGGGATACATGGGATGAACATTGGTGCAGGTCAATAAAATGAGCAGAGACAAAAGTCACAGCCTCCTATTTTAGCAGTCTGAAATAGCATTTAAAGGCCCATCTTGCACAAATGCCCAGGGGAATGAGACATCTAGGAAGGACAAGAGAAGCCCTTCCTATTACTAGGCTCAAGAGAAAGAGAATGGAAGAGAGGCCCTCTGACTTGGTGAAGTAGTCCTGAGAACCTGGCTTACTGGAGCCACGGTGACAATGGGGTAATATTTAGCAGCAGGAAATGATTAAGAGGAAGATCAAGGTAACCATCATATTCAGTAAGCTCAATGGTATTAGAAGTGAAAGGCACACCAGACAGCAGATAGACAGGTAGAGCCTATGAAATAAGAAAAGCAATCAGAAAGAGCCATAACAAAAAGGTAAGTTAGGAAGACAAGCTAAAAAAGGAAAAAAGGCAATGCCATGAAGGCATGATTTCCAGGAACTGCCACCATGTCAAATACATGGGGTTTTTTTCTAGGGAAGAGAAAGGGCTGGTCAAGTTACAAGGTGCAGAGATGCAGCCCTCTGAATACAGTGCTCCCTGCTAGGCTGTCTGCTCCATCACTACAGTGCTCCACCCCATTCAGCCTGAAGTCACAGCCACCACCCATCAAGACAGAGCACAGAGTGCTTACCCAGCAGCCTCATCAGGGCTGCGCTCCCATACCTAAAAAGCAAGGACAGTCACTAACAAAGCTCTCAGCTGAGCAATGTCTCAACACGCTGCTGCAGCCTACAGAATCAATTTGTTGTTACAGATGCAACACAAAGATCTCAAAAGCACCCCTGTCCCAGAGCTCCACCAAAACAAGCTAACCCAGTATATTCCAATTTACAAAAATCTTCATCTTCAGTTAAGCTGCTTTTCCAATGATCAGCACGCTCATAAAAAACACCATGATAAAGAAAATCCACATGAAAAACCTGTCCATCACTTTCGCGACTTTTTTCCACTCAATTCCTTTGGCCCGGTTTGCTTTATGGTCTCGAACACAATTAGCAATATACTCRATATTTTTAATCAGCGTTTTGTAACAGGAACAGCAATTAACAGTCTCCCTAACATTACCACCATGAACTCCATAGCTTTTACTCAAATTTCCATTGAGCTTCTCCTTGAGATCATAGTCATCATTCCTACTGGAAAGGTGACTCCTTACCTCTTTGTGCCTCCTCTGACACCCATCGTTCCCCTCTAACTTACGTTCTTCCTTCTCTCTTTTCGGACTTGTGCAGTTTTCACCCACATCATAAACAAAAAAGATTTTTGACATGTAGTCCAAAATAACCACCCTGGCCCACTGTGGAACAGGCTTTGCTTCTGAGCCACAGTGATGGAGATTCATTATAATGATCGTCAATGCAGTGGAAGCTGTGATCATGGTCATAGTTGCTATGTAATACTTTCCTGGAACACAAAATAAAATCATATTAAAGATGCTACTCTAATAAAAAAAAATCAATGCAGAAGCAAAAATGTGACAACATAGTGATAACCATAAGTGCAAGTGAAAACAATTTTTAATCACTCTGATTCTCTGTACTTAAATCACACTAATTTACCATTTAAAGAACAAAGATTAAAGCATTAAAATAAAACCTCATACTCATTACTGGCATGCCTTTATCAGATGAGTGACTATTGTATTAGCATGGTAAATATTTGCAAGCCAAAACCTCTGATTTCTCGAAATACACCTATTCAAAAAACAGCTTAAAAATGTTTATCAAGAGCCTTGCTCTTTTCCTGATGTCTGTAAAATCCCAATGTTGATGGCTTCATGTGGCACATCAGAAATCCCACTTCCTGATGTATTAACAAAAGTGGTAATAATGCTTTATTGGAGCTATTGACACATCCCACACCAACAGATGGATGCCTTCACATTCACACAGGCCAGTGAATATCCAGATCTTGCTGGTGTCCACAGCTAGTGTGCTGACAGCTAAGAGGCCAGGCACAGAGCTGAAGAGTGGCTCCATTGCCTGTTGAGATTTGTTGTCTGGATTTTCTTCAGACAGTACAAACTTTAGCATGGCTAGTCCAAACAAGGATAAAGCTCATTCTGGCCAGGAACAGATAAATACAGTGAATGCAGCTGTGCTCCTCAGCCACTGCTTTTCACAACTGAAGTACACAGCTGACCAGGTAACCTACTGTGGCTTGTGCCTATGCAAAGAGGCAGCCCCCAGCCCTGCTCTGCTGCTGTGCAGCCTGTGCAGGAAAAGCAAGGGCTGGCATCGGTGACAGAGGACGTGCCACAGACGAGCATGGTATGAACCCGGTTTTCAAGGGGGTTGGAAAGGATGGTGAGGGAGAGTGAGGGAATAGAGAAAGCAGACTGAGGTTAGGTCCTGGCTCCCTAACTTAGACAGCATGACAGGAGGGCAGGGAAGGTACTCCAGTACAGCAAGCCCATATTCTAGGCAGGAATGGTTGCTGCTGGTGTGGGAAATGCATTCAACCTTCCTATTCATTGACCAGTGTTTTGTCTCAGTCAAGCCATACAGTTTTTCATATAAACAGTAATAACGAGAATAAAAATAATGAGATCTGAATTATCCTAAAGAAGCTGGAAGCCAGTGTGGAGGCAACTGTTTTCCTAGTCCTCCAGAAATCCCACCAGGGCAGCCAGGCAGCCTCCTGCCCCAGAGGGCAGATGAGCCAGGGGCAGGAGAAGGGTCCTGGCAGAAGGCAGACGGGACAGTGCTGAACACCACCTTTTCACTACACATCAGCTCTTCTGAACTCTCAAATGCAAACTAAAATTCAGCGTAATAGATTGCCAGGCATTACAATTCAATGTAAAAATTGTCAGATATTAAGTCAAGCCTGAGTGTCCCAGCCAGGCCATCCAACCATCTGGATCGGACAGAAACATATCTTGAAACAGACCAACCTTGTGCATACAGCTCTTGCTTACACTTTGTACTCGGGTTCTAAAATTGTTTTCTATTACTAGCTTTATTACAATATGTGATAAAATAATTCTAAATTTCTAACTATATTTATTAAATAGAAATAGCTAGCTAATACATAATTTAAAACAAGCACAAAATAACCTTAAAGAGTTTCAGCATATCTGTACAAATTCCACTCACATTTTAAGTATTTCACTATGTTTTAAAAATGCAGCACCTTTACCTTCCCAGAAGCCACAAACTATATATGTCAGGTCTCCCTGACATACAGCCCTGCTATTAACAAACCATGTTTAAAGACAAAGCATGTAAAGCTCACCTATCAAAGGTACGTTTTCAGAGGGAGGCATGATCTCTGCAACCATGAGCTGGAACACCGTCAGAGCAAGAAGAACTGTAACACCCAGAGACACTTTTTCCCCAGAGTCTGCAGGGAGATAGAATCCCAGTGGCGCCAGAAAAGAGATCAAAATGCAAGGAAGCAACAGATTAAATATGTAGAAAGAAGACTTCCTTTTCAAAATCAGTGTGAAAGTCACATCTGGATAAGGCTCAGAGCAGCAGCCATAAGTGATGACATTCTTAACCGCTGGCATACCACGAATTTCCCATTCCACATCTTCTACAAAGTCAGAGAGGTCACCACTATCAAGAGAATTGATGATGTCTACCTGATTACCATTATAGGTCCAGGACCCAAATGTAAGGTTACACTGCTGGCTGTCAAAAGGAAAATAAGATACATCCACTACACATGAGCTCTTTGTGATAGCGGGTGCATCCCAAGTGATTTTTCCATCATATCTCAACACAACATTAGTATTCACTGGTTCTGAAAAGTCATCATCGGCCCTAAAAGACAGAAAAGTGGCAGTCAGGATTGACAGGCAACAACCTAGAGTGTGGGCCAGGGAAGGGGGGGCAGGGGGAAGTCCCTTGCTTCACACCATTAAAAGCATGCTTCTAAAATCATATTTATAGTTAGACTGGATTTTATTAAGAACTTACTATTAACTATTATTTACAGGTACCAGTGCCCATTAATGCCAAACATCAGTGCTGCTAAATTGTGTTGTATTTGTTGGCCATAGCTTCTTGAAATTCAACCTCAAACAGGATACAGTAGGATAATAATCCATTCAAAGATAAAAATTATTTGCTGGTCACTACTGGCCTGGGAGAGCAGACAAGGAGTGCAGTCTTCATGTACCACCTTTTTGTAGACACAAAATCTTCCAGAGCTCTTCAGTAGCCTCAGCAGAAAACACTTCAGACTGACAGGGTATTCAATTCCCAGTGCAGAGAAATTCAGAGCAGTTTTGCTGTGTAGCATAATCAATTGCCAAATACTGTCTATGGTTTTATTGCAAAATATTTAGATGATCAACAACAAATGTTAAGACAACAAACAWACCCCCCTTGCTAAGGTAAGGTGAAGTGACAGAAGTTCAGACTCTGTGGGTCAATTCCTCCTTCAACCCCCTCCCTCCCATCAGACAAATACTCAAGCTGATTTTCTCCAGCCACACTCACTTGTTATATARGACAATATCTGGTCTCCAAACCAAATTGCTTGGAATCCTGATAGAATCCAACCCATCATATTTATCCTTGTCCCATTTGAGGTATGCATCATACCAGCTTTGTCGAATCCATAAGTAAGCTGACAAAATTTGGTTCCTTTCATCCTGCATAAAAATGTAGAAATATTTCTAGCTGAAAGTGACAAAAGCACATCTTAGATGCAGACAGCATTTGTTGTATAGCTTTAAAGTAGTGCCCAGAACAGGCCAGAATGCTGACAAGCCACAAGAGTACTTCTCAGACAGGTACATATGTCCATACACTGTACAGGGAGCTTATTTATTTGGACTCTCTTGTCCAAACCTTCTCTCTCCTGCACACTCCCTGAGCTTTAATCATAGCTGTCTAAGGCTCCCAGTATCTTAAGAATTTCCTTTTGTGAACTTCAGAATACCAAATAGCTAACAGATTCAACCTAACAAATTATCTGAAAGCTTGGTTAGGCCTTGAAGTTGTAATTCAGAAGTCACAAAATGATTTTACATTCTCCTTCCAGACACATTTTCTTTTGCCTTAAAAGTATAGTTGGCTGAACCAAATTTATAAAAAAGTTACTGCAGGCTAAAATAGGGAGTTTATGTAGAAATCAACTACATCTTAGAAAAAGCATTTGCTCTTTCTATTTAAAACTCAGCAAAAGTTGCCTGGAGGGTACGATACCAACACCTCACTACAAAAGAAGACTTAACAATTCAGCAGCTGTAAATTTGCAGACTTATAATAGAAGTCGTAGTGTTGCAATCAGATAAGAATCTACAACGAACTGGAGAACATGACCCTGGTGAGGAAGCATTACTGAAGTTGTCACAACAAAATGCAAGTTCTTTTTCCTACTCCAAGCAAAAGGTTTACAGCTAGTACATTTCTGCATCTTTAGAAAGAGAGAACTGTACTCTTACTCACCATGTCTTTAATTTGGGACAATGTGATTTGCAGGGTGACATTCAGTACTTTATCTGTGTCTTCCACTGGTCTTAGAGCATTTGAGTAGCCTTCAAACAGTTCATTAAACAGCATGTGAGCATATTTTCCTTTGGCTGAATCTACAGCTAGATAACACAGATTTGTTCAGTACATCAGATTAAGCACTGAGCAGTATAAGACGACATCCTCTTTCTACAGTTTCAAGTAGTATTTGCTGTAACTATATTTATCATTCACATACTGTAGAATATAATTTAGTGCAGAAACAGAAGTAAACCTGATGAAGCTATTCAAATAAGGACAGCATTCACCTGTAGTAAATGAATAGCTAACTCCAGCTTTTCATAGCCACTGAAAAAAAAACCTCTGCATCCAGAGATTCCTGCCTTTTTTGAAGGTAAATATCATTACCTTTATTTTACCAATCTTTTTCATAGGCACACAGATTGACTTAGTCACACATCTGCCATGCTAAAATTAGAAGCAAAATCTGAAGTCAAACCTGCTCCCAGGCTAATGACTTGCAATATCTCCCTAAATGCAGCACTGATTCATGCTCCTTTCAGAATTTATCCCCTTTCAATTTTTTTTAAACTACCACTGGAAAAAGTCTGAGCTGCTTTTCTTCACAAACTGGCAACTGCATGATGTATGAACACATCCTTGGACTAACACCTTTCCCAAACCATGTATTTGGAGATGCTTCTTGCTACCCAGATTTAGTCACTAAGGATAATCCACTGAAACTTTAGATTTTAAATGACACCTTTGCTCTTCCACACAGTTTTGTGCATCACAATTTTTCTAGGCAACATATTACCTTTAGATAGATTTGTACATTTCTGCAAGCAAAGGGCAAGGACAGTAACACTCAAGACTGGCACAAATGCCAGCTGGCACTATGTAGGAAGCAAGTGCTTTGGAGTACATCACTCACAGTGACTTCCTGGACTAATTAGAGTTCAAAGCAAACCTTTCTGATTAAAACGAAATCCTACAAATCAAAGCTTCACAAAGAGCATTTAAGTTCTGTATGTACATGATCATTCATTTTGTCTATGCATCAGAGAGACAAAGTAAAACCAAACAAATGAAAGACTTCTGGAACTCAACSGTGTAAGACACATCAGGACACCAGTTCCTATTTGCGTAAAATAAACCTCAATGCAACATTTAGCTATCAAGCAGTATTCTCACCTTGAAGTATCACTGCTATGAACAGCAACCACAGAGAGACGTAAAAGGAGGACAGGCTATTTCTCTTCATTTCTGGATCTTAAATAAATCTATTCACCCAAGGGCACGAAAATGTTTATCACCATCCAAAACTAACAACAACAAAAAAATCAAGTTGCACAGCAACATAAAGATGCTGAGGCACTGATGAGCTGCTAGAAGCAACTCAGTCCTCCCTCAGCAGCTGTCAGAGTCCTCGAGTGATCGATGCTTTTTGTCCCTGCCACCGCCTGGGGCTCTGACGAACCCTCCCTCTCCCTGTAACCTGAGAGCTGCCTGCTCCGAAGCTAATGCTGAGGGAGAAGACAAACGGATGGGTTATCAGTAGGAACACTGTATTCCATTGCATTTTTTACCACAAATGTAAGATTTTGACCGATTTATGAAGAACCATTTCACATTTCTTCGGTGGGCCATGTTTTACTGCCCCTATGTTCAGCAATAGCTTGCTCAGAACCAGTTCTGTGGAACCTGTGGACCCTCACAAAAAAGTGATCTGCCGCAGTACTTTAACTGGTATAGTGACACTGTACATCACACATCCAATATGTCACACAGCAAAAAAAAAAAAACAACCCACCAAACCACAGCCTACCTACTCCCATGCTGACAAAACAATGTTTTCACCTACCAAAGTGATGCCACATGGAAGAGATGCAGCTACACCAAAGTTGGACAACACAGGCAACATTTGCAGTAGCCCAGTATCGCTGTGCAAACAAGAACTTCCACTGGTGTAGACAACTCAGACCAGTACTCAGCACAGTAAATCAGGTGCAAAACTGGACTCTGCAGATAAAATGCCATTTCTCAATACAGTATAATTTTCCCCAGATGAACCTGACAAGACTTTACAAARAATTACAGAATTACCGGACAGCCCTTGCATTTAGCCAAAAGACTTACAGGAGATAAATATGAATATGAAACAACACCATACCTGGCCTCCCATCTACCCCGATGGTCAGAACTTCATTAGCTCTGTCTATATTACCCATTTTGCCAAGTTAGTTTCYTAGTACTGCAGGATTTTCTTACAAGTTTCTCACAGAGAAGATGACTTCCTCCTTTCCATAGTCCAATCCATTGTTCATGATATACTGCAGTCCTTTTTGCCATCCTTTTAGAACAGGTAACAGAAAACAGTCACTAAAATAGAAAGATGAAAAGATAGAATGAACTGCCAGCAAAAAGCATTAGTCCAGAATAGTTCTGATCCACACAAAATACAAAATACTATYGCTTTACTCTTCTGTCGTCTTTTGGCTAGAAGGAAGCTGATCCCTCTGTACACAAAGTTTCTATAAAGCAGCACTCCTGGCTCTCACTGGCTAATGTTTGTGCTTTCGTGGGGTCTATAAATCAATTACATTTATGGCCAGGTTTAATAGGTAAGCAATAAATAATTTCAGTCAAAGCACCTGTAATGAAATCCATCTCCATCACTTCATTTGCTGAATTGTCAAAGGGGAAAAAAGTGGAAAACAGTTTAGAAGTCAAAAAGGTCAGAGCAGCCCACAGGCAGTATGTAATAACCTGCTTTTTCTGTAGGAAGAAGGTATATGCTGTTAGAGACAACAAAAATCAGAGACGAAAGCTGAAAGGTTTTTTGCATACAGTCAGATCAGTGCATTCTTAGGGGACACCTTTAGTCTACAGTACATTGCCATTATGTCAGCAAGTAGCTATCACTTCGCTTCTCTTACTGTAACTACAAGAGTGACCAGGGGTAATGCTTTAAGTGTGCTGCTATAAACACTACTGGAACCAAGACTAAGCTTGCTTTGCCACAGGCTTGAGACAATTTTGTAACCTGTTACACCAGCAATACTTATCTATCAAGTAGTGCAGACTGATATACTTTAATTTGTATGAGGTCACATATATTAAAAAACCCTGCACCTTTATTGTAATGACATCTTCTTGAAGGGAAGCTGCAGGTTCTCAAAAGACAAAAACAAGTAGCRTGCTTACATGTGTTGTTTACTCAATTTATTCTTATACACACATATATTCCATATACTATTCTTTATAAACTTGCAAAGGGATAGAACCTCTCAGTTATGATCTATCATATTTCCAGTCATCAAATATATCCAATAGTTGCCACATATTGGACATACAGACAGGCAAACATGAGCACACATATACAAGAACGCACTTGTTATGTTTGAGATGCTGCATTGATTACACAGTGCTTGTAAAAATAAAACTAAAATACATCCAAAAGCCTTTTCAATATTAAAGATACAAGAAATTTAACAGTCTTAGTATGCCAGACCGTTTGGCTTCTTTACATTTGTTCACAAGAAACCTAATCTGTAATTTTAATCAAAATGTCCCTAATGTAGACATTTTGTGTGAAGAGCAAGTATTAACATTAATTGTTGTTCATTGATCTGAGAGATTAATCTACAAACCGATGCTTCCTTGGAATATAGTTTTAAACTGTGGTGTAATCTATGGCAATACTACTCCCAGATCAAACAACCCATTTAACATCTGAATGGAGCTTAAATTTATAGTTAAGCAGTTCTCCATTTTTACAGTAAGAAGYTCTGCTACGAAGTCAGGAATTAATATAAAGTACAAAGCAGCTTACAAAGATAATTTAAGAAGAGTCACGAGTGTTTGGAAGTTAAAATCAAGCCGTTAACCTCTCCCAGAACTAGACTCGTTCCCAGTGAAATTCGAAGTTACCTTGTCAGAGTACAGCTGCCAGCAGATGGCCCTGTTAGCCAGCCTACTCATCTACCCAGATAGTCAAGACGATTTTTGTTTACCACACAAAAAAAATCACATCGGATTTTAATCTACTTCGATTAATTTTGCTGATTATTTGCCTTACATTTGATATAAGACAAGCAGAGACTATCTTTAAAGAAAAAAGATAAGCAGAAGGAACAAAACTGCTTAGTGGCTGAATCCGGCTCTCGGGTCTGCCTACCATACATGAGACCAGTGACGAGAGGGTTTCAGGGCAAGCAAATATATATCACTGTCAACAACTGCATGATACAAAACCATATTTAGAGCACAGGCCGCTTCTGCTGATGCAGACAGCAGTTAAGGCCCATGGCACAACATCCAACCCTGCCTTCCACATATTTTGTTCAAACATTTGACTTTGTGAGAATGCATATGGGCTATTAAAGCAGAACATTGCGTTCATGCTTACATTCAGTGGGACAACAGCGTACTGTTCACTGGTGCACTGAGCTTGTACAACACTCACATGATACATGTAACTTTTTATGGTTCTAGACAAACACACATGCTGTTATCAAGACAACATCAAAAAAATTGAATTCAGTGTACTGCCATGTAAGGGAAGTTCGACTTTGCATGCACTTTAAGGACAGACTGGAGTGGAGATGACATGGAGGAATCTCTTTCCTATTAAAACTTCCAACTTTATCTATTTATCTCAGCCAAACTATAAGTGAAGCAGGAAGAAAGTGTAAAAACATTTATTTAAAATTTTGTTCTTTCAATTAAACAAATCTTTCCTCTCCTGCCTAAAATAATTTGCTCCTGAGGCTGAGGTTTTGACAGGTACATTTTCAGAATTTTTTTTTAATGGATTCTTACCCTTTTTTGCATAAAAAGCATTAAGAGTTTTTAAGCCTCCAACTGGAAAAGCTACAGATACTGTATTATCACAGGCCTCAAGGCCGTTTGTACCATTTATCATCCATCCCTTCACCAAAGAACAATAAGGAACAGATTGGTTTCTAAGCACAGTTTTTAAGAAGTGTCTCACAGTCTGCTCCTACTTGCCTTCCTGCCAATTTTTCTTCCCAGAAGCTGTTGCGTTCACATTCTTCACAGCATTTGCTACAGAATGTTATCTTGTGATGGGGTCAAGCAGCACACTAACTCTTCAGAGTCAGACTTCTCTCCTCAGACTAACTGAAGTCTTAACAGCACGGGTAACTAAAACTCTTCTTGCCAGTAGAATAGCCTCACTGTGCCTGCTCTGGAGAAGGAGAATACAGCACTTCATTTAGACACAGCGTGTTTTTCTCCACCTCATTTTTTTTCTCACCCACCTGCTGCCTCCTCCTTCCCTCTCTCTCCAAAAATCCCCTACCACCTGAAACCAGCACACTCATTCATATTTTCTTCCACCCTGTTGTACACATGGAAGATAGGAAATACATTAGGAAGCATTCACAATGTCAGGACATGAGATAATGTAGAGTACTAGCCACATTTTCCAGAGATGGGAAATCCTAATTTCAGTATTACAGTTGTGAGTTTTTCTGAATATAAACTTTATTTGGGTGCACTTACACAGGCAGCTCTGTTGACCACCTCCCAACACCTGAAGTAGAGAAACCTCTTGTCCCTAGAAGCCTTTTATTATTTAATGTGATCTAAAATGCAGCATGTTCATCCTTCTTCACAAGGAAGCTTGCATGCTGACTGGTATTTCTTCTGTCCTTGAGAAGCATTCAGTATTTGGCAGGGTTAAGAACAAAACTATTTTATAATTTTAGCTATCAGAAAGCTATTTTATATACAGTTCTTTCTCATTAGGATCATTTCCAGCTTTGTACCATGCCTTTGAATGGCTGATCACAGGATCTGTGCTCTACACAAAGACAACCTCTGTGCCTAGACACTGTTCCAGATCACAGGTTTGCTCTGACAGGCAGTCTGATGCTCCAAAACAAACTGGATTAGAGAAATATTTATACCCTGTTACAAGGGTGCAGATGGATTCAAGCATCCTTCTCTTTATGATCACCCTTGAGCACACTACCTCAGCTTTTGGAAGTAGAGGGGAGCCCCCCAGCTACCACTGCAGGCTGAAGACAACTCTAGGTTCCCCAGAAAGCAATTCCTTCAGCTTGCACGCACATCACAAAATTAAACAGATTAAACCAGTATCTGAAGAAGCAAGACTGAAGGGCAATAGTTCAGATACTAACTCAAAACTAAAGCTTTGTTCCCTCCAAAATTCAAAGGGGGGTGGGAACATACCTTTAAAACACTACCAAAACTCATTATGTTCACAAAGGTATCTGCATAGAGGTTCTAGCATCCCCTGGAAACATCTGCTTTCTTGTAAAGCTCACATCCACCTTGCAAGGCAGAATATGGCACATCTGAACTTCCGTGTTCTTACCCAGTTCCTCAGAGTTTAAGAGTTCCCTACAAAGAGCTAAGACTAATGCTGTGCAGCCAGCTAAAAAGGGAAGATGCCAAAAGATGATGAAGAGGAGAAAATGCAGACCATAATGTATCAAACTTTAACTGTGTTTTCAAGGAATTCACAGAACTCCAATTGCAAGATGACTGCTAAAACAGTATTCATACATACTGTTGTATTCATGCTACTTCACCAGTGTTGTATACAATTTTACTTACATTATAGTACAAATCTCTTTGAAAAAGACACTAAGCAAACATTTATATTGCAAAATTTGGCATTATCTAATTGTTTCTGCTCCATCTAATCACACACATCAATCTACCCAGGTGATTTCTCCATGTTCCCAGAATTTAGAGGAAGAAAATAAAAACACTGCTTTAGTCAGAGTGCAAAATACCCACCTTGGCAAACCATTCCAAGAGCAAGTTTTTTCTAAACCAAATACACTAGTTTCCAAGCTTACAAATATTGCAGAGCTGCCCACTTTAAAAATATCAGAGCAATTACGTGGGGGAGGACACAACTTTAAATTATCACAATGCATTTATGCCTGAAGAAACCTCCCTGTAAGATAAGGCAAGCAGCAGCTACTCATCTCTTTGAGCAAAAACAACCTTCGATAAATCATGGGTTTAGCTACTGAAACATCTTATGGTTCATGGATACTGACATTCTTTAGAATGTCCTAGCACGAACACTGCTATGTTATGCTATGGACCAAGCAAAAAAAATTTCCTCTTGAGCAAAATATAGTAGTAAACCTGTAGTTTTATTTAAACTCTGCAACTACGCACGTTCTGGTACAACAGAATCATTTAGATCTTGGGGACAAAGCACCACCATCTCAGCTGAAGACAGCATCCCTTGTCTCAAGCACCTCTGAGCACAGTGGCTGCAGATCAATTAAGGGAGGCTGTATTCATACGATTAGTTTTCATCTGCAAAATTCTAAGGCATTGTTCAATGCCAAGATATTGGTTCCTTCTTTTCAACCCACAACAAATGCATTGAAATGATGGCTTAGCACTTCCAAGGGAAGAAAGTTCAAGTGTTAATATAGGGAGTCACCACCAAGGAACATCCTTTTCTTTGGTTAACTGGGCTGAAAAAACTTATTTTGCCCAGAAAGACAAAGGATTTGCCATCTAGCCTACAACACTGATCTGAATCTTACAGACTTAACTGCTATTTTTCAAGTTCTGTGGAAGGTGATACAAGGTATAAAAGCTGTTAACGACAAAAAAGCTGTGCTCTAACATTAAAATGCTACTATAACCACATATTATACCTGGTTGGTTTGTGTGCTTTGGAAAACATTTGCTGCTTGCCTGCCAGCAATTGGCAGGGGGCTGTGAAGTATCTCTGCCAATTGCTCAGCTGC
The DNA here is from genome assembly GCA_030449065.1 of Oceanodroma leucorhoa. Classification (NCBI taxonomy): domain Eukaryota; kingdom Metazoa; phylum Chordata; class Aves; order Procellariiformes; genus Oceanodroma; species Oceanodroma leucorhoa. The sequence continues at coordinate 19,131,604 of JASVER010000005.1, forward strand.
CTTTAGCTTAAGGAAGGGTGTTTTATTCTGAAACGGAACAAAGACGTTGGGGAAAAGGCAAGAGGGATTAGTACACAGCTTACAGGTATAGCAGAGCTATGAGAAGACAGACTATTGTGCAACCATCCTGTGGTTATAGATTTGGGAGATGTATATAAAAGTGCAAAAGCCAGTTCCTCAAACTAGTATAAAAGAGCTAGTATAAGAACATTGCTAGAACTTGGAACAATTTTAGCAACAAATTCCATATTGGCTTTACTCCTGGGCTCTAGCAAAAGCAGCATATTACATTGCCATTTCAGAGAGCTGCTCCTAACCCGGTGGTATTAATGACTGAGGTATAGTCAGGTCTGGACTCTGATAGATTATCAATTTGTTCTTGGGGGAAGCTATACACAAGGAAAAAAGCATGGGATTTGTGGTAAATGTTGTTCTCTAACTCTTTCCCTTCTGCCAGTACTTGAAGGCAATGTAAGTAGCTAATAAGATGCTGGTATGGTTAAGCACCATGCTGCAGTGAATACACAGTCAGCCTCAGAGAATGAGATGGCAACACATTATGACATCTCATTGGAAGAGATGATTCAATGAGCCAGCAGCAATTGGTGCATTCGGCACTATATTAATGCTTCTAGCCAAACTTGCACCACAACATATAAAACAGAGCCTTCTTCACCTATCTTGATTGAAAAACATTGCTTTTCCTTTAAATATCTTAAAATAAATGTACTTTTAATGCCTACACAGCTTCCAAGTTTGCAACATTAGCAATTATAAACCTCCTGAGGATGTAYGACTTCAGAATATGAAATGAAACATCTTCAACAGAAAGCCAGAGCAGGGTAAACAAGAGTGTTGGCATGTTGTGCCCAGCATGGTGCTATTAGAGCTGCTGCAGAATGTCGGTGTCCTCCTTGCTATGGAGTAGAATGATCAAGTCTCTTCAATGTACAAGTAAACATCGCAACTGATGAATATACGTATCTTAAAGTAGAAGAAAGAAGTCAAGGTGACAAAAAAGACTTCTAGGTACCCAAAAGGCACTTTGGGGATGTTTCAAGTAACAAATTAATGGAACCGCTCAATCTGTAAGGTCTTCTTTTGCTAGCTACTTCCCATCCAGGTGCTGGTTGCAAACAAGCAACAAAAGTATGGGAGATACAATTGCTTGCATTTGCAGATTGTCTCAAGAAGTCTCCTCAACACTTTTTATAGGACGAATAATTATCTATATAACCACTGAAAAGAAAACCCTAAGAGGTTTAAAGGCATTTGCCTATTTATCCGTAGCTTTCTGGACTTGGGTCTTTGCTACCAAAGGACACTGAAGGCTGCTTAGTCAGACTAGCAGGGGATGCTTTCATTTTACAAGCAAGAAGTACTCATAGATCCTGGTGTGAAACCTGACAAATGTCTGATTTAGTTATCTACTTCATTTTCAGTAGATATGGAAAGAAGCCATTTCTCGCAAATTTCATCCATTTCAGGAACATGAACTCTGAGGTACAATTTCAACAATGAAAATTTTAGCTGTGTAAGGACATACACTTTATACTTGATTAATTAGTTCTGTAGTAATTAATGGCTAACATTATTTCTGTCATTCTAAGGAATATGCATGTGATGCTTATATCAAAATCAGAATAGAATCAAATACATATCAACCAGGTGTACAAAGAATGTTTGGGGTTTGTTTTTTTTTTTTAATAAAAGAGACAACTAATCACTTCCCCTTTATTCTTGAAAAGAATCTAATTACTTAAATTCAACAATTAAATTGTAGAAATTGTAAGAGTTCAAGCTTCCACATGAATAATGATTCACCAGTATCTCCACATAATACAGTGAATTCCCACAGCAGACAGTGATCAGTAGTACAAAAGTAATTTAGCTCTTTCCGGAGTCAGTATGCTTAGCCTTTCACCCTCAACATGATAAAAATGTGTGAAATCATTAACTAACATTGTGAGAAAGAATTGTGAGTTGAAACAATTCCCCATTTTGCTTCTTAAAGTAAATACGCTTCTTATACCCCCTTCTGCTTCTATTCAGGACCTTTAAAACAGCTAAAGGGAAAAGCCTTGCCAATATTAATTTGTTGTAGAGATAACCATTTTAGGATTCTGAGCTGATGAGATGTGAAACTCCTAACATTCAGGAGAAAATGGGTCTCATTTACTTACCAACTGTCTCAGTTTTATTTGCCATGTAAAAGGAGACCTATAGCTCCAACAAGTAATTATAGATCAAGCACTGCATTTATAACCCTGTTATCTGAAAATATGCCAGCCTATCAAAACAGGGCTTTTTAAAAAGCTAATTACCTCTGTGATGGCTGTTCCTTAAAAACAAATTTCTCTTATTCTCAATGCTGGGATCAGAACTCAGTGAAGTTGATAATTATAGTTGATTCTTCGTCATCTCTCCAGCTACTTCCTAGATTTTACTTCCACTTAGCAGGGTACAAGACCATAATCTCTGGCTACAGCTACCAAATGTAGGTAGAAATAAGAACAAAGGTAATTCTCTCTTCTGCTTCATGTATCACACAGACATAGAAATTACAAATAAGACAGACATCCATTTTCCCAGTATTGTAGAGCAATCATCATGGCATTTATTTGCCAAATACCAGGTTCCCCAGAAGACAGACTTGCCCCTAAGAGAGGGGGCAGAGATGGGAGAGTCCTAGCTGGGAGTTAAATGGTCAGGCACATCCACTGAGCTGGTGTTGTACTGCATTCATTTTGATACCTCCCAGGTCTGTAATGCTGGTGCAGCTACTTTGATCTACTTTTATAGAAGGCTAAAGACAGGAAGATTACTTAATTACTGTCACAGGTAAAACAGACTCAACTCAGGAAAAATTAAAATATTTGGGTACTGGGAAACAAAAATAGGAACTGGGCAGCCCTTTACCTCTTCCTACAGAGGCCACCCCTGCAGTCCTCCCTCCCACCGCTACCAAAACCATGCCACATACAGCCAATACATAGACCTTTCACAGCAAGGCAACAGACAGTACTAGAAGCTGGCATGCCTGGGTACAACACAGGCCAGCGAGCAGATGCATCACATACACAGGGGACAGCAAAAATCCATCAAAGCTTCCACAGAGCACAAAGCAGTTCCTAATGCAGGTATCTTCCAAGTGTYTGCTCAGCCTAACCAGCAGCAGCAGCTGGTGGGCATCTCAGGATAAGTTCCTGGGCAGATGCTACATCTGCATCACCTTAGCTCTATTTACACTTATATTTCATGCACGGAAACAGAAATTACTATACAAACAAGCATTTCTAGTGAACAAAGCCACACAACAACAGACAGCTTTTAGCTGAACTGCAGTTAAAACAAAGATCTCAGATATGGTCATAACCACAGAAGTTTTGCTGCACTGTAGTTAATTCCCACAGTGAACACAATGCCACTCTCGTAGTAAGGAGTAGAGGATTGGTGCTGCCCTACATAGTGAGTGTTAATGTCTACTAACCAAGTCTCAGAAATGATGGATAATTATCCACACGGAGATCAAGCCAGCATTAAATTTCAGCTAGCTCCCACACTTCTGTAACCCACAGTTTTGTTAGAAAAAGGCACAGGGTAGGGTAAGATACAAAACTAGTCTGTTTAGCAATAACATGGTCCAGGTTTGGAGCAGTGATAGTAATAAGGGTGATCAAAAGGCTTGCTCACCACTGTTCTCAGCCAGGGGACTGTCTGACTCACCAACTCCCTTCCCAGTCCAGACATATGGTGAAAAATATATTCCACCACATGCTATCAAAGCACTACAAATGCTATAATTACAAAATTAGAAGTACTCAAGACATTGTACTTTATGATCATGGTTGAAAACTCCTCAATTTTAAAAAGTAACTTAAAGTTCAGGCAAAAAAAGAACAGGTTGAATTAAGGACAGAAAGTATCACATCTAAAGGAAATCATTAACTGTTAAGTGAACCATGTGCTATTTTTGTTATTTAAAATACTGATTAGGCTAATTATGCTCAGAGGGAATTGGATCTAGAGGATTAAATGAAATATTTTCAGAGGCAGAGTTCGCTGAATAGAAAAGCTGCTGTCCTCCATTTAAACAGTACAAGATATCACTTTGAACATCTTATGAATATCAATGTTTTGAAAAAGCTCATCCTTTGGTGTTATTGGGCTAATAATGTAGCATATATTTCCCTTTTGACCTTAGTGACATATGACCCATCCCAGCCGGGAGTGGGCGGCAAGGTGAGCAAACAGCTGTGTGGTGCTTGGTTGCTGACTGGGGTTAAACCACAACAGTGTTAAAAAGTGTACAGCTGTGCCAAAAGATATTACAGTTTAACTGCCTCCTGTTTTACAATTATTACCTTAAAGTCTCAAGAGTTTTCCTTCAAAACTTCAGAGTCTGCTTGTCATTGAGTGCTCTCAAAGCCAAGACTACAATTTCTTCTGGGTAAAGAGCAACAACATTACTAGTCGGCAGAGACTGTTTTTAAAAAGGAAACATTTATTAACTCATACTACATAAGATAAAACTGTCTGCAGACTTGCTCTGTCAAGACAGACAGACAAGGTCCATGCACAGCAGGTTTGATGCTCCCCCACCCTCAACACTGCAGACAGCACAGCAGCACCTGTGAGTGAACTTCAGAGATCACCACACTGTGAGGTAGAAAATTAATTACAGGTGTTAATACCAAATTACTGCCAAAGACTAGAAACTATACAGCTAAAAGCCAACTCTACAGAAAGAAGGCAATTCATTAGCTTCTATTTTCCCATTGGTCTCCACAGCTATGATCTCCCTGGGATCATACAGGGCCATCTTGCCAGGCGAGTGATGTCTTCCCCAGGATAGCCGCAGCGCGCAGCGGTGACAGCAGTCCCCAGCCAGAAGGAATGCACGCCATACTGCTCCGGGCACAGCCCCAGCAGCCGCAGGGCCCACCGGAGAACAGTCAGGAACTCCCTCTTCGTTACAGTCCTATTATCTGAGTGCATAAAGAGTGGCCCTTCCAGCCGTGAACGAACTGTCACATAGCTCCAGAGGGCCAGAACAGGGCACACCCATGGCTCTCCAGACAGCCCAAGGCTGATGACATGTCTCTCCTGACCCACAGGAGAACTGTGCAGATAAAACACCACTCTCCCCTCCATCAGCTGGAGGTCACTCAGGTACAGCAGCTCAGGCTGCAGTACATCACGGTGCTTCGCCACCAGCTCTCCTATTCGAAGTGCCCCAAAAAAAGCTACAGTAAATAATGCACGAAACAGTAAGCATTCATAATGAGTTATGCATACAGACTCCAGAGCTCCTAAGAGAGATCGCAACACCTCAATTGTTATAGGCAAGTATTTATCCCTCAGGATGCCTGCTTGATGTTTCAACGTTATCACCATGCAATGGGCTATAGGATCTTCCAGAGGATCAGGGTTACCAGTCAATTTTGATAAATAAGACAGTGCCGCCACATACATCAGTGTCTTTGAGGATGAATAAAGAGATTCCACAGTCAAAAACCCTCTAACTTGTTCCTCTGGAATTGGCCAGGCTGCAGGCATTCCCATGCTTTTCCTAAAGAAAAGGAATTTCTTCAGTCCTTCGAGGTAGGCTTGCCAAAGCCTACTATCCCCTGAGCGCTCCAACAACGACAAAGTCTTCAGAGGCCAAGGTCCCAAGGAATGCTTCCGAGAACAACTAAACTCTCTTCCTACAAGAGAGGATCCACGTTAGCACACGCTGACAACAGGCACAAGCACGCCACTCGAGCAGCAATAAAGATGCGTTCCTCAGTGCAATACACCCCTAGACAATGCTCTGCTAGTTTATCTGATTAAAGACAATTCACACACAGCTACACCTAGAGCTGTTAAAGAGCTGAGATGTTTTTCAAATAGGAAACTACAACCAACATACCAGGCCCATTTCAGGCACTAGATCTGGTAACACTCTGGGAATTTACAAGTTTGCAGAGTGGTAACAGAGAAGACAAGCAAAAAGCAATTTTAAAACCAAGCCTTCCTGGTATGGCTTACAGAAATTACAACCGCAAAGGGCACACAGCACACTCCCGCCAGAAGGCAGCGCATTTCCCAGCCCAGGGCAGGGAGCTCCCTCGAGGCCTTCCTCCAACAGCTCCGGCCTCGAGCAAGAACTCGAGCAAAACCAAGGAGACGCTGCCTGGCGGGAGCCACGGCGGCCGGTGATCCGCTCCACCCCCGCCCAGAGCCAGAGGCCGTGCTGGCAGCCCCACCACCCAGGACGGTCCGCACTTACCAGCCACCGCCGCGCCGCGCTCCGCGCACTGCCGGGAGCCGCCGGGCTGCGCCACCGCCTCGGTCCTACACGCTGCTCCCCGGCTGCGATGCGAGAAGCTGGCTGCTTGCCCAGCAAGGCCCAGTTCCAGCCACTCCATGCCTGGCTCCCGGGCCAGCAGCGACAGCATCTCCCAAAAGGGCGCGGCGACAGGCCCGGCCGGAGCGCGGGCGCTGCGGGACATGGCAGGAGGACGAGCGCCGCGCTCCCCGCCCCCGCGCCCCACGAAGACTCTTGACAACCGCCCCCGCGGGCCCTTTTATAGCCGCGGAGCCCCTCGCAACAYCCTCCTCCGATTGGGTATTCGGAGCGGCCCCGGCGATGCGGAGCGCTGCCATTGGCTGCCCGCCCGACGCGGTCTCGCGCTCGCCCGGACCGGGCCCCTCCCAGCGCAGCGGCCGGCGGGGCGCGGCGGCGGGTGCGAAGCGGCCGTTAGCGGGGGCAACGCCGCGAGGAGCGGGCGAGGAGCCGCGCCTGGCCCGGGAGCTGCAGGGCGTGAAACTTACGGGCGTTTCTTACGCTGTCTTCTGCCAAAGCCTGAAATACGAATGGATTTACTGATAAGGTTAAAAGGAGAGAGAAGTGCTTGCGTTACCCACCTGTTGCACTCCCGGGCTTGGTGGACTTCCTCTAAACCAGTATGGTGTGCGTCCCTTCTGGTTGGGGACTGTGTAACAGCAGTATCTCGTGGATATTCTGATGAAGCTATTAACAGAATAGCAGGGTGGTGGTGAAGATCCAGAAGAAGGCATAGTTCCATCTGTCTGTCAGGTTTCCATAGTAAGGAGTATCTTTTGCAATGCAGAAATTTTATACTTTTTACAGACTRAAGTTTCAATGCTCTCTAAAATTACAGAGAAGGTGAGTAACTAGTACAAGGTGATTTTTCCTGCCTGGGATGGTTTTGAGAATGGAGTGCCATGGTTTTAAAACTGCTGTGACTTGTGGGTCAGTTTGCATGCTATTCAGCATGTTTGTTCTAATTGTATTTTGACCTTGTGTAATCATACCTTAAACTGCATTTTCTTTCAAGAACTTCTCTAGTCTTTCCATTATGCCCTGGTCAAAGTCTATTCATCACAGTGGTGGCAAGATAACTTGATACAAGCATGCATCTTTTTTACAGTCTCATGGAATGAGAAGTATAGCTAGCTGATGGTCAGTGGTTGGAAGCTGTGAGTGTGGARGGAATTTAGCTGCTAACTGAATGTGACACCAGCAGAGAAGTTGACCCTGTTATCCAAGTTGCAGTTCCATAGCAGCTGCATCCAACCTCAGCTGTTGCTGCTGCAGTCTCAGTCTCCTTACTTACAGAAGCCTTCCCCTTGATGATTTTAGGATCCTTCGCTGATCTTCAAAGGATGTATCAAACCCAGATACTGACCAAAAGTAGCCTTTGATTGAAACGTGTCTAACACATCAAAGATGACACTGCTCAGTTCAAAGAATCCTTTGTAGCAGAGAACATAAATTAAGAGATAGCTAACACAAATAACCCTCATTCTGTAATTGGAGCACTTGTTAAAGACAGTTATTTAATCTTAATACAGATTAAATCTTAATACAGATTAAATAACTAGTATCTGAGAAGCAGGATCATAAGAAGGTTGAGTGTCACCTTTCATAACAAGGATGTTTGAAGTAATGGCATCCCCTATAGTGCATCACATCAGTGTGTTCAGGAGCCACTGAGGTGACAACTAGGTGTACCGACAACAGGCAGATCATACCACACTTTTCAATACCCAGTCTAGTTTCCAAGAGGATCTTCAGTTACAGAAGGTTCTTGCTCTGCTCTCCATGCAGAGCATGCTGCAAAGACAGAGCTGTGATAGTAGACAACCATCTGCTAATTCCCTGGCATACATTTGGTAGCTCCCCTTCTACAGCTTTACTACAAGCTGTTGCAGAATTAGCAGACTGTGATGCTGACRCCGAGTCCCAGTCATCTTGCTTGTATTCATGAATGTGAAGTGGTATGTCAGAGTGGCTAGGACTCTCTGTGACTGCAAAGTAGTTGGTTTAGTTAAAATACCCACAAGCAAAGTGTGCCAGAGGAAGCAGAGGTCTTAGGCTGGGTGATGAGAGAGAGAAGGTAGAATTCGTGTCACCAGCCTTGGTTATTGAGGGAAGGCAGGGAAAAGGCTTGCTTCGTGAAGGCTTTAGCTTATTGTGAGAACACAGGGGGTCTTCTAGGTCACTATTAAATGCTTTACTCAAGAGGGAAAAGGGATTTGTTAGGGAAGGAGAAGCAGGATTCTGCTTTGTGCGTGATGGTGGGGATGGAACTGACTGCATCAGCCCAAGTGTTTGTGGGCATGACTGCTCGACCTTATGCTGTGTGATCACACATGGAGGCCTGGACTGCTCTTTCATCCTGAAACTCAGGTGTTGGCATGTGGCAGTGGCAGGTTGGAGGAAAATGGCTGGAGAACCTGTTTTACTATCTCTTGTGGTACCAGAAAAGTGCTAATTACATCAGAGAAGCATAGCAGGCTGCACTAACCAAGATAGCACGGGGAACAGCAACCTTGAGGCTGTCCTCGGGTGTTGAAAGTTCATTCCATCCCTACCCAGCAGGTCTCTGTTAAAATCCAAGTGTGAATTGATAATCTTTTCAAGGCTGTGAGAAGAGTGCTTTCAGCTACAATGATGGTAAATGTTCTCATTCTACTTTTCTCTAATTTTCTGAGAGGCAAGGGGATGCTGGCCTGTCTCCAGGGTAATAGAAACCAGGGTATTCATGGTAGTAACAGTGATGGCTTCACACTAAGAATCAAGAAGATAGAAATGTGCTGTCCCTCCATATTGATGTAATTACAGTTCACCTAAGAGGTGGGCGGAGAAAGGCTATAGAGCTTACTGTAGCCAACTCAAAGTCAGGAAAGCCTCTCTGGGTGTCCCCAGTGCTCATCTGCATGATGCCAAGCAAGCAGGGAAGAATAGCGTGGAGGAGGAACTCACAAAAATCGGCTGAATGCCACTGTGCAGAGCAGCCATCCCACGATGGTTCCCTGTCAGCTCTGCAACCAGTTCCAAATGGCAATGGTTACTTTTCTCCCAACAGGAAAAAGAGCTCCTGAACAAATGCTTAAGGCTGTGCTGCACCTACAGGTTCACAAGTGTTTTCTCAGCAGCAATACCAGCTTACCATAAACCCTTTCTCATCCACCGCTGTTCATTCCTTCCCTGTGCTATCTCCCTCAGCTAGTACACCTTGCTTGGCTAAACCTGAAGCAAATACAGAGACAAACGTAGTTTAAAAATAATCAGATTAACTTTATGGTGTAGATCTACAAAAAGCTGTACTGACCCAGCTGAGGCCAAGTAAGAAAATGGCATAGGTTGGTTCTCCTGCCAAAAAGTTTTCATCAAATTGCGTCCTAAAAACACCTCTGTGAAGTAGTCTTCCTGGGGCACTATCGTCCTACAGTGCAACCACCCATAGTTTTAATTGCTGCGTATCCCAAGGCTAAGTTACTGCAGCAACAACTCCTGGATAACAAAGCCAGGCAAGGCAAAGGAAATTGCATCCATTTAACTCATGTATTGTTAAAACTTCCAAGGAATTTTCCCTGCTGGGTTGCTAAGCATTGTGCACATCACAGGGTGAAGCTTTGCATCACAGCGTAAAAAATTCTGCAGTCTGTTGTTGGGCACAACAGCACTGAAATGCAGCTACTTCCTAATGAAGGGGAATCAACTGACAACTTAGACAAATTTAATCTTGTTTTACCCTAGCAATGTGACCAGATAGATGCAGATAGATACTTGTTTCTTCTTTCCATGCTCAGTCTGTAGTGGAGTGGGGCAAAATCATATGTAAACATGATCCTCAAAAAGTCAAGGTAAACTAATGTAAAGACTGGAGGTAGCACGTGAACTCCTTATGGAGATCAAGTCTTAGACACCATATCCTACAAGTTTGGACTTGGAGAGCTCAGAGCTTAAAATTATTAAAGCCTTTTGTTTATTTCATACATGCGTTTTGCACTGAGTATTTACGAAGATACCTAATACTCTTTAGCCACAAGTTCCAACAGCATTGTGTAGGCTRGACCCCAATACCCAGTACAAGCCACTCGTTTAGATTTACTCAGCTCTTTACTTCCTGGCACGTTCCGCTCATTACTTCAGAAACTCAGATTTACTTTAAGACTGGGTCAATTTGGAACCAAGTCTTGCATCAACTTGGCTTTCACGACAGCACACTGTGGCATTAGCTGCCTGGTCACTTCACGGCACACCCCATCCTCTCCCCCTTAGTTGCTCAGCAGCAGGAGCTCTCACGTCCTCACACTGCACGTGTGTTGTACAGTTTGTTTGCTACTAACCTTTGGGATGAAAGCCTTTAGGGGGTTAAACAGCAAAAATCATAGAGGATTTTTCTGAAAGTGCACTGTTGTTGGTCATGCAATAGAATAAACCAGCCCATGTAATATTAGTGACAGGCATACCCTGTGCACAATGTCTGAGGGAAATTTAATAATAAGGTGAATTTCCACAAGCATGGGAGGAACAGAGGCAATGCATGTCATCCGTAGAGCTCCCGCAACTCACTCAAGCATCTTGTTCCTGTTACAGCATCTCCTCCAACTCTGAATATATGGACATGGCTATCTTCCTGCCACTGAGGTCACATTAGTGTCAGGGCATTTTCTGTTGGCTTTTTTTCTTTTCTTTTTTTTTAATAAAGATATTCTTTATTCAAGTTTTAACCCTCAGCTGATCCCTGGTCTTTTCATGCCTGGACATGAGAGGATTGCCAAAGGCTAGTTTTTGCACAAGCATTTCTGGCCCTCACTACATAGTTCACAAAGTGGGTTCTGCAAGTGCCCAGACTGCACCCTTTTCACGTACTGCGGCAGCTTCGCAAAAGCCCACCTACTACAAACCAGAATGCTAAAAGACGTTTAGGAGACACATCCACTGTGTCCTGAGAGCTGCTCTGCACTGAGCGGTGCTCACAACAAGCGGCAGCGTGAGCCATTCAGGATATGGTAGTTTGTAAGCTGCTGCCATCCTCCTGCCTCAAGCATGCTCAGCCCTCAGAGCTATCACTTTCTGCAAGCCTTGCTAACTGCAGTCACCTGTACAGACACCTGAAGGGACYTAGGGATGAGACCAAGTGATGGTGCATAGTGCTCCAGACCCTGCTGCAGCCACGCAGGTCATCTGCTGCTTTCATGGTCAGGAAGGAACCGGTGGTCTTGGTGCACTGCAGACCAATATCCATCCGTGCATCTGTACGTGCATTCACGCATGCGTTCATCCATGAATTCATTCATCTATGTGTCCATGCATCCACCCAGAGGTGTGGGTAGGAGATGACATTTCAAGGGTTAAGAGCTGTCAGACCCAGCTGGGCTTGCAAGACTCAAGGGATGGCTTTCATGGGCCACAGGTACTGTCCCCACCAGTGTCCCCAGTGCTAGAACTTAGACCTGCTTATTGGGCAAACAGTATGCATGGAAAATGTACCAGATTTAGGCAGCTTGCCAAAARCTGCCTGTGCTTTTACTGGGCCCATTTTAGCAAAGTTTAAAAGAGGCAGGATGACTTTTTCCCCAGCTTGGCAAGCTTCCAGTTTGTTGTAGGAGAAGAGCTGATGAGCGGGGCACAGGCAGTGGATCGTGCGCAGTGGGTAGCTGCCGAAAGGAGGAGGAGGCAAAAACGTTTAACTGCTTGTCCGATCAGGCATTACGGGCTGCCCCTCCTCTGCGGGCTGCACTTCGCTAGGCATGGGTGCAGGGCTTGCGTGTTCCTGCGCTTGGGCTTTGACCTGCCCCGGGGTTTTGTCATGCAAACCACAAGTCAAAGAGTGCAGAGGGTACCAGAGCAGCCAACTGCTCCTCCTCATGAAGCACCACCAAGCTATCCCTTCAAATTACAGAAATGCAAGGTCACTGTTTCAGCCGAGGTCGTRGTAACACTTTTTGGGGCCTGGGTCCAGGCCACCCTGGGGCAGGGCTGCAGCACCTCTATTGCTGGAGGAACTGGGTGTGGAGCCAGTGCACACCACCCCCCTCGTGGCGGCCCGTGCTCGGGGAAGAGCTGCTCGCCGCATCACGTCGCGGGCCGGTTGGACCACAGCGCCGTGCCTCCACACCGGGGCCAGCAGCTCCACGGCCAGTGCCTTGTGGTATGGGGTACGAATCACACACAGTCATTCTGTTGCAATTTATTTTTTCCAAATTCTTTCCGGCTGGTAGGCGAAATGCACCTCCCAGTGAGCTGCCAGCGCACAGCCTGTCGCGAAAAATGCATTTCACAGAAGCTGCCGCCCCGCGCCCCTGTCTTTGCCATGCACCTGGTGAAACGACACAGTGAACTGCCTTGAATTTAAACCGGTGTACCGACTATCACCTCCTGACCTGTTGCTATATGGCTGGAAGTTTCATTTGGGGCTTTTCTTCGTACGGCCCGAGTGAACGCAGCCTTTTTGGCAGGTGTTTCCGGCGCAGAAAGAAAACAGGCCCCTGTGGTTAAGCCACGTAGTTTACTTCAGCTCGCTCGTCAGTCGGTGCYGAGCACAAGCGGCTCCCCCACCTTATCTGAGCCCCTGTGAAAAAACTCCAGAACCAGGAGAGTATTTTAACACCCAGCACTAACCTCAGTACTTAGTGTTACCCAAAGAAAGTAACTTAAAAAAAAAACAAAAACCAACATTACTTGGTTTTCAGCAGCAGTGGCTGCAAAAACTGGGCTAGGGCAGCGGTGTGGCAGGTGCTGCCAGCAAGTCCCATGCCCAGGAGAAGTTTTCCAGCCTCCCCCAGCCCCTTGCGCACATCCCCATCACTGGATTTGCTCATCCCAACCTGAATGGAAGTGTGGCTACCTGCCTCCTTTCCAGCAGGGAGACTGAGGAAAAATAAAGACCTCTAGGTTCTTGAAGGAAAATTAAGGAGCAAAATTAAGCTGAAAAATCCAGTGATGGAATATGTGGTTATACTCCTATGGGCAGAGCCAAGCCAAGCCAAGCCCAACGTGAGTGCAGGAAGCAAAGAAAGGCTTCCTGGGCCCAAGACTCCAGGGCATGCCTATGTCTACACCTCCAACCATACAAAAAGCACTGAAGCAAGTTCAGCTTTTTTCTTCTTGCACAAAATTTCCCCACCTGCTCCTGCAGAAGCAAGCAATAATCTTTTTTCTTGTTTTTCTTTTTGTGGCTACAAAACCCTGAAGAAGGTGTTCAAGTGCCTACTGATTTTAATTGGGGTGTTGGCGCCTGAGTTGAAGATGCCACCTTGAACACTGCAGCTCCCGTTTCTGCCAGTGGTCCCTTCCCCTTGGGGTTCTCCAGGGCAGACTGTGTGCTGCCTTCGAGTCAGCCTGAGGCAGCCAGGACCCTGGGGAAGCCTGCAGGCAAACGGTTTGTGGCCGTAAGGTTTCTCAGCCACTTGATTTTCCTACTACATATGCACAGAAGCAGCTTTGTTTTGACAGCGTATCTTCCTCACACCTCTCCTCACCCACCATCCAGAAACAGGGTGTTCCTCTGTCTAAGAGCATAGGCACATAAAGAAATTAATTGACAGTGTGAATTTACAGCATGTCATTTATTCCATGGTAACTACCCATGCTACACACTCCTACTCAGCAAGGTAAAAAGGTGTTAATGACTTCATGCTTCATCAAAGAGCAGGAGCATTCACCCAGAGGTATTTTAACCAAGCAGCTTACTCCACCGTAAGCTTTGCCTTACTTCTGACCTAATCCTGTCAAGGAGTGCGTCTCTTCCTTTCAGGCAGTTAGCTCCCTGGCAAAGGTAAAGCTTTCATGTGTCCTTTAATCAAATGATCTCTCCCCATTTTGAGGTGTCATATTTGTGTTCTGCGGTATAGGACTGAGAAGACCTTAACTCCTTTTCAATGGGAGCGTGGTCAGGCTGCCGTTGAACAGGACCTGTTACCTCCTGTCGAGTAGGAGATAAAAGGACCCAGTAGCCAAATGCTTGTTAGTGCAGGGCTCTAACTTTCACAGAGTAATCAAGTGGTCTTATTTACATGATGGTGTTTCTACCTCATTGTAGGTAGGAACCAGCATTTAAAACTCAGAAGAGGAGTGAGTTACACAGCTAAGAGCTCTCATCTTACCTTCAGGCTCGGGGTTGTACACTTGCAATTGCTCAGGCTGTCTGAGTCAAAAACTTCCCGGTCACTTTAATTTATGTGAAACAGCCAATTATTGGTCACCTTGAGCCCAATGGCATCTCACCAGCTTCCCAGTGGCATTTATTTGTGAAGGGAGGTGACAAATGCTGGGAATGCCAATGACAAACTAACTTTTCAGTAAAATATTTTTTGTCCTGAAATCTCCATCCAAAGAAGACTCCAGGTGAAGTTTTACCTAAGGACTAGTGAATGTTAAAGGAAGAAAATACTGTTTGCTGTATGAGGATATGCTGCATCCCCTCCCAATGGGGCTGGAGACCACAGAACAGGGGAGGTATCCAGAAGGCAGAGCCCAGTGACTGTCATTAGCTGCTTCTTGGTATAGCTAATGAAGATGCCAAAATTAATATCATTTGTAACTGCATACTGGACATACTTTATAATTAAAAGCATTCCTAAATCATAGCGGCGGCACAGCACAGTGATCTACAGATGCACGCAGTGATTACAGATGCAGTAATGGAGAGGGAGGTCAATCTGATACCGAAGGAGGGACTATGCATCTGAGAGCATTTCCCTCTTCTCTCATTACATCATTCTGATAAAACACAGGAGTGTGCCCTAATCTCACCAAACATTTTATATAACAAACATTGTCTGGCACGCAGACAGCAGAGGCCTCCTTATTTCACTGCAGTCTCCTTGAACACTTTCTTACGTGTGTGGACCTCGGAGGACAAGACCTAGTCCTTTCTGCATGCACCTCCCTTTTCTCCTCCATGAAGGGGATAAAGAGAGTGGGTGGGAGAGCTCAGCTCCTCCCTGAAGGCAGTAAGGACTGAATTATTGCTTGAACTGTGGGTACGAYGCCCACTGAAGCAGCTTCAGCTCTCCTCCCCCAGAACCTCAAGCAAAATTACCAAGTGCTTAGCCAGGTGGAAGGAATAATATTTCATCATGATAATTCAGCTGGCATACACTTCTGTAACGAGACCACATCAAAAAATGAAACTGCAGTCTCATGCGGTTGTTGGCAGAGTAGGTGAGTCAGAGCCTCTCTCTTTCCATGCTGTAGCTCGCTAAACCTGCGCCGAGTTTAATAATTTCCATTCCCTTCAGGAGAGAGGGCTGGGTGATCGCCCAAACACTCTCCACCATGTAGTGAAAGACTTTAAGGTCTTAACCTTAATGTGTAATTGATGAACAATACTTCATTTAAATTGTTAGATTTAACACACATCTGCTTTGGCAGAAAACCTAATGGCTAAAATCCAAGAACAGACAAGTTTCACTGTTAATCCAGTGTCAAAATGAACTCTGAATTCCCCTCTGGATTTAATTCCAACTGCAAAGTTGACGGAGACAGTTTTATGAGTGAGGATGGCTGAAAAGGGAGGGCTCTACCTGTTGCATTAGCATCAGGCTGGGCGGTCACACTGCACATCCCTCACACCCCACCGGTGTCCATCCCTGTCTCAAGAAATCCTAAGTCTGACATCAACGCGTCACAGCTGACTTTATACCCTGTCCAACGGGAAGCCTCTGAAGTGGCTGCTGTGAGGTTAGATGCCTCACATCTACAGGGTAGAATAAGCCTGTCTTGATCTTGATGCAGAAGTTGAACTTCAAACATTTAGGCCCGTAAGCCTGCCTTTGTCTCTAATTCCTCTGKTTTTTATTTGATTCTACATCAAATATAGATGATCATACCTTTATGCCGCTTTGTTGCACAAAGTCATTCCTGGCAGTTTCTAGTTCTGTCTCTGGTGTGACAGGTGGGGAAAAAACACCTTAAAGTGCAATTAACTTCAGAAAGACAAACAATAGCTGTGACGTGCCTCCATCCCTCTCAATGGCGTTGTAATATAAAATAAGGTTTAAGTGCAAGTAGAAATCTGTTTTGTTGTATCTCCGCCCACACCTTCAACAGCAGCATCTCGATCATGTGCATTATGTAGCTGAATACGCTGTTTGTTTGGAAAGATTTTTCCCTAGGGATCAGTCTAAGCACAGAAATAAGGTGATCACTCTGGTCGCCTGAATTCCTAAGAAAACAAGGATTATGTGATTGCTGCCTGCTTGTCTCTCTCCTCTCCAACAACTTGTTAACGCATTGGCAAATTTCAATTAAATTCAATGGAGGAGCAAAAACCTCAGAGATACTCGGTTCTTAAAAATGTCATGGAAATATGCAAACAACGTAAGTGAAAATGCTCTGATCTGAGCTGAACTCATCCACCTTTGAGACACACATCCCTGGGAAAGACAGCTTCACCCATTCTGCTGCAACGTACGGGCACCGCAGTGGTGATAGCTGTGGCAGGATTCACCAGACCAGTACCAGGAAGGGCACAGAAGGGTCCCAGAAGCTGTACTAACTGTGGGCTGTGCACAGTGTCTGTAGACAAGGTAGGAATGAATCTCTGCATCTTCACATGTCACAGCATAGACACCTGTGGCAGAGTGAGTTGTCTAGACTCCTTTTACAGCTGAGAGAGAGAAACATGCTTTTCTGGGGCACACTTCACTTACCGGTGTCTGGAATAGACCAAATGAATTGTATGATGTCAGAAGTACCTATTTATCTTTGCTACACTTCTGGGCTTGTTTTCTGGGAGAGCGAGCAGGAGGCAGAAGCAGCACCCTGCCCACACTGTTGCACATCTGCAAACAGCTGGCATCAATGGAGCCTGTGAGCAAGCTCTTGCAAGGCAAGGAGAGAAGAATACAGCCCATGAGCACGTTACCTACAGCTGCTGATTACTAATCTTTCGTCTCTGCTCAATTCTGTGAATGCTCCTTTCCTGACAATTCTTCTGAAGTATCGTGCAGATGGGCACGTGGATGTGAAACACACTGAAATACCAGCTGTTGGGCCAGCAGCTCTGCTCTAAGCTATGCTCAGAGTAGTTATGTTGTTCCAAAAGCAAACCCTGACAAAACCCACCGGTATGTAGAGCTCATATCCCAGAGGACCATGCATCATCACAAGCCACCAGGTCTCTCAAGCATCTGCAGGACTTCGCAGCAGAGCGCTGGTCCCATAGCACATGCTCTGAAGGTTTTCTGTGTCACTTCATCTCAGGCACAAGGTGATTTTTTTTACCCTGATCACTCAACTGGCAAATGAGACTGTTTGTACAAACTGCTGCGTGCTTAGCAGGCTGCTCCCTGGCGCTCTGCAGCAAACCCGGGCAGGATCAGTGCCACAGCTTGAGTCCCAGGAAAGTGAAAAGCTCCTGTCAGATGCAAAAGTTGTTTAGGGTGAGGCTGTATCTTGGAAACCTTTTCTTTAGCCACCCAAGGTCACCAAGCTTTGGGTTTCCCTACAGGTTTCATGATGTTTGTAGTAATCATGCAGGCACCGAGCAACAAGGAAGATATCAGCCCTAGGTTTCAGAGCCACAAACACTATTGCACCCTGGCTGCTACCACTTGGTGTCACTGGCTGTCACAGATCTGGTGCCTCCCTGCACCCCAGGGCATCCACAGATGCTCTGTCCTCTTTCCACGGTCCCCCTGGCCCCAGCACCTCCAAAATAGCCACCCCACTCGCTCTTGAGTTCAGATTTCTTCCGATGGGTGCAGGACCAAGCTCCTGGCCCTGGGCAGAGTTGCACTGGCCAAGGGACAGCCTTCCTGTCCCCTGTGCCACAGTCCCCTGAGCCAGGGACACGTGTCCTGAGCCCCATGCAGGGTTTGGGAGAGGAGCAGGCACTGGGGAGGCGATGTGGGGCCACGCAGGAGCGTCACAGCCTGCTGCAGCGCAGGTACAAAGCGAATTTGGTTTTTTAAGGGAGTGTGTTAGGCTTTGCCTCTAACTCTGCCTGAGAGCCCTGGGTTGGGGTGGCCTTAGCCACCCTTCCACGCTTTCCTGCGTGGCAGAGGCTGACCTCACAGGAGAGCCGTCCAATTTGACCAGCAAATGCAGGTCATTCCTGATGTTGCCCTTTGATCAATGAATTCCTAGTTTGGGATGTCACGTTTGTTGCTCTTCTGCCGGCAGAAGAATCAGAGTAAATTGTCCAAATACCCTCTTGTGCTGCGAACCACACCGAGTGAACAGCTTTTGAAACCAGGAGTGCAGAGCTGAGGAAGAGCTCCCTTCAGCCACATTGTCTCTTCTCCGGTTTCTTCAGTTCTCAGTAACCTTTTTCACTTTTTACAGCCTCAGCTATTTCCTTTCACTATGCTTTAGCTCCTACCGTTCTACTTACAGCAGCCCACCTCTCTCTCCTCCTTCCCCCTCCTACCTTCTTTCAAGACCTTCTTGAGAGCAAACCACATCCTTACGTTCCTCTCATTGTTAGAGCCTCCACCACTGCTGCTGTTACGGCTCTTCACTACTTTTTGATCAAGTGGTCTAGCACAGCTCTGAACTTAAACTGCTCTTCAGATGTTCCCATCTGCAGGTGTGCAGACCATCCCAGTAAGCTATATTTTACACATTTGAACTAAGTTCCCTTAACTATATATACTATAACTGTAACCATATACTCCTCAAACCTGTAAATTATTCCTTGCAATAAGTGCAAGCTCCCTGTGAATTTGAAACTCAGGGCAGGTTTGTGGTCCTGTAAAAATAGTTTGCTAAACAAATGGACTTTGAACACTTCAGAAAAAAAAAGAAAAAAGATTATTCCTGTTTTTGCCATTTACCATGGGCTTAATGTTGTGACCATTAATGCTAAATCTGTGCATGTTGTATCAGTCAGTGAGTGACTCAGACTGGAGCTAACTGAAGCACAGGTACATGACTGAATGCTCATTGCAGCCCTGGCAGCATTTGCATTTACCCACAAAGAGCATGGGGCAGTGATCACAAAATCCAGCTGGTGCCAGCTCTTGCAGACCGCATCATCTCCATCCCTTGGCTTGCCAATATTTTTCATTCTGTGACACCAACCCCCTTTGCACTGTAGAAATGTTTGTGTTTATATTTGTCTTAGGGGATTTGCCTTGCTATGTCCAAGCAGCATCTCTGTCACAGTCGTTCAAGTGGTTTTGCAGCTTGATCAACATTTCCTACGTCGAGAGGGAGCTTTCTTGTTGACCTGGGACCACGCTGGGAGGAGGCATAAGATGCAGACCTGCTTCTCAACGACCTGTTACATGAATGCACTCAGCCTGTGAAAAGAAAATGGTTGTACTGCACACGTGGGAAGATCAACAGTGGAGGCCTCTTGACTGAAAAAGATGGGAATCTGCTGTACTAAACTGGCCAGATAGGGAGCAACGAGAGAGACATATTGCTCTTTTGTCATCTGACAGCTGGCAGCCCCTAATTCCTTCACTGTGTTGCCAATGGTCACCACATCAGGAAGTGACATTTCCATTCCTGCAGGTCTTGTCCCAAACAACCTTCAGAAGATGGATGCAGAGGAATTCACAGGGGAGTTTTGCTCCCCAAGCATTCGGCATGGTCAACGGGAAGCATGCTCCTACACGCTGGCTCCCTTGGCCAAGCTCAGTTCCTCATAGGGAAGCAGAAATATGACTGCATTGTCAAATACCATGGATGTTTTACACCTCCAGTTGGTCTGATGAGGCACATGACAACTGTACTTCCCACATCTCCTGCCTCTTTGATGAGTTCAAACACGTCTGGACCTGGCCTTGGCCCCAGCCCCGACCCCTGATCCTCAGTCCACAGAGGAAAATGGAGTCCCTGCACCACCCTCCGTAAGTGGCAGTCCTACCTACCTAGCTGATCTTTTGAAGCCATTACCAGATCCCTTCAATTACTTCTCTATGGCCAGTGAATGTCCATAAGAAGTACCGACAGAAAACCTATTTTTGCAGACTGGAGTCTGACCCTGCTTGACTGATTCTGTCTCCTGTTTGCCCTCTGTGTCCTGTGCAATATTTGTGAGATCAAGGAGGAGCAGACCTCAGTCCATCATGGTTGCTGCCTGCTCCAGCTGGTTCCTTCACTCACATCCCACTGGGAGCACCAAATCACTGGATGCTCGCAGGGATGCCAAGTCTCTCACATCTGCTTGCTGTCATGTAAAGCTTGCACACCCTGGAGGCACACAATCAACTTGTCATTATTTTACTTTAATTTTTTTTTGCACCTCTTGCTCCCGATTGCTGTATTATCCTGGCAGCTTCTCTTGCAAATTCTGGTGCTCCAACCACTCTCAGTGTCTTGCAGCCCAGTCCTGAAGCCCATTGCACCATGTTAAACCCAGGTCAAAGTGGGACCTGGCCTTGTGGTGAACCCATCTCTCAGAGCCACATCAACACAGGCACACACTTCCCGCTTCGGGGACTAGGAGCTTTAGCGCAGGCACCTCTGCATGCCCCAGCCATCACGTGGGCTTACAGATGTCCTTCAGAGGCCAGTCTCCTCTGTATCTCATGCCCATCCCAGCCAAGCCAGGGAATGGTAAGAGTTAGACTCAATCTTGTCATCAGACATGGTCCTGTCACAGCCCCTGAGATGTCYGCGTGGCCTTGCAGACCCATCGCTGCTACCCTGGATATCGACATGGCTCCTCTCTTTTGTTTCAGTTGGGGCTCAGCTTTCTCAGGCTGCTGCCTCTCGGAGATGGCTGATTCATCGCCTCCTTGCCTTTGGGCTCCAGAGAAAGCGTGGCTCGTTTCTCTGTAATATGTACCTGCCAGGGCAGCACCAGCACAGGGTCATGCTTCAGAGTCCCCGTTGTCTGTGTTTCCCACCAGAAAAGCACAGAAACACCTTCACAAAGYGGTAGCGGCTTTGGGAGCCCCAGGTCCAATCAAAGCTTTTATTTCCCGATCTTTTCATATACCTGCAAGTCCTCAGAGACCCTGGCACAGCTTTTTTTCCATAGCCCAGGGATTTTTTTAAGTGTTACATAATTATCTTTAGCACTGCAGTTGCTTACGTACCACTGCCCTTTACAGAAATGAATGTAATTTCCATTCACATTCATGCTGACTCTGCCCACCTCCTGCTGCAGCTTTGTCCATTGCTCTTGTGAAGAGCACCTCTGAGCTCCCAGGCTTTTGTGTTCTCTTCCTGGGTGACTTCTCCCGGTGCTTGCAGACTCTGTGACATGATGTGGTCCACTGCTGCTTCTGCATCTCACTCCTCATGCCTGGCACACTCGTAGCTTCTCTTGTTCATCAATGCACACACAGCTCGGCAAACTGGTTTTGTGGAGTTAAAGGTAGGGTTTTCTCAAGCCACCCTGCCTCAGGTTTCAGTTTGTCCACTGTTTTGGATCTTCCGCCATACGCACAACGTCAGAGCACTACCCTGCAGACATCTAAGGTCCTCTGCTTGGTGAATGCCTTGTTAATTCTGGAGAGTTCAATAGCATCCCTGACGATTTGTCCCACATTCCAATCAGAAAACAGTCTCTTTTYGGGAACCCAGTTAACCAATCCCTTCTGCCTTAGATCTTTCCAAAATCCATCTGTTTTCATATGCAATTTGTAGTCTCTGCTTAAAGCCGTATCACTCATGTATTTAATATGCAATGCAGTGATATCCCTCCAGTCTCTGCTGTGCAGTTTCACAGAGAGTTAACTCCACCAGCGTTGGCTGACACCTATAGCAAAGATCGAGTCCACCAGAACTAGCTATTCTCAGGGGGGGCAGCAACTTCCCAACTAATCTTCTTTTTGCTAGGCAAGGCTCATAGGATTTCTTTCATCTGTGAATTAAAAGTTAAATTGTGACATCTCAGCAGTGGAAGTCATAAGCACGTGTCAGCTATGAAAGCAGGAGGGGAATTTCTTGGGTAAAGATGCCTTGTTTTCTTTAAATGGTTCTGGTTAGTCAGGGAAAAATAGCAAAGCTATGGCCCCGCGCATGAGAGAGCCAAAAACTTGAGGATGCTCCAGAGCAAGGGCAGTGCATCAGTTTTCTTGGCAGCCAGGTGGAAAGTTGTGGAGGACACGGAGTCTGAAGCTCCTCTCCTTGAGTTAATCTCCTTGAGTTATGTCCTGTACTGCATCGGGAGCCTGAGACTCCACATGGGTACCACTGACTGTTCCCACTGCAGAAAAAAAAATCTTTCCCATCGCAAAGGAACAATTTGGGGAACAGTGGTAATTTCTCCCCAGTATTTTATCATAGAAGGGTGAAAAGACCATAGTCGCTCACCTCACAGCTGCTCTCCCTGGTCATGCTAAACCTAGAGAGGGATTAAACAGCAACATTCATTGTCTAAGCCAATGCCCTAATTGTGAGCTAAGGCTGCAGCTCTGGTTTAGTTGGTCAACAACTATGACAGATCAGATACCAGCACAAATTCCACATACTACATAATAATTTAAAATATATGTATATATTTTAATGTCCAAGATCCATTGGAAGTCCTAAACCAGTCTTTTACGAAACCTCGTGACCTTTAACCCTTACTCGGGTACGTGCTGTGTTGAACACTGCGTCATTCACAGCAAGATGGTGCTAACACTGGCTTTTAAGCAGCAGATCTGGTGTCTGATTGTGGCAGATGATTAATGCAAGTGTTTAGTCAAGGTAATAGCCAGAAAGTCACTTAGAATTTTAGATATAGAAAGAACAGAGTTTTCTAAGAAAGAGAAAATTCAGCAGTTGCTTATCTGTTACCAGAGATTTGACACATAAGACACATAAGTCTGCCTCCAGTTGCTTCTACATAATTAATTCATCTACCAAGTTGAGGAGTATCAGTCTTGGGTCTCTTCCCTCGCCTGCTGGGGCTGGCTGCCCGTCTTCGGCTACCATGGCCCTGCCTGTGGCTAGCAGACACACTCAACCACCCCAAGGGCAGTCGGCATTTGCAAGGGATCTTGATTTTCAAAGCAAAGCCTGCTCTTTCAAAAATCTCACCTTTTTGTGGTACCTGAACAGCCACGGAGCCTTTTGGGAAGGCAGCCCAGGGGGTGGGGGGAGACGCCTGGGTCTCGGCGCGAGAGCCACCTCAGGTCGGCTCGCACCCTCCGAGGCACGGCCGGGAGCTGCTGGGGTGCCCGTGGGAGCCGGCGCCCGCAGAAGGCTTCTTGGAAATGCTGCAGACACGGGCGAGCGAGCACCTCATGCCGTGCGGAGGCACCGGTCGTCGTTTCCTTCCTCTTTTCCAGAGGCAGAAGCAGCCACCGCCATACACAGGCCTGTGCCCTTCTACTCCGCCCCTGCATGAATCATACCGACGGCTGCCCAAGGTGAGAGGAGTAATGACAGAAATCCCCCCGGCCAGCCCCATGTAGGGCAGTTGTGAAAGATCTGAGACAGGCATGTCTCTCATTCACTTCTTCAAAACCAGAAAGGCAGCACTAGCTATTATTTTGTTTGCTAATAACTAATTCAGGGCTCTTGCAGCTGACCACTGCAAGGCTGGGGGCCGGCTCCCCGTGCTCAGGAAGGGATGTACCACCGTCTTGGCTCTGTGCTTTGAGACCCCCCCGAAATGCAGCGGATGGAGCCCAGCACAGCTGAGACACGCCGTCCGGTCCATGCGACAAGCACGACAGCGCTTGCAGAACAGAAACCAGGCCTGGGTAATGACTTAGAGAAACACTGATTTTAGAAATGGCACACAATAAATCTGCTACTGCAGGAGCGCCTGCAAGTGACAGCAGGGCCAGCTCTGTTTGCAGAGTAGGGCAGTTGCTGTGATGCCTGCTAAGGGGGAGCCCTGAGGAGCATCGCTTCTGCCCTGCTTAAAGCCCGTCTCCCTCGGGCTGCGCGGGCAGGAGATGCTCTCCCTCTGCCTCCCGAGCAACAGGGACCACACTGGCACGTAGCAGCTGCGCAGTCGCGCCGCGATGGAGCAGGAGGTTCGGGRCAGGGGAAAGATCACCATAGCTATAGCTAAGCAGTTACGGCAATATAAACATCTAGGTATGCACAAAGGTTGTTTTCTCCCTGAATTTTATTTTCAACAGCTGGCCGCTCAGAGCATGACATGAAGGGCGCGCAGGTCAGCTAGGACAGGTACACAGTCATAGCTGGTCAGGATTCTTTGCTCTTACAGCTAGGAAGGAAATCTCTAAGACATAAAATATGTTTCCTCACATCCAGAGACAAAAGTTCATTACTGTCATTTCTAACAAGGGAGTTTGGCTAACCCGATTGTGCTCATATCTGGCTTTTTTCAGAGGCTGAACTGACTTTTAATTAAGTCCAGGTAGTTAGCTTGCTCACAAAGGCAAGAACGGACAAGCCGTTATCATGTTCTGAAATGAAGCTTTTTATTCGTTGTATATTAACCTGAGCCCTGTGTAGCAGAGGCATTAGGAGAAAGTGCTAAGAGACATGAATTGCCCCATTTGTTTGAAATTATTTTAATGGCTGTATTCATTCGAATGCGATAGGAAAGGCTGAGATGTCAGAGTGCCGACATTTCTTTTTCCTTCGTGTCTGATCCCTGTGGTGATTTATTTCATTGTGGTGCTATGTATAAAAAGACTGCTTTAAATGCATTTTCTTTACCAATACAGGCTTTAGCCAGTATGTGTTCAGACACCCTAGCAAACGCAGAGTACCCACAAAAATTACACAAATATTTGCAAACTGTTGATTGCAAATATCAGGCAAAACAGTATCAATTGTATCTAACAAACTTGAATAACTTCCCATATGAAAAATCAGGGGGGAAGATCTGAAACATATTTTTATTATTTATTCTTAGAAAAAGATTATATTGTATGCTACAGACCAAGTAAGTATAAAAAGGCTGGGAAATCTGTATTTAAAATAATGTAACATGCACTTACCACATTTTGCAAATTACTAGAGGAAAATTCTTCTTTTTGTCTGCTAAAAGAATAGTTTCTGATTTAAATCACAATTGCATATCTATGCAACTTTTTATCCGACTTGCAGAATTCAGTAAAACAATTAGTGACCCAAAATGACTTCTTCTGTCAAAAGGAGGAGTCAGACGCTGATGAAAATAGCAGTGCTACTGCTGTTCTCATTTTAAGTTACAAGTGTTTTCGCCTTTTTTTTTTTTTTTTTTTTATTTTTTTAACTTTTTTTTTTTTTTTTTTTTTTTTTTTTTTTTTTTTTTTTTTTAATTTTTAACCTATTTTAATAGCAAGCAGAAGTAAAATTAGCAACGGAGTAACAGTTTGAGAAGATAGAGAGGGAACATTTGCGCAAGGTCTCTTCCCTCAGCTGAACAGCTCGACGCAACTGAGGCGAGGCTGCACATTGTTTTGGGCTCCTCCAACCCGCTGTTTTTCAGAGCAAAAGAAATTAAAACTTAACATGTGTGCCCAGCTGTTGTTTGAATGTTTTTTGAATATTCGAGCCCAGATTTTTACCGCGGGACCCTGTTGCCCAAGTAACGCTAGCAAAACCACCCTGGTAGGGTTTCACAGGAGACCTCAGCAGTTCCTCGGCGCGTGCAGCGCGGCTGCAGCCGGGCAAGGCCCACCCCGCTAAGCCCTTCGGCCGAATCTTCTGCTGACTTCTGCGATGTCCAGATTTCACTCTCTGCATTTGAGTTGCCATTTGCTTTTTGAGCACACCCGTTCTGCAGCTCAGGGAAAGCTGCATAATTACAGACACTAAAATAACGTGCTTCACAGTTTGTTCCCAGTGAAAAGTGCCTTTTAGCTTTGAGAGTCTGAAAATAACCAGGCTGTGAAAATTGGAACCGTTTTTTTCACATAGCACCAAACCAAAATCCCCCTGTTACTTTATTCTCTCTCCAATTTGATTTTAAAAATCAGCCAGCTTTCGGTGGCCTCACACCTTGCACTGGCTCTAGGATACACAAGCAAGATTATATCAAGCCACCCCTAAATTCCCTGTGCATCCTGTATTGTCAGCTCAGGCGTCTCAGTGAAGCCTATCCACTTTGCTTCACTGAATTGCAAGCAAACCTTCCATAAACCATAACAAGTCTTGTGAATCAAATACRGATAAGATGGGATTTTCAGTTATGATGTGATTCTGGAGTGCATCTTCATCTGGCTTTGTCCGATACAACAACTCTCTGGAGCTTTCTGGTCCCTGAATCTGGCATCCCACAGCAGATACCACAACACAGCATCCTGGCCTAGCAGTTACTGTTCTTCAACACACAAAAACAGCAGCATGAAGTGTTGTAAACAAAGCTTAACCCACAGACAAAAAAGACCATTTAGCAGAACATGCTGGCAAAAATATGTCTTAAAAAAGATTGATGAAACCAGGTATTTAATCCGTTAGTGGAGTGGGGACCATAACAATGACATCCACAATTGTAACAGATTCGAAGATTCACAACGTGACAATTTGCATGTGACCTTTAATGTACATAGAGTAACAATGGCTACTTTTAAATTAGGGTTACAAAAAACCAAAACTTTCAGTGAAGAGGCATTGCAAGAGTTGAGATGTAGAAACTTATCTCTTCCAAAAGCCAAAAGGTTTTTAACCGAGGACCGCAAATACCTAGCCACTTGTGTAACTCTGCATAAGTATCATGCCGTTCAGGTTCTTTTACAAACATGTCAGTTTTAGTGTTTCAGGGGGCAAAGGATTTGCAATCAACACCTAAAAAGAAAGAGAAGTAGGGAGGAGATTACACGAAAGATGGGAGGTGATGGGAGCCCTCATCTTGTGTGCTTGGGTGCAGAAGCTTGTAAAGATTTAAAGCTGATATGAAAACCTCACATGAGATCAGTATGTTTTTATGGCCAGAAGCTTCCCTTACAATAAGGTTGATGAGTGGTAAATATTCACCAGCCTGAGAGCTGGTGGGACAATCACAACATCAAGTGTCCTGTGCATTCAACAGGAGTTGCTATTCAAGGAGCCCACAATGCAAATACTTGCTCACCTACATCACAAGTGAGATCATCTCTGGGACTCATAGGAGGGGAATGATTTAATTTGGAATTTCTCTTTATAGAGAAGCTCAGAGGTAGAACAGAGCATGGAGAAGAGCACCCAACCTATTTTTCGAGAACAAATGATAGGTAGCTAAGATCTGAGCTATAGCTTATTTGCTTAGTAGGGTAACTCCTGAAATGCCACCTTGGATTTGAATTAGACTAGCCGCTGCATCCATTCCTCTTGAAACATGAGTCGGGGCTCGGTCGAAACAGGCACAGGTCATTCCCTCAGGATCCGTGTGGAGAGAGAATCATCCTGCTGTGCTATGTGCCATCTTTCAAGGCACCATGCTATAAGCCCCTCAAAGGTCAGTTCTGAGCTAGCTGAAGGACAGGGAAAGGGAGAAGAAAAATCTGCACTAAGAAATCCCCCAGAGGATTTCCTCTATGGGCAGCAGAAACCTTGGGATGAGACAGATCTGCAAGACGTGAGATGGTGCGGGGCGGAAGGGACAGATAACCTGAGGAGGAGGGGGACACCACAACTTACGCGGAACGTGCAGCAGTGCGTGTTGACCCCACTCCATCTTCCAGCAGAGTTCTCTTACACACCTGGAATTTCCACCTCCTCAGCCTGGCTTTTTGTGCAGGAGGGTAACTTGGTCCAAGCAGGTACATCAGGATTTGACTCAGACTTGCCAGGCTCACCAGGATGCAAAGCCTGTTTCAGTCTTATTTTGATACAACCCAGGCAGTTATACTTAGTATGCAAACTCAAAAAAAAATGTTATTTAGCCATTCTAAATACACACATTCAACATTGCCATGTACTTAATTCACTTAACCAGGTGACTGGTTTCACTAAAACCACTGTTTAGAAAAGAAACCACTGTTTAGAAAAGAAGTGTACTAAAAATACTTTGAGAATTTTAGTGCTCAGGAAAAAATACCTTTCATGCCTTGAGACTGAAATCTTTTGCCTCCAGAATTACAGCAGGGACAACAGAGGTGATGATAGCACAGACTCGTCTGTGCCACCCCAATCATATCTCTAAACCAGCCCTGACTGCAAGCCAGCCCCTCTGGGGTTGTAACTAGGTGAGGTCTAGGAAGAATCAGATTAGTTTCCTCCTGGTTCATCCCATCTTTGACCATATTGCTGAGGAACAAGACTAAGATAACAAATGTCACAAAGCCACATGACATCTGTCAACTGTCACTAAGATTTGATCACCCCTATGCTGGACATACTGGATTTAATTACTGTTACACAGTGACTCGGGCACCTCTAAGAAGTTCTAGCTTGCCTGCAGGCCATTTATTATATGGATATGACAATTTGCTTCTGTGGTTAGCTAAAGGAAGAACCTCCAAAATATCAAAACAAATTGTCAGGATTTTACAACAACATATACAAGAATCTTTTAAATAGAATACACAGATTTTATACACTAAGCTCTTAAGGTAAAAAAAACTCCACATGGACAGACATGTCAAGAGGTGGGGGTTGATCCAGGCAGAAGTTTGTCATTAAATAAATGCAGACAAACCAACAACTGAGGAACATGATCATCAACAACAACAACAACAAAATCAGCACAGCTATTATCTGCAGATCTCCAGGCTAGACCCACTCCGGTCCAGGCTAGCAAAGACCAAACACAGGCTTGTGAATAAGGGCATGTACACACACCTTTCATCTTTCAAGATAGCGCCCATGTGTGTTGGGGGGGAGCAGATCAAACAATAGAGCGCACATCTGTCTCACTGGGGGCACATGCACTGTGGTCCTGCCAGGAGTCCTCCTTTGATTCACCTCCCATTCCCTCTGCCGCAGTATCTTTGTGTGAAGACAGAAAGAACGAACGCAGGCAAACCCGCTGCTCACAGTCCTCAAAAGATCTTGCACTCGTTAATGGAGAAGAGCTTCCGCCTGTTCTGCCTTTTGGCTTGGTTGACTGCTGTCCGCACGGCGTACTCAAACACCTGCTGCACCCCCCGGTTGCTGAGGGCAGAGCACTCCAAATAGCCTTTGGCTCGCACGTCCTGGGCGAGCCGCTTCCCATCTATCGGGCTGATGCAGGAGGAACGGTAGGGCCCCGTGTCGCGCTGGTCAGTTTGAGTAGCCACTACCAAAACGGGGATGCGGGGCAAATGGCTGCGGATCTCGCCGATCCATTTACTCCTCAGGTTTAGAAAGGAATTGTGGTTTGCCACCGAGTAGCACATTAATACTACATCTGCCTGTTGGTATGAAAGGGGGCGAATGCTTTTGAAGGCATCGCTGCCAGATGTGTCCCAAAGACCTAGGCTAATCTGTACACCATCCATGAAGACATCCACTCCAGTATTTTCATATACAGTGGGTCTGTAGTCATCTGGAAAAGTCTCGGAGGTGAAACGTACCAAGAGAGATGTTTTTCCCACYGCGGAGTCTCCCACCAGGACACACTTGATTGAATCCAGCATTTTATTAACGTCCAGGGCCAAGAGCACCGTCTCAGTGCAGCAGGAGTGGGATGGAGAGATGCAGTGGTCTCAGGGACTCTCTAGATAACTTCCATTTGGTGAGAAACCATTCAAATCTCTTTACTTCTTAAGGCTTGGTTGTGTCACTTGAGTCTAAAATCCCCTTTTCTCCCACACGGCTTTGTGGTGCTGTCGGTTTTAATTCTTCAGTGAGTCAAATGACGTTTCTGGAAGAGTAAAAATAAAATGTAACATTTATAACTCACAGAGGACAAACCATTCTTCATCAAGATAAAGGCACCTGGGCATGTCTTTGGACAGCCATGGGGAGTACCCCACATCAAGGATGCTGAACCCTGCCATTCCCTCCCAGCCAGCTGCGTGTGTAGCAGCCATTCACGTAAATAACCTTCCTGCTGCTCCACGGGGGCTAACAGCCATTCTCCACTGACACCAACTATTTTTCCCTCCAATTGCCTAAAAAAGTAATAAAATCAATTTAACTTTGATATAACTGCTACTAATCTGCTTTTAGTGAGACATTTCCTGCCTCTGACTTTCACCAAGACTGCCAAAATCCTGAATCCATCTTAACCGATCAGTTCAGATTCCCTTGAAAAAGTACCCATGCTCTCTAGAGGTAGCCAAGAGGAAGAAAGCCCTTCACTAACTGATTTGACTATTTAAGCAATTCTGTAATGAACAGTAACACAGAACCACTTGTGACAATGAGGAAGCAAAGACTTCAGGTATGAATCCTGAGCGACATGAACCTTAACGGTTTTCAAAAGCAAGTTAGGATTCACAGCAAAAATACAAAGAAGTTCAAATTTTTTCTCACAAACCACTTTCAGCGAGCAAGAAGCACAAGCCAAAGGAAGCCACACCACCAGTGCTTGCCCCAGTCAAACAATTTCATTTGAAGGGGATACAGCTGCCCTGACATTTACTCCGTCGTAAAACTGAACTGAGAGTACCTCTTCAGACTATGTAATTGCTTTTGAGCTCTTGCCAGCATTCAGTCAAATTTTCCTATTTTGAAAGCGTTTGCCTCTTCCCCGCTAGCTGTGTGCAAGATTCACTGCTCACACAGGGCGACACACAAGATGCTATGAAAATCACTAACTGCAAAACTGAAGGCAAATCAGTTCTGCTCAACAAAAGTAATTAAAAAAAAATCACTGCATAATTTCAAAATGTCCTGTGTATGTTACACAAATAATATATTTCTGTCTCCTTCATATATGAGGAGAGAAGTCACAGCTTAAGGTTATTTGCCCAGAAATGAATGGTGGCCACAAAAAGCATATACTCTACATTACTGTAACGCTCTCCAGTTTCATTACCCTAGCTCCCCCCGCCCACCACCACCACCCCTCCACCTCCCAATTGCTAGTACATTCAAAGCTTTGGCTTAATCCACAAATGGGAAAAACAAAGGAAAAGAAAAGCGCTAGATGAGCTTAGAGAGAACATTTTACAGGCACTGACAGCTGCTACTGGCAACTCCCCTGCTTTCATTTTGTGGTGAGGCAGTGCCCTACCTCTTGTGCCGCCTGCAGACCTGCGTCTCTCCCACCTGATGCACCAGCCAAAAGAAGACGTGTCAACGGCTTGGCCGGAGCACGTTTTATAGAGGCGGCACCAAGCCTGCGGGCAGTCCTCGTGCGTACTGGAGTTACGGGTATCTAGAAGAGTCATTGCAACAGACGGCGCTTCCTGCTCTGCCAGCGCGACCGTGCTCTCGCCATCTCAGCTCGATTCTAGGAAGTCGGATGGAGGCTGAGGCCAAGGCCGCTTCACGGCATTCCTACCTGCCAGGACACAAGCTGCTCCACGAATTTAAGTTTTGTGGGCAGCAGTTGGAAATTTGCTTTTAAAGGTTCAGTAGGTCTAACTCCAATGTCTCATCTTCTCCATTCCCCAAATAAGATCTCAAGGGAAACAAGACATTTACAAAATACATCTATGAAAAATTCAAAAAGTATATGCAGAATACACAGCCCAATTACTTAAATGCATCATCATCTTTCCTTCAGGGTATTCTACTTCAAAATTGTGTCAGCAGTACAGTTTTAAAACACCACAATTCACCACAACCCAGTAGCGTATGATTCAGACAAAACTGTGCGCTCCCAGGAGAAAGTTAGCATGTACCAAGTCTCCTTTTCAGAACAAACATTTCTTTGGTGCAAGTAGTCCTTAATGCCTTCAGGTTCATTATTTTGAGTATATTTGAATGCGGAAGAAAATAAGGATGTCCGAAGCATGACTTTTGCTATTTCATAAATGACAGAACAGAGAAAGACAGATAAAACGATTGTTCTGCTACTCAGCTTGTTGATTACCAGGTCTGATTACGTTCGCTATTTTGAAAGAATGTATACAAATGATTAAAGACTGGAAAAGATATTAAGGACTAGCGAATATGGCTAGTCAACACACACAATAACAAAAGCTGAAATATTCCACTACCACAGTGCAGAATGATTCTCAAAGCAAATTATATTGTTCTACAATCCATTGATGAATAAAAATGGATTTTTATATAACAAGGTCCATATTCTGGTCCTGTGGACAGATTGCCATCAGTGGTCCTGATCTTGCTTTTGTTCACAGTCATTTGGAGTTCATGTGCCTCCATATATAGGTGCGACTACATATGTGCATATTGAAGATATATTTTTACTTATGTATAGCCTGTCCTTGACACAGCCTCAGGGCAAGAGCAGTATTAGTGTATTAAAATAATTACGCAAGTTCACGTCAATTAATGAAAAACACTTTAAATTAAACATCAACAGAAAACAATGTCCTTTGAAGGACGGGCCAGTACTGGGCACTTCGACACATCAGTATACAACCAGTTGTGTAAATATTTGCAAAAGCTTTGGTTCTTTTCTCTCACATTATATACTACAGTCTTGGTCCGACAGTACGGCATGCTACACCCATTAAAAGACTGCACAAAATCTTCTGAACACAGGTGGTTGAGTCTAACCTGCTGATGGATTTTTTTTACCCCCAACAATTTGGTTTTCCAAATTTTACTAACTTTATCAAGCCCATTTTGGATCTGGAATTCCAGATATAAACCTGTATCTTCTTTTACACTACTTTGGTTTATGCTTTCATCACTCATAACAATAGAAGACTTAATTTGAATAATAAGGTGAGAGCTTTTATAATATTATTAAGTATAAGAATGTATGTCTAATTCTGATGCAGTCATTCTGAATAGTGACCTTTAATAAACTTTGGGATTAACCTCAAAGAAAATTCTTGCACAGTTTTAGATAGAGCACTGTTTTTTCAACTGTACCATATTGCCTATGTAACTAATGCAACATTTATTTTCTTTGCTTTCCTATTTTTGTTCCCTCTGTCTTTGGAATACAGAGCCTTGGCACTGGTGTGTGGTTATAGAGCCCTCGGACTTCACTGACGACGTGAGCACAAGAAGCCGTACAACAGCCTCTCTCCGGGCACTGCCCGTCCTGCACCTCAGCAATCTCATGCAAGTAAATGCCTCACACTCGGTCACGGCTGAATATGATACGGAGAAGGTGAGCGGTGTTATCAACCCATAACATGATGGGATGGGAAGAGGAGCACAGCAGCACCAAGCTCTTTGCAGGTGGAGGATTCAATCCCATGAAAAACTAATCTAACACTTGTTGAAACAATTCTACCAAGAAAGGAAAGCAGGACTGCTTGTGTCAGAAGGGGTAAGTTTATCAACTGAACCAAATGGGATTTTCATTTATGCCAGGAGTGCCTCTGGCTTCTACTGTAAGATCATTGTGAGCATGGCTTACTATGGCTAAACATCTGCAGGGGATGGACAGTGTCTCATGATAGGGGAAAATAAAGAGAGTCAGGAACTCCTAATTTCAAAAGCTATCATCTTGGATTTTGATAGTGCACCCTCAGGTAGGCTGGGATTTGGAAGGAATTAGCTCATACATTAACAAACCACGCAGGCAAGACAACAGGCTTTTTAGATCAGGCAGTCACAAAATGCTTCAGAGAGTTAAAGCGATTAACATGCTATCTATTATTACCATTATCCGGTCCCTACCACAATTACATCTCAGTGCAGTTCCTGTTGACATCAGGATAAGAGCAGGCTAATTATTCAGTTTGAGCACTGTGTACACTCGTTCCTGAAGAGAACTGACATTGAGAGGAAATAAAAATATTTATACTAATAAAAAAAAGTTGAAAACCACTGGAGAGACTTCCACTTGCCATGCGATGCTTGAACGTACACATTGTCTTTGCCTGCCCCCATTAGTCCTGTAAGTCCCACCTCATGCAGAGATGGGGTCTGCAAAACAGTGTCTACAGTTCTTCTCTATCATGTTGATAATTATCACTGTTCCTTTTAACTGCACTGCAGATACATAAAAACTCTCCTTGCATCTCTTAGTTAGAGGCTCCCGAGGAGAGGAAGGAGACATAGAGACTACCCTTACTGACCAGAACAGCACGCAGCTTTACACCTTCACCTCGGTGGGTGCAGCGGGCGCTGCAGGGCACAGATGGGGCTGGAGAACAACTCCTGCAAGCAGAAGGAGAGGGAGGAGGAGGAGGGCTGGCAGGAAATCAAGACAGGGCAGAGATGCTGTTGCCTGGTTAGGGGCAGCACCCAGAAGATGCAGCAGGGAGACGATTGGCCACCATGACGGAGGCACGGCAGCCATTACGGATCCCGTCCGGATGCTCAGCTAGATCACCAGGTTGCCAAGGTCATGCTACCTTGTTTTCCACTCCGTGGGTGAGTTGTACTTGCTCCATTCAGACACAAACCTCCAGACTGCTGCACAGGCCTTTGCTGCACAGCTACTGAAAACTAATACATCAGCTGTAGTCTGGCTGGAGACTGCAGCTGGTCTGCAAGCAAATGGCCCCTTGCTGCGAAGTTTCCTGTCATGCATTCATTAAGCTGATGCTCTGACACTTGTGTTAGCTGCCTCCTGGTTTGTAAACTCATTTTAAGATGATTTTGATCTATAGCACTAAGTGGTCCTAGTCTGGTCAGTCTAGAAAACAGCCTCCCTCTGCCTCAGCGTTTCAGTCCATAGTGGCATTCAGTGGTGGTACCGCTGCCATGAAGAAGAACTGGCTCACAGCCCGTACCTTTGCAAGGTGCTGCATCTTTTCCTCAAACTACTCCACCAAAAAATCTGCATTCAACTCGTTTACTTTCCAAGCAGGCTACCACAGGGGCCATATTTATTCTCTGGCCGAAGAGCAAGATGTCACTGGCAGAATGCTTCAGCTGTCTGGTATATTTATGATACTGATGGATTAATTGCCAGGCTATCTCTCAATGCGGTTTTATGTTTTAAAGAATTGAGAGGATGCCTAGAAGCTTGGATGAGAGTTTTTATACAGATATTTTATCCTTAAGTACAATCATACCTGCAATGGCTTCCTAAAGTTAGAAGAGCAAGTAACATGTGATGAACCCATATTTTCAAAGCCAGGATGTCTTGTCATCTCAAAAACAATCTTCTTCCAGTATTTAAAAAAAATTGCAGACATCATAACAACTTAGAAATTTTTCTTTCACTCCCTTCTTCACAAAACTGAAATTCTGTTCCTGTTTTCAAATCTCAGTGCTTTGTTTTGAAAAAAATACAAAACTAATGTTTTTTTTAATTTCTAATTTCTGAAATTTAAAGAAAATGGACAAGCACGTTCTTAGGAGCCTTTGCAAAAAATCACTTCTGGATCAAGACAACACCTGAAAATTTAAAGCTCAGTTTCTTTCTTTGGCAGCTTTAACAACTGAAACTGGAGAAAAGGATTTATGATCAAATATTCAGTCATCTTGCCAACTTTATTATTAGCAAGGGAATTCAAGTCATCAGATTTAAAGGAAATTCCCTCATATTGAGACTGGGGAATCTTGCTACAAAATAATGACAAATACAGACCAATGTTGTTTAGAAGATTAAATTAGATGTTAAGTCCTAGTAAAGGGATGAAAGATTTCTGTGTAAGAAAATGTATATATTTACATACATGCTTACACACTGCACATACATATAAAGCTGTATAATGAGATATCTTAAATTAAAAATTGCTAGTTCATTACTTTAGTAATAGTACCTATAATGAATATATATAAGCAATGGATAACGACATGTCTAAAGATTGATTCAATTTACTATAGTCATTGAGAAAAACTATTTAACTTTCATTTTAATTACCCAATTAGACAAAAGAAATATTTATTTTATCTTCAAGAACCCTTTAGCTGTGACTAATCACACCTTGATTCAGCTACTTACAAATTAAACATGAAGACAAATGATTAAAACCACTCCAAAAATTAACAAGAAGTCTGTAAGACTCTCATGTATTGATCCAAGATCCTAAATTCAATAGAAGTCAATGAGATCTGGCACTGCTAAGTACCTGCTTCAAAATTCAAGCCACGAGTCTGAAGTAGTTTTTCTCCACGTTTATGGCATGACGTTGTAAATTACAGACTATGCGGTATTCATGGCACTATAGGGCATTTTCAAAAGCAACCCATTTTCGGTATAAATCTTGCATCCTCTCCAAATTAAGATTTGAGTAAATCGAGTGTAGGAAAGTAACCCCTTCACAGAGGACCAGCTCATGTGCCATTGTCAGTCTGATCCAATACCCTCCAAAGTCAGCAGAAATGGAGAGACATGTCATGCTCGAAGCATGGCACGTGCCCTTGTGCTCACCGAGCATTTCCCTTCTGCAAGATGTCACCTTCCTTTCCCTCCCTTCCTTGTGATAATTTTTCTTCTCTGCTCTTAAACAGAGAAGAAATTCCTCTTGAGTCTCACCACAGATACAGCCGTACATGGAGCAGCTGGTGTGCAAATGTCACACGTGTGCATGTTCGAGCACAGAAGTTCGCCAGCCATCTGCCCGCCTGCATTCCCTCATAGTCTCTGTTTTTGTACACACACACATACATACATATATATATATCTATATGTATATTCACCACTGACAGAACTACTTTTGGGTCCAGATGGGGATACAGATATGCTTGCAGATGAACATGGATAAAGCGCTACGCGCTGACTACAGTGCTATCACACGTACCTGTGAAAAGTCACTCTGTCAGAATGGACTCCCAGTTCCAAAGCAAATTTCCACCCAAGTCTAACTGCATTGTAGCGAAGCTGAAGGACTGATATTATAAAATGCATGATATTTAAGTAATTGACTTCAATGAGACTACTGTGTGTTTAGAATTATTCACATGTGGAAATGTTTGCAGATTTGGGCCCCAAACCACTTCAATTTTTTCATGCCACATCCTCTTTTAACACAGTTCACCTTTCTTGAAGTTTGAGACAAATCAAAAGGGCACTTACTTACAACATATTTTTGTAGATTTTTTTTACAGGTTTAACTCTTAAAAATCTCCTCAAATTTTTTTGGCTCACAAAATGTGAAGTCCTCTTTTATTTACAACCTCCAACAATGACTGTGTTCTCTTTCCAGAAAGCCTGGCCCTTTCCCTATTTCTGTTCGGGGATTTTTTGACCATCTGCATATACAGGCTTAATCATCATGAAGTATCCATTTCCCTTTCATACACAAATAATATTTGTTAGTTTTAAATACTCATTTGTAATTTCTTGCAGAATTATGCATTATTTGCTAGACTGGATGCATAGAAGTGTATATGCATGTATATATATGTAAAAATATTGAAAATAAATCAGTGTATATTTCAAAACATAACTATTGCAATAATGGATCTATACATCCATGTACAAAAAAATATGCCACCCATATGTACATGCATGTGTTTGTATGTCTATATACATATATACATATATATAGACATCCACTGATACTCATTCATTTGCAGAAGACTTTGCTACAGATTGCTATACAAAACAGATGCATATTCAGTGTAAGATATCTTACCGTCACTTGAAAACCTGCATACATATTTTGCATCAAAGAATGGATGCATTATTGAAATKACCATGGTCTTTAAATTACTTTATTTCTACATATAGGTACGCATGCGTATTTGTATACACATGAGCAGAAATGACTGCTGTGCTAAATCTGGATTTGCAGTAACATAGGTATATAACTGATAGAGAATAGAGTCTTACACATATACATAAATTACATAGTCACACACTGTAAACAATTACATTTCTACTGTGTATGCAGCCATTAAATTTTTTAGGCACACCTTTACAATATGTGACAACGATTTGTTCTTAAGGAGATATACATGGATTTATATTAAATCTCGCAGATGTGTAACTTGGTAAAATGTTAAAACTAACAACCTGGCAACTCCACATACACACTTGCATTTACTGGCAAAAGGGCCTCCTCTCTTTCGGAGCCTGTGTCGAGCCCACTGTAGCGGAGAGGGCTGACTGCAGGGTGTTTCGGCTCTAACCTGGGGTAGGACCATGCTCCTCTCCCTTGTTTGCACAGAACCTGATCTTCTTTACTGGGTCCCTTAAACAGTAACGAGTAATCAATATCGACAGTATAGCTAATATATGAATGATGCAGGTGATGTAACATCTTCGCCAATGTTAAAAAGTCTTAAAAAAATTGTCCTACCATTTCTCCACTGCCCTCCACAGATCCCTCACAAGATCTCCACGGTTACTTTCAGAGGTCTATTCAGGTTTAACTTTGCTCTGGTTTTATAAAAGGCCTACCACAAAATAAGGAGACTCTCAAGCCCAGATCTTCTCCCCCTAACCTCAGGGTGAGGAGAAGAAGGTTCTCCATGTTCATTGTTATGTATGTGCGTAAGTTTGATTTCAGTGAGAGGTAAAGGTGGAGGAGGAAAATATTAGTTACAACAGAATTATCCAATGTTTGATGGAAGATTATTTTTGCATATTTTGTGATAAGAATAAAATGTGTTGAATGTATAGGTGTTTTGAACAGCAAATAATGATGCTTCAGTTGACCAAACAATTCAGAATAATGACTTCTTGGCTAAAACATTGATTTTTTTTTTATTTGGGAAGAATGCATGTTTACTGCATGTCACTGTTCAGTTTTGCTGTGATGAATGTTAAATTTCTCGAGTTAATCAGCAAAGCTAGTAAAGTAAGCAACAATAATTTGGTTATTTATTTTATTTTACTGAGAAACTGGCTGACAATTTTAGCTTTTCCACTTAGAATTGCCAGCAACAAAAAGCTTTTTCTTGTCTCTGTATATATTAGACTGTTTAAAATCAGTCTAGATTTCAGCCAGAGGGAAACTGCCATCTTTTTAAGTTCATTCTTAAATTTTGTGTGTGCACGCATGTACAATAAAACGTTCAAAATTTGGCGGGCTTGCTTGGAAATAATTTCAATCACTTTGCAAGTAGAAGGTGCAATACAAAACATACAATTATAACTTTTCCTGCATTTGCTGATTTAAGGTCTTTATCCTTTTAATTTCTTTTATAAACTAAAAAAGGAGTTGCCTTCCACAATCTATCCCACAACTCAGTATTCATGCACTGTACCCAGCACAAGGATAAAATAAGAGTTAATATGTATTTACAGGACAGGTAGGAAAATACTTTTTCTCACTCTGTAGCCTCCCTAGAATTCCTTGATTGTAGTAAATTAAATTAAACATAATAAATGGGCATGCCTACTTGCCTACATGGAATTGCCTACATCCTATACATAGTTATGATTAAAGCCCAATTTCAAATGAACATGCTTTCAAGATTTCTTTTTTTTTTCTGGAATTAGCACAAGTTATACCTGGTAGTTCAGTTTTTACATTGATTTGCATCTTACACCAACTGTACGCCACAGCAGAATATTTATTTCAAGGCCTGTTTTCCTTCGCTTTTCTCCAATTCCAGTATAACCTTAATCTCTTGTCACTTTTATATAGAACACATAATACTGCAGACAGCACTGGATCATATGGAATAGGATATGAGGAGAAAAGGCTCTACTCTTAACCACCAAAAATAATATGTAAATCCTTCTCACTTATTCTTCAGTTCAGTATTTTGAGAAGCCATTTCAGGTACTTAAAGCTGACATCCATTTGGCTTTTGGTTGGTTTAAAGATCATGCAAATCCCCACACTACAGTAAATCTTAATGCAGAGTTTCTGTTTTTCAGTGGGAAGCATAGAAAGTTTTCCTTGATTTTCTTGATTTTTACATATTTTGCATGAAAATGATCACACATATGAAAAGAGAGAGATATTTTAGGAGATCTACGTTTGAACATTATGAGAAGATTTCCCATGCTTTATTTTTGAATCCTGGAAGACTTGATTCAAACTCAGAGATATTTTACCCAACGGCTTTTCATCCAGAATTAAAACTCCACTGAAAGATACATTAATTTAAAAACCTGCGTTTAAATTGATGGAAACAAAAGAAATTACATGAGGGATTTTTAAGACAGATGTTTTATAATGTATTTGTGTAATGAGAAAAACACAAGCACACAGATGATGAGAGGAAGTTAATAGATAATTCAGTATGTCATTAATTCAATAACTTTGAACTCTGAAGACTTTACCAGTTTTTAAGCACAGTCATTTAATGAAAAAAAGGCAAGTTGCAAACTGTGTGTCCACTGGTATGTCTATCAACAAAAGGAAAGAACGCTTTTCTTGTTAGAGTGAAAGGTTTCATATTCTTTCAATGACCGTGTGCACAGGAGAGGACCAAAATAGATCCCTAACTACATAGGCGTCTTGGTCTTACACTTTTATATTAGGAGAGCCAGTCTTATCTGTAGCTTGACATAAACCAGGATAACCTTCAAAAGCAACTCACTGTCACTCATGAGGAAAAGAGGTATCACCCGATGGTACAACAACCTCAAACCGGGCAAGTGTTAGTTATTGAGACTGGTACTCCATGCTCACACTTGTGTGTGACAAGTGGCATCGTGAACAGTACATAACCACAGCCCTTCGTGCCAGCTTCTGCCAGGAGAGGTGTTCGTTCCCTTTCCAGCACATGCTGGGTCTTTCCTATGCGATAGGTCACCACAGCCGCCCGTTGGGGAACCCCCCAACCCATAGCAGAATCCACATGTGGTTTCCAGCGGGTTCATACATTTCCTCAGGTAAAGACAAGCATGCCAAGTTCAGCCCCACCCTCATCCCTTAGGAATTTACACTTCCTTGGCTTCTGTAACCAAAGACCAAATGTGATTCCTTGTGCAAAAGAAATACAACGCAGACACAGTGGCAAGTGATTGTGCAGGGTGGGAAAGATCAAAGAATCTGCAACAAAGGCAGGGCACAGCCATGAGCAGGGGTAGGCACAAGCAAATACTCCCATACCTGCTCTGCAAGTAAATTTTCATCTTGTGTTCCCAGCTACCCTCCAGCTGCTGTGCCAGCAGTGACGGCGATCCTCCGGCACAGCCTCCAACAGAACATGACTGCTGGGACTATTGCTCTCTGCTACTTGGGCAGCTGCTCATTTTAGACCTCATACACCAAGGTTTTGTACCCGTGACTTCCAGTGCTCACACTCACTGCTGCATTACAGAGGTTTTGCTGGCTCCAAATGCCTCCCCTTCTACTGTAGACCGACGCTTTTGGTGGGTTAGGAAGGTTTTCCAGTTCTCCACTGACATAAGACTTGAAGCACAACTAAATTCTACTAAGCGCATATAAAACTGTATTTGGTTTTGTGGAGAAGAGCTAATGGTAGGCTACAGCCCATCCGCTTTGTTGTATTTGTGTGATCCTGTCCAGTATTTTAAAGCCATAATGCTTTAATAGTGGGCTTGAGACAGCTGCAGCCAGCTTCCTTTCTTAATTACTACACTGGGGTTATCCCAAGACATTTTTCAGCTGCGAGTTGCGCTCATAGCATGGAAACACTTGAAAASTGTTGATTTAATAAAACCACACACCGCTGGCCAAAAAGTGAGAACCTAATTTGGAAATGATGTAAGCTGTGTAGCGTGATGCCTGAAATGTCACATTAAGACTTTGAAAAAGGCAAGTTTCACAGTTACTTCTTTTATTTCTTTTCAAACCATAATCAAAAGCATTATAAAAAATTCTGCAATTTTTCATTGTATGGTCAATGCCAAATCAAATTAATCACCTGAACGGTGCATTCAGTAACATTCGACTGTTTCTTAATGAAAAATATAGAATCACAGCACCAACATTTTACAAAGAAAATGGGGGTGTTTGCTTTAAAAAGAAGAGGTATTTTTCATTGAAAATCTTTTTCACTTAAAGCTCCTAATGCAGCTGCTGCTATGCATCTAGAGCTGCACAGCAAAAGCAAGAGGAGAAACAGCAGAATCTCATCTCTCTGCCTGGGTGTCCTCCCTGCTGGTTATCAGAAAGTGTCACCAAGAAAAGCTCCTCGGAAGCTTCCACTGCTGCAGCCCCGCTGCTCTACAAGACAGACCAGAGGTGCAGCTTGCAAGACCGCCACCACAATTTCTGCTTGTTTCCTGTGTGCTCTGGGTATACTGCAAAGCGTCCACTTACATCTTTAAGGATTTCTATGGCTTGCCCTTTGCTGTACAAGAGATTGCCTCCCTGATATCAGCTGTTACCAGCTGATGTGACTTTAGCATCAGTCTCTCATTGCTGGGTTTATGCAGCAGGGAGAGTGCTTTCATTTCATCCCCAAATTCACAGTCCCAATGGAGCAGCTCAGCCAGAATCTGTTAAAAACTTCTATGTATAAACATTTTCTTGAGAAAGCTGGTCACCAGGCTGGAAAAGTATTTTTAGTAACTTTCTGGAAGTATAGCTCCAACTTCATGGTTTTACTGTGCTGCATGTAGCTATAGGGACTGTCTTCTGATATAGACAATCATGTGAGGCCTGATGCTCTTCTGCCATGAGGTCACCTCACACTGCTTTGGCACAGTAAAATTCCCTTAAGATGGGATTAAATGACAGGAATTTACATCCCCTTTGCCCTGCTGATGGACTATGAATTTGTGTCTTGCTATATATGAGAATCG
The DNA here is from genome assembly GCA_030449065.1 of Oceanodroma leucorhoa. Classification (NCBI taxonomy): domain Eukaryota; kingdom Metazoa; phylum Chordata; class Aves; order Procellariiformes; genus Oceanodroma; species Oceanodroma leucorhoa. Next base: position 19,174,224 of record JASVER010000005.1, read on the forward strand.
AGTCCATTTTTTTAATTTTAATTCCTTGCTCTGGAATTTAGATAGCAAGTACAGATTACTTATAAAAACACAGATTCTCTATTAATACAAAGCTACTATTTTTCCTGGTTTGTAGCACCTAATATAGTGAATATAAAGCTTGGTATTATGCCCCACCAAGGCCTACTCTCTCAATTCAGCAGGAAGCAAGTGCACGTGGGACTTTTCTACCCTGCAGTTACTGCCCAAGTCTCAAACATTCACGTCAAGTCTGTACATACTTTCTCGGTCACGTGGACTTCACTTGTGTGATACATCTTCAGAGCTTTGAAAAATTAGATTAAATTCCGTTCTAAAGTCAAGTAAGTATACGTGTATGGTATTTTCTACTGGAACATTTGTAAACATCCACTGATTCTGAATGGTGGGGTTTGGAAATGTGAAATACAAAGCAACACAATGCAATGCACAATTCCACCTTATTCTGACAGCAGTAGCAGACGGGCATGTACTGACACCAAAAAAATGCTGACAGATCTGCTTGCTAACAACTATCTAATCTTATCCATCCTACCTTTTTCCTCTGCAAGTATTTTCTTCAGGATAAATCCCAGGTTAAAGCTGGCCTCCTCCAGATGCCACAGCCACACTCCTGCCGCATCCACAGGTGGAAACACGGCTGAAAGAAGAAGTTAGAAAATCTTAAAGCCATGTTCAGATTTTTTGAAGGGACCTGTGTCAGAGGGATGGTTCCGGCCTCTGTGCGCTTCCTCCTCATTCACCTTTTAGGTTGACCGCCTCTTACTGGCAATGTGACAAGACCATCCCACCACCACTAGAGCATCGTACGGTGCAGGTTTTGTAAGCAGAATCTAGAAATGGGTGTGCACAGACGTGCACACATGCACACACATACTGCTCTCTAAGTGAATCCCACACCATGAGCATGYCATGGTTGGCTCAGAAAGCAGAGAAGAAGAAGCTGTGAGGGTGAGATGAAAGCAAACAGTTACAGTCGTGGCCATTTAGATGGCAAACGAAGCCCTTTCATCTCAGAAGGTGGCAGAGGCCCTTGTTAGACCCAGCGGGGCCAGGCAGCTGCTGGAACCAGAGCCAGTGACAGATATGTTGGCAAATTAAAAATACTTTAAGAAGTACTTAAAAAGTACTTCTCACTTCCATCCTAAGAACCTAAATTTCACCTTTCTCAAATTCTCACAATAAAATCTTCACCTAAATTTGCTTGGGAACGTTTAAGATGAAGCGGAACAGTTTTCTCATAACTATGATGTACTTCACAAATGGGGAAGAAAGCCATCGTTTGAGGTGTTGCAGGTTTACACATGCCTAACTCTCCTGGGTTCATAGTTCATACAACAGCAAAGGGGATCAGAATCAGACCCACCATTTTTAGAGTAACTCACATTTTCTCTCTTTTTTCTTATATCAGTTAACATGGAAAATACTGGCATGGCACAGTCCATCACACCCCTTTTTCTACTTTTATACAAGGCCTTTTTACGCTGAAGTGGAAACAAAGTCTGGACAAATGAAAATCCAGATGATACACGACCTGGGGCAGGATAAGACCACTGTTCAACAGGATATCACAATACTGAGCATTTAATAGATGGTATTAAAAGTAAAACCGATTATGTGAATCAATTTCACAAACTTATTAATAAAAGTAAAACTAAAGATACTGAATTTGATCCAGAATATCAATTCACATTAAGACATTTAGAAAAAAAAAGAAAATGCAAAGAACTCACCAGACGCAGGAAGCTGAAAGCGGCTGTTGGAAATGAAGTAAATGTTACGGAAGTCAAGTATTCTAGACGAGATAGGGGAAGCAAAAAAGAAGAGTGGCGTTCTGTGCTCTTGGCTTTTTCAGATGGACTTCTATTTTAGCAGATTAGAACAATTATATTATTGTGGGAAAAAAAAAACAACTCAAGAGGTAACCAGAGACCACTGCACATTCAGGCCAAATTAGTCCTGGCAACTGGGTCTAGCTCATCCGGAGGCAGCAGTGACAGCAGACCCAGCTGTAGTGTGACGAGAAATAGCGTTTAGGGTAAGTCAGCTTCCTGGTGAGAGCTCCTCTGCTCTGCCTGTGTGGGTTTTGTTGTGGGTTGGTATATGAGTGTATATGTCTTTCTCTCTTTGGTGACTATGGGAGCAGATGTAAAAACCTTGAAGATGGGGGAGGAGGGCAAAACCTCCAGGCTGCAGAAAGCTTTCTCTTTGCAGCCTGCTGCTCCTACAGCCGCCTCCTCTCTGCTACAGCAGCTAATGGCATAGCGCAGCCCAGCAGCTCCTATATGTGCTAGGAGAAAAGGAGAAGATTGACAACTGCCCGCCAGTGCTACAAGCGATTCACATTCCAGTACCATGAACGAAACATGGAATATTTTTATGCAAGCTGGAATATGGCCCTGCCTTTAAAAAAAAGAGAGTTTACATGTTTAGTGGACCTTGTGCAGAACACAAGGCAGGCACTTTTGGGCTGATTCGAACTTGGGTTTGTCTTAATTCAGTGAGGATTCCCCGGTAGCATTGGTTAGGATTGACCAGCACAAGGAGGCTGAGCAGCAGGAGGGACCACAGGCATGGAGACTCCTGCCTTTCCCAGCATAGGCAACTTGAGCTGGCCAGACTCTCATCACTTCCAGATTTCCTACCACAACACTGAAAGCAAAGCTCTGATTGCAGTTTCAGGATTTCAAGTGCCAGGTCTATGGTCTATACTCCAGGAGCTGTGAGCACAGGAGGTTGTCCACTTTGGATGATCAGGCAACCAGACTGCAGAGAGAGCATTCCTGTCCCATACTCCTGAAGCAGCCCAAGAGCCCTGGCACAGCAGGAGAGCTGTCCCAGAGCTGAACGCGAGGGGCCCTGATGACCAGCGGCGTGGGCTGTCTGCTCCTCAGTCAAAGGCATGAGCAGCCTCGAAACCAGCCCCAGAGGCAGAGAAATAGAACCCAAGTCCTTTTCAGAAAATATTTTGGGCTCAGAGAAGCCATTTCAGACCATCTGTAGCCATGAAGTAGTAGGAACAGGCTGCCTGATCCAGATCTAAAGCCATGCATTTTGTGTTCCTTCTAGGATGGGAAGGAACTCTCTGAAGACAGCTAATGGATTTGTCCACATTAACATTATCACAATGCATTCCAAGATAAAGTCATACCACTTCCAAGAGTGATTAAAAAACAACAGAATAAATTACAAGATAAAGCAAAAAGGAAACAAAAAGATAATTTATATGTAGATGAAAGGCAGTTTGTACCAAAAATACAAATAGCTGCTGAAAGAATATAACCTGTGCAAACACGCTGTAAACCTCCTGATACGAAGCTTGCAGAACAGTGCTGCACAGTTAGGCTGGGGAATCAATTTGTTTCTTTTCCCTATGAAATGAAATCAATTCAGTTAATTATCAACAGGGATGAAGGTAAGGAAGGGTGGCTCACAGAAGGCATTTTTGGAATACTATCTTCTTAAAAGCTTCAATCTTCCCTTTAGTTTGAGACAAGATTTTGGATAAGGGGCTTCAGCGCATTATCAATTTATGTGAGAACTTGTGTTACTTAATTTTCACATTAAACACCTATTCTTCTGTTTTTAACCGGGTTTGGGTTTCCCAATACCAGTGCATGCAATCAGGCAATAAGTTTCCATTGCGATTGTGATAAAGAAAATCAGACACCCAAACATTCTGAAATGTTTCCACCAGAACGCTGCGGCTTGTCAGAAGTAGAGAAATAAATACCATTATATTGATATAAATGTCTTTGGTGATCATCACACATTTGAGGTCTGCTACAGATAGCTGCTGCTCAAAAATGCAACTACTCTTTTCTGTTTTGTGCTGCAGACTAATCCAGATGTGAGGCCATCTGGCTAAGCAGTTTGCATTTTGGATAAAAAGCGCATCCATCTGTAAAATACTTCATAAACAACTTTTAAAATGGAGTGAGCTCAGTGAAAAGCCAGGACTGTAGAATAAGAAATGTGTTCTAACATGTCTTCATTTCCACCCATTTCCCTCCACTGTGCTTTCTGAAGAATCTTGACCCAATAATTTCCTAAAAATAGTTGAATGTCAGATTTATTTTTGCTTTTTCCATTCTTCTGGGGTTTTTTGAATAAAAAATTGGAGACCTTTCTTAGGGATGCACATGCTTCATGCACGTGCTCCATGACTTCACTTCCTAGTTACCTGGAACTCCACAAAGAGACTTTCAGCTCCACGCTTTCTGCACAACACGTAGGCAATTCCAAAGTTAGGTGTAACATTGCAGCCTGACATGTTTCTCTTGATCCTTGCCTCTTTTTTTTTATCTTTTTTACTGCAGTTTTTCTGCTCCTTTTCACCTCTTCATGCTGTGCAGTGAAGGGGAACATCTGGCTGTGAGAGAATATTGTTAATACATTCAAAAATACGTTGCTTCTCCTTTTTTTTTAAATTCAGTATGAGTCATTATCTGGGACTTTCAGAAACAAACACTTTGTTGTGGAAAATATTTATGGGGGTGGAGTGGAGGGCTGCAAATTATTTTTGCATTGAAAAGTAAGTTGACAGCAAAAAATAAAGTCTTGAACCTCAAGTAACTAAGGGTTTATGACCAATTATGTAAAATAACATGATCCGGGGTTTTGTCATGTAAAGACATGGGCCAGTTCACAATGAAAGGTCACATTTGTTTCTTAATCCACTGATTTCTGTCTCACTTGGAGAAACCAGCAGACTGCTGATGTTAGGAAGGGGTTTGAGACCAAGGAAGGAAGCTATTCCTGTCCCCCCCTGCCTGATTTCCTTTTTTGTTCTCAGATTTGCTCAGCTCTGATTTTGGTCTGCCTCAAATAGTATGGTATGTGCAATGCTCGGGAAGTAAACCATGGCACTCTTGGTATCCATTGTATTTAGCCCTACAAGCCTTTCTGCTGTCCTAGATGATCATTATATTATACAAAATAAAGCTAATTGTTGCTTACGTCTAGGCACTGCACCAGAGATACAAACAACACACGAGAAGTGTGTTTATTTGGTTAAAAAAGAGCCTAATTTTTTTTTTTGTTAACATTGTCAAAGGGAGGCAGGAAAAATATACGTGGTAAAGATGCCAGCTGTGTGTCGGGAAAACTGGGATGTGGCTATTTGCTTTCCCTTGGGTTCCTGGGCAGTACAGGGGACATCAGGTAGGTTGCCCAGACCCATTTCAGCCTAGGAGTGAAAGCACTCCCTTCCCAGGAATAGACACCTCAGAGAAAGAGAGGCTTCCTCGCAGCATGGCGGAGAGCCTTGCTAAAGTCTCTAAAGCAGACCAGGCACAGCAACTTCTGCAGCATTACTCACTGTCAGAGAACTAAATCTGAAAGGGGAAATGAAAATGCAGTTTCACAACCAGTTCCTACACGGATTTTGGTAAAACTCTCACACTATTAATTACTTTGCCTTGATGAATTTAGGCTCTGGTTCCTCAGCAAGCTAATGGAGTGGTTAGACACCCCTCAGTTTTGGTATTGCAGTGGCACAAACTGAAGTATGTGGTGATAAAACAGAATCCAAAACCTAGCATGAGGCGGGTTCCTGACACATCATGTGGGGAGGACAAGAGCTCTTCAGAGGGTGAGCCAAAGCCCTCCAGCACACTGAGGCTGGAGTGTGCCTGACAGAGAAGCCTAAATGCAGGAGCATGCCTGAAATGCCCCCCCCTCCCTGTGGACCCTCCTGCCTCCCTCCTGAGCTACAGAGCAAGTTACAAAGTTCAACCCTCAATTCAGCTCAGCTCTTGAGCCCCTTCCCGAGGCATTGCCTCTTCCCTGAGACATGCCAAAGGAGCRGACACAGCTCTGGCGCAGAGGGAGAGGCATTGTGCTGCTAGCAGGGAGCCAGGGCCACTGCTGCAGATCCCCACTGTGGGCTCCACACCAGCTAGGTACCACCTCCGGCCACCTCCTCTGATGGCCATCCCATACCTGGCAGGGCCATGCAAGGGCTGTCAGGAGGCAGAGGGGCAGCATGGGGCAAGCACAGCAGAGGCAACGCCAGCATACCTAGTGGGCAGAGTTGGCTAAGGAGTGCCTCCGTCTGCCCTGCAAAAGCAGATCTGTCCCCCTGTAACACGGAAATGGAGCTGCCTTCAGTGACAAGCTTGTCCTATGCTTCAGGTAGGCACACAGCAGCCCTCTAGCCACCCCTGCTCCAGTGGATTTGGCCCTGGGCCACCCAGTTTCTGGGTGCAAACAGTGCTGAGATGGGTGCAAAGCACTGAGCGACTCAGACCCAGGCATGCCTGAGCGACTCAGACCCAGGCAAGCACAGACCTCTTGAGCCCAAAACAGAGAACCCTGAGTCATGCAAATGATGCTCAAACTTGGGTTTGGCGCTAACATTTGGGTGTGGGCATCTACATTTATCCAGCCTCTTTTCAAAACTGATATAGCTCTATTCCATATATTAAACCCATACGTTTGTGCAGCCAAGGCAGGCAGAGATTTCTCCACTTTCTGAGACCACAGCCTTCTGCAGTCTTAACTACAGAAATAGTCTTTACTACTCTGACATCTTTTCCCCCAGTGTACGAGTTACTGATTAGCTATTTCTCTGGGATATTACTCTTGAGATTGGATTGTCAGCAACGTATGCTGTGTGACAAAACTAACGTTTACACTTTTTTTTTTCTTGTCTGGTATCTGATAAGCAGAAACCAGTACGCTAACTTCCTAGTGCAATCCCTCCTGTGACGCCATTGCAGAACGGTCTGTCAGGACAATGTATGGGAAGTGCTTTCCTCCAGGGCAATATGAAAACCCACTTCCCCTTTCTTGAAAGAGAAGCATGCTTAGGAACGGCAAGGAGGGTTAGTTAACTTCCCCCGTCTCTTGTTCTGAGACAGTCTAGCATAAAAGCAGTCCCACCACTGAGAACAAATTCAATCTTCGTCCCCAAAATCAGGTACTAATTCCCAAAACACCCATCCACCCTATTCAGGGAACAAGATTTCTTCTGCGTTTGCCCGCTGTTGTTTTTTTGATTTTTTTGCTGGGGCTCTTAGGAGATATTTGCAGCCCGGAGGGGTGCAGAGTGGCTGCGCAGCCTCGGAGCTGGCAAGGAGAAGGCAAAAGTGGCCGGGCAGGCAGGCTGCCTGCGGCGGGAAGGCAGTGGCCAAGGCTGCAGGGCAGGCAGAGGAGAGCCCAGGCAGGGGCCGGCAGGATGGGCAGGCCCCACTCGGCAGCCCCAGGGCCTGAGGGGCAGCCCTCTCCTGCCGGCAAACACTTCCACACACATAGCGTGCAAGCCCACATCTGTTTCTGTAAATTGTCTGACTTTTGCAATTTTCTCCCTCCCCAGGGACATTCACACTTCATTCCCCCATCTGGATTTAATGCAAAAATAATCCCAGTGGTTTTGCTGAAACCGTGGAGGAGGCGCCAGTGGTTTTCTCTGTGAAATCGCACCCAACCCGAGGCTACTCCATGGCTTCGGGGCCAGGTCATTCTTCCCGCACTCACCCCCTGGCCTTGCCCAGGGGTAAGAGCGGCTGAGGTGCTCCCCAGCGCTGCTGCAGGGGCAGAAAACGCTGATGGAGGCCAGAAGCGCTGAGGAAACGCTGGTTCCTCCCTTCATTCTGCCTAGGAGGGCAGAGCTGAGCTTTGTTACGGCAGGGAAGTGCCGGAGGAAGCAGCCTTTCTCCCCAGCCCTGCTGCGAGGCGGCCCCAGGCCAGGCCCCGCGGCCTGCCTGCCCCAGGGCTCCCCCTTCCCTGCCTGCCCCGGGGCTTCCCCTTCYCTGCCTGCCCCGGGGCTCCCCCTTCCCTGCCTCCCCGGCAGCCCCCCGAGTGCAGCGGCGGCGGCACTGCGCCCCAGGAAACTGCAGCCCAGGGCAGCTCGGCTCCCGGGTCCGGGGGGAACCGCCAGCAGCTCCCTGAGGCACCCACCCGCGGCGAGCAGGACCAGGTGCTGCTCTCTCCCTTCCCCCCAGCAGCGGCTCCTGCCCTGGCCCCGCTCCACTTGTGCACCTTCCCGCCCCGCAGCACTGCCCTGTCTTGCTATTTCTGCAATCTGTACATTATTCTTGTCAGGAAAAGAAATGCCAGCACAAACTAGGCCTCTTGCCCCAGCAAAGTCAGAAGGCATTGGAGTTCCCCTTGGGAAAATCAGCAAGATGAAGGCAGCAGCTGTTTTTATATTGCATGTGCTTTTCCCACTTCATCCTGTTTTGAAGCAGGAGATGGGGATAGTCATACTGTGCAGTTCAGGCTCCCCGTTTCACCAGTCAGTTCTCCTTTCCAGTCTGTGAACCTGGAGGTGTTTCCCCAGAGGCAGGCTCAGACCAGGAGCCTGACGTAGGTGCCCTGAATTGCTCCCAAAGCGCTCTCTGGGCGAAGCCCCCCTGCCAGCCAGGGTGCAGCATCCCTCCAGGGACATTCTGTTCTCTCTGCAGTATATCAAGATAGCCACTTTACAAGGCTATCTTGATAAATGCCGAAAAGCTGAAGCTCCCAGTCACCCATGGCTTGCCTATATGGCACGACACAGACAGTAGAAGGGGATAATCTGGAAAGGCAAGAAGGACACACAGGTGAGGCAGACTACTTTTACCCTGACTTAGAGGTGGGAATCTGAGGCAATGCCTTGTGAGTTAGCCAACATAGAGCAAACACCGTTATGTGGATCTCCCACAGGCCAAGCTGACAGGACTACCATTCCTCCATTTATAGATCAAATTGATCAAATTTGTGGCGCAGGCAGAGGATTTCCATTGCTTGCTTTCCTGTCCAGTACATGACCAGCCATGTAGGAGGGTCCTGTTTCTCAAGCTAACACAAATATAATAATGATCCATACAGTTGCTTACCAAGCTTGTAGAAAGACCAATTGTCATAGCAGCTCAAATGTCCTACTCAAATGTCCTACTGCCCAAAGAAAGTCACAAGTATCACATCTTGATCACATTGAGGAAATGCATCAGCATTTAGTATTTTTACTTTTATTTTAGCGCTCCCCAAGTCATGTAAGGAGTCTCCTGAGCCATATGAAAAAACGTTCCCTACTCACAAGGAGTACACAAATCTAGTTTTAGACCCAACGCTATGATAGAGGACACAAAACATCTTAGGACAACAGGAAGGAAAGCAAGATGGTGGCTTTTATCCTGTGCTCCCCCCCCTCAGTCCTTTCTGTTTCCGCAGCTTGAGTTAAAGATCACATACCACGACAGCACAAGGGTCTCAGGCCATGGGGACCTCTGGTGGCACTGGGGGTACATGGCTGCCTTTTTCAGGCCCTGAAGTGGCAGGGATTGCCTAAATGTCCATCGTGTCTATCAGCTATCTAAATGTCTATCAGCTTTTGCAGATCCCTTCCAGTATTTGCCATCCTCTCAATTCACTGGTGTGCCCCTCCTCCGTGCCACCATCCATCCTCCAGCGTAAAGCCCCTCATGCTATAATAGGCCTTTCTTCTTCATCACAGCAGTCTCTTGGTACTGGCTGACCTCTGGATCCAGTAGCCAACCTTCTCCACAGCTCTTTCAGGGCCTGTGCCTGCACCTGGCAACATGCCTCCATAGATTTTTCCCAAAAGATTCTTCCAGCTTACAGGGTATCTGTGTGCCCTGTAGTTTCCCTCACCATCTCCCTGATGTATTTTCCATTGAGGTGTGGGAGAGAAAGGCTGCAGACCTGATTCAGTGTCCCAAGGGCTCTCCAGCACTCAGGGACACAGAGCAGACCAGCCCGGGGGTGGTAAAGACTCCTGGATCTGGCAGAAGCATGGAGAGGGGACAGGGGCATCATGAGTTTGGTAAGGAAGGCCCTTCCTTACCAAGAGACAGCTGCTAAATGCCACACTCCCAGAAAGCCAAAGCTCCTAACTGTCATTCAGGACAAATACAGGCCCTGTTTATGGGAAAGGCTCTCTGAACTAGTCCTCAAAAGACAGCACCTCCCAGCTTGATGCCATGTAGAAACCACTCAGGCTATAGGAAAAAGGGAACTTTACCTCCTGACCTACCCCACACAATTAATGATGGCAACTAATGAGAAGCTATTGCTAGCCCAGCCAGGCCCCGTGATGCAGAAAGTCAAGCAACATCAAGAGGGTCCTTCCCCACGAGGGTTTTCAAGATGACTATGTGCCACCAACAACACCCACAGTGGCAAAGGACTTCACCGAATGTCTTTGTGCCAGTCTCCGAACAGACTGATTTGTCCAAGCATCCAGACAACTAACCTACAAAAAACAACATAGGGTAACTAAAGGAGAAACCCCAACATTATCATCTTCAAATCTGAGTGCAAAATGAACTTGTCTTGCCCGTCCTTAGCACAGAGCAGCAAGTATATTTTGAAAACAAACTCTACCCCACCCATCTGTAAAGAAGAAAAAAAAGTCACCAAAACAATACTCCGAATACAGTATTCTCCCTCTGAGGAAGAAACGAACAGCACGTGATGTGTAATAACATCCTTTAGTGCACGTCATACAGAGAAACAACAGCTCTRGTAAGGGCACAGTAAAAGCTGCTGCCACTATCACTCTATGCCATTGGCAAGGGCACCACCTATTGTCGAGCCACCTGATGCATTCCACCAGCAGACAAAACCTTTAATTGTACTTTAATGATTTGAGGTGAAAATTTCTGTTTGCCTCAATTGGTATTTTTATTTCACCACACTTCAATTTGCAGACTTAAAGTTCAAATCATTTCCGTAAGTAAGGACAGACTAAAATATTCCACTTCTCATATTTAAATGGGGAGAAGGACTCTCAGAAACCCCCAGAGCGCTGTCGAGGAGAAAACTCCCAGCTGTAAGCAGAGAGGAGCTCAGAGCTAGCCCAGCATACAGAGGAAACAAGGTCATGAACTGAAACAGAAGCTGGTGAATCAGGATGGACTGTTTTAGCAAGGGTAGGAGTCAAGCTGTGTCTCCACACTGAACTGCTGTCCTGCCCCCAAAGAGAAGGGAAGTCTAGCAGCAGTACCTCCACTTTAAAAAACAATTTGAGAGACTAATCCCCAAGCTGGACCTTGAGCCACACTGCCAGAGCAGGGAGTCCTCTAAGTAAAGAGCACACAACCAACCAGAYGTTCACCGATTCTGTGGTCTAGTAGCTGTGGCTCAGAATCAGCCATGTCAGATCTAAGCCAGCATCTGCCAAGCTTTCGTGTGTTCCCAAAACCCATTTTCCCTGCTCTCTTGAACAGCTTATTAGTTAGGGCTTTGCTGTGCAAATGCACAAACCTGGCTTGTTTCTGCAGTCTATCCAAGCTACAAGGCAATGAAGTCATAGGAATGACTCTGCAGGAGTTAACTCGGGTTGAAGCCAGTTGTCCTCCACCCGAGCTAATAAAATAGGCTGGACTCTAGCCAGCACTTTGCTCTTAGGTGTCTTTCCACACTTCCAGGAACATGACACAGGAATATCTGCACTTGATCTGCACAGAGCAGGCTTGGGAAAAGCCAGGCTTACTAGCTCTGAATCCACAATGATACAGCAATTGTGCTCCCTCAGGATCCAACCTGTCACTGCCTCTGACCTAAGGGGTCTTGCTAAACGAGGTCTACCCAGAACACTTCCATCCCCCAAACTCTCATCTTTACAGTGATGATACCTGCCCCTCCCCTTGACATACACCACTGCCCTCACTCTCCCACAAAATAAGCTGGCCTGAACAGCATCTCTTCAGCTACTCAGGCCAAAAAAAACCCTGAAACCACGACCCTCATTTTCAGTAATGTGAGCATTCAGCTCCCACTCGCAACACTTAAAATCAGACCACAAATCTGTTCCTTTTTACGCCTGCAGATGGTTGCTTCATCTCCCTACAGATGGTATCCTGAAGTCAAGGCAAATGGCTTTCATGCAGAACTCCAAGACTACTATTTCACAAAATTTGATACAAGCTGAAATGTAGCCTTCCAAGGAAAGACAGAAGGCTATACTTGTGGCAAAAATCCTTTATTAAACTAGATTTTGTAAATTCCTTTTCACATAAGAAATTCTAACTGCAAATTACAAAATTGTATTTCAGTAAAAAATGAAAGTTATAGTTAACAGCAAAATTACAACTTTATACAAATAAAAAAATCATTTTTTATTTTAATTTAAAAATAGACATTGATATCTTCCAACGTACTGGTCCTAGCAGCTTTTACAACTGGTAGCTGCAATACTAGGCCTTTTCACATGCATATTCACATATAAGTAATTTAATCCTCTGCACAGTTTATTTAGCTGAAATAGCGTGAACACTTGGACTTTGGTTGGGTTTTGTGTGGGTTTTTTTTAAGAGAACATGATACTTGAGAATTGTGGTAAGTCAATGAACTCTTCTTTGTTACAGTGTTCATACTCTATCGTCTCCTCAGCTCTGCAAAGAGGGCAGTATTATTCTGGAAATGTGAATTGCATTTGAAGACATAAGCATCAGTAATGTAAAGTCTATGTATGCTTTCTCATATTACATCTATGATGATCCTTCTTTGCCATTGTCAGCAATGAAATTATTCTCTTGTCTACCCACCGTATTTTGTGGCAAGATTAAATAACAAACTAGTTAGATTTCACCTCAAATAAAACCTTCTAGAATACATGTTCTGCTAAGCATGTAAAGATCTTCCCCAACACTGTACATATTCACAACAGTGATGTTCCAGATGTTCTAGTTCTAGTGATGTTCTAGGTTATGACTAGAGCATCTGGACATTGTTTAAATGGGGATTCCCAAGTCACAATGGTTTCCAACAGCCACAAAAAAATGCCAGTTAAACTTTGCCTGAGGTGTCCTTCAACAGGCCTATAAAAACATTAAGTTTAAATAAAATTGTACCACATACTGTTAAAAGCAAAAGCCAAAGTCATTGAAGTATTATCAAGGTATCTTGAAATATTTTTTTAAAAAATCACTTTTGCCCTACKACTTTCACAATCAACTGAAATATATTTTTAAACACTCACATTACTTAGAAGAACAACTTTCTTCATTGCACCTCTGAGCCTTTTTTTTTCTTTACTGTAAGATTACTGATCAATGCTAGCACAAGCATTAAATTTTGTATTTTAAAAAAAGATAATTTTCCTAAATTAAAAATTGGGATAAATGTTAAAATGTTTTGTAAAAAAGAAACCAAAAGTCACATATTAAAGGCTACCAGTCATCACAACCACATGCTGTTGAAGAATTGAATAAAACGTGGTACACAAAATAGGTATTTTAACAGTCGCACATTATTTCAGAGTGCTGGTGGCAATACTGCTAAGTGCTACTTTAATCAGAAGTATAGGATGATACAGAATTTACACGATACCTCAGGATTCTCACTGATGTAACTGCAAAAGACATCAGAAAAGCTGGAAGTTCTAAAATGTAACCTACTTTGAAGTACCATTTTGAAACAGTTGTATTTAATATAATTCATCCCACTATACATTACAAAAACAAAGAAATACAAGAAGTCCAGTGGCTTTTTTCTGGACAGTTTGGCAAGTATATGAAGGCATGGAGACCCTTACTAATAAAAGTCTACTTTCTTTCTCTCTGTGCACTGATCTTCTGCTCCATCCTGTATCCAGCTCAGCACAGCTTCTAAGCATATGCTTAAGCTCCTACGGAAGAAAAAGGCTGAGCTCATCATATTTTCTCCGAGTTGGAACTGCAATGCCTCGCCCCGAGTTACTGAAGGTAATGGAGGCTCTGTCACTAACTTCAATAAAGGCAAGAGTGGTTCTGCCCGTGTTACGATTTTAAACCATCGTCTTCCATCAAAGTTCAGCCTATCGTCAAACAATTTATACTAGGCGAATGATCAACCTATAACCAGATAGGGTACTGGGCGTACCTTAGTGAACCTCAACCTGTAGCCAAAGGGGCAATGGAGAGAGGGGGAGAGAGAAGTACTCCAAATTGCTCTTAAGCTATGTACTCCTCTGCTGACTTTGACAGACTGGAGAAAACAAACTCTCCTAGTAAGGGGTGGAGCTGAGGTTTTGCCCTGAACATTTTTTTATGCATTTAACCAAATAGGACTAAGAGACAAAAAAATAATATGGAGGGACATTGAAGCTCAGTGGGAACAGCTGCTTTCTTGAAGAGTCCTAGCCCTCTTCCAGAGACTGTTTATGCACTTTTTATTCTTTAATCCCTTTTGTCCCCTTAATCTTGCATTTTTAGCTTGCAGTGGCGACTTTGAAAGAGGCTCAAGAAGCGGTGACTTCAAGAATACTCCTGAGCATATTGGCTAGAGCATTTTCTGGGGAAGTGAGAGTCAAGCACAATCATCGTCCCCTTGCTAGGCCAGAAGAAGGTAAAAAGCTGTTTCTCATCTCCAGGGTAAACCTGTCAACAACTAGATTATGATGAACAGATGGGCAAGAAAACAACTTTTTCTGCTCATCTTTTGAGCTGAAATCTAAGCTGTCTTTGTCCATGTTGGGAATGGTGTGAACATGCTGCATGAATCAGGCCCCCTCCCAAAACAACCAGAAGTGTTGGCACTTCCCTGTTTACAAGCACATTGCTGTAGGGCTTGGGCACCCAGCAGCTCAACACGCAACACTTCTGAGCATACACTGGGACCTTTGCTGGGCAACTCAGCCACCTGGGTCAACCAAGAGGGACTACGCTTTAAAGAGCTGCCCCTCCATTCATTATAAACAGTAGAACTAAGGAAAACCTATTCAGGGGCAGAAGGAAGCTCCTTGGTCCAAAAGAAAGATYCTAGCTCCGCAGCGGCAATTCTAGCATCTGCAACCCTGGACAGCTGATAGTCTGAACTAGTGTCTTGAGTCCAAGTGCCTAAATGACATCTCAGTCCATTTTAGGCACTGTCACAGAGGATGGAGCATGGGCTTCACCGCACAGGGACACCGTGCAGTGGCAGAAACAGCTCTGCTACTGTGGTCTGGGGAGAACGGATCTTTTTATTTCACCCACTGGTTACCAGAGCAGCCCAGAGAGAAAGAAAAAGAGAAGGGACACAATTCAGATGAACTAAGTACCCACAAAAAATATAAAACTTATTATGACGGTCTATTATTCCAGTAAGAGTCCCTTTGATTAAATATTATTCAAGCTATTCTTCCACTTGAAATCACCATGAAAAGATTATTGTATCTGTTGAAGCATGACAAACTCATTTTTAGGTCTACCGTACATTGCATTCACTGTGTATATATTACAGTAAATATGGGTATCCAGGAAACATCATGTCTTTCAGTTCATCAGCAACTTATACAGACACATTTTCAAGTGAAACTTATTTCAGTGCACAGCTTTTCTCACAGAAGTTCCTTGCTTATTACTACCCATGCACACAAATGGCAGAACTTGCACACACATATGGATTCATACACAAATTTTATGTGCATGTAGTTCCTGGATAAAATTTACTGCAGAAGTGGTTCGAAATGAAAAAACCCTCTCCTTAATCCTTAAGCTATTAATATTCCTAATACACAACRCATACCTGTTCTTAAAAAGCCTTACAACAAAAATTAAATGGTTTACAGTAAAAAATTCGTATGCCTTTCAAGAGGCAAAGATGTAATTAAAAGTAGTAATGCATTCTAGTAATGCGTATCTATCTAGAAGATATTTCTATTAAAAAATGCTCTGATTGCTTACTGGAAACACTTGCCAAAGTACAGATGTTTATATTTAATTTTGGGGGGTTTTGTTTGGGGCTTTTGTTGTTGTTGTTGTTTTGATTTTTTACACAGGTATTTCTAGATGCTGATGCAACACCACCACCAACAGAATAACTTTTGTAGTCCCAGACTCTCCAGTTAGGCAATTACTACTGTAGTATTAGCATTCACTTTGATGTTAAAAAATACATTTAAAATGTCTCACAGACAATCATATTTTCTACAAGGAAATCACCAAATTTAATATACACAGGATGAAGACACGTCACTATTAGACACCTGTAAAGTGAAACAGTACTCAATTTGCTCCATTTAAAAAGCCATAAAGGAAGAAACACTTTTAATCCAGTAAATGTTGAAAAAAGTAAGGGCATTTCCTGCAAAATTACAGTATTAGCTATGTGTAAGTAGAGATTGAACTACAGCGTTGTATTTTTCCCTTTAATAGATCACAGTACGTCTGCAGAATTACCAAACACACAGCTGGTCTTAATGCACAGTCCTTTATATGCAACTTCCATGAATATTGCGGGAAGTTTAGAAYGGAATAAGGACAATAGAACTGGTCAACCCATCACAAAATAACCACTAAAAACACTACATGACTTTTGAAGAAACCTGGAAATATTTAGCACTCAGCTGTAGCTGGGTTTGAAGTATCAGTAGTTGCCGAGTTCCCACCTTCCCTGTGCTCTTCTGAAGGGTTTAGCACAAAGGTCTGAGTCACAAAGTAACTTTATACAAGGTACTACATTTTAGAAGCACAAAATCCACAGCAATTAAAATGTGTGAGGGTCAAAAGACATAGATTGGGTATGCTGAGAAGACAGTTATATTTAAAAATTGTGCCTTAACTTCCCTTTAAAACATCATATACTGCTCAGCAGAATTCTTAATCTGCATTTCTGAGACTTCAAATCCTGTAAGTGCCGCCTTTTTGCAGGTTCAAAAAAGGATCCATTCCACACAAAAATTTTCTTGGAAACATACTGACAAAACTGCTTGATGTAAATTGAGACCATTTCTAATAAAACATCGTCCTTTAAAACAGATTACAAAATACTATTGCAGTTCTTCAAAAAGTTTTTAGCTGTAATCTGACACCTCAGTTTCTATATTCCTCTTCTCTTCTTGACAACCCTTCAATTCAGCATGACTTTCAGGCAGCCTGGTTTTATTTCTGTGAACCTGTGAAACGAGAAAAGATGAAGCTTCAACATGAAAGCTATGTGCAATGCCATCTCCTTCAGCCCTCATCAAACATATGGAAAGTGATAAGGTTCTCAGTCAAGTATGTGTGCATGGGAGAGACAGGAAATCAGCATCATGTCCTCTGGATGTGACAGTGAAGGAGGATTTTGCAGGGTCTGGAGAGGTGAAGAGCTGGAAACAGCAGGAACTAAGAGGAAGATTTTAAAAAGAAAAAAAGAAAGTTGCCCAATATTCTTGGTTATATTCATTCTACTCCTCTCTTCCTGCTCCCCTTTCATCCCCTCTTCTTTCAGAACAGATTTTCTCCCTTGTCTTCTGTAGAAAGTAAGAAGGAAATGGGAAGTCTTTGCTATTTCTGAGTCCCACCTTCACAGTCACCTTCATACACTCCTGTAAAGAAAAAGCAGCAAACACACTGATGCCAGCCCAGACTTGCTAAATTGCTGTCCCACTAAGAAGCTGGGAGCTAAAGCAGGTATTGGAGACCAATAAAAAGCAGGATTAACAACTTTTCACAGTAAAGCTAGCAACCTTGAATGGAGATATGTAATTAAACTATGTTAGATATGTTTAATTTATAGTGTTTTAATCTGTCTCAGAGGAAAGAATCTAACATTTAATAGGTGACTCATATAAGATGTTTTTGTGTCACACAACTGCATTGGATTTATGAAACAGCAGATCTACTTTAATCTGAAACAGCAGACCTGCCTTAATCTATTTAGTAGTTTAACAGTATTCTAAAACTAACTTCAATTTTCAGTTAGTTAAATGTGGGTTACAAAAAAAATGTATCAGTAACAAAAATCTAAACTCACCTGAAGTTGTGGCTTGTGAGGTATCTGATAGCTGCTGGTCTGATGCGAGCAACTCCTCCCTGACTATGGCTTCCTCTTCCCGTGATAACACTGAGRTAGGGTTTACCACCAGTCTGCTGGTACTCTGTAACAGCAGGGATTCTAACAGTTAAAATTTTCTCTCAGCAGAGACTTTGCGTTCAGTATAACCTTTCCATCCATTCTTCTGAAGACTCTCACTAGTGATTTAGAACTTTGCTTTCCCATGCTGGCTACACATCTGTTACATAAACATAGCCATTCTTCCCCTCTTCTGAAAAAGATATTCTGAAAAAATTTAGTCAAGCTTTTTAAATTTAGATTGCTTGCAATATGCATGTTGTGATCATCACAAAATCCTTCTAATTTCATAGCAGCTTTACGGTTTCTATCATCTAATCTTCATCTGGAATTTACATCATGTGATGTAAATTAAAATTGCAAAATTAAAAGAGGTGGGTGTAATTCAGTTGATTTTTAAGTGACACGTCTCTCTATCGTTTCAAGTTTTATCTTAAATAACATTTTATTGGATAAAGAAAGGAAGAAGAAGGAAAACGTAATCCACACAGTTTTTGACGTTTAAATCACACTTATTTGGACTAACTTCTGCTATGCTGGAACATGTGAATCGACAGATCAACACATTACATGAGCTTTATAAGGGCATCTAGCCCTGATAACAAAAGAAATTGTTCTTCTCCCAGAGATCACAGCAACCTAAATTGATGAAGAGTGTGAAAATGAGGAAAAAATAGAAATTAAACTGGATTCTCACAAGCCAAGATTTGCCAGTTTGAGATTATCAGTTCACATGACATCTTTCTTCAACTACCTTCTCTCTCTCTGTTGCTTAACTTTATTTGGGTTTTATATTAGTTTACTGTTAATTCTGCCAGCACTAAGTGCCTGGTATTGATCCCTTTCCCATGTATGCACACTGAAATGGACTTTTTTTTAAGATTTAGGTGAATGGACTGAACAGAGAGCCCCTACCATCATTCCAGGTCTCCTGATCTAAGCGCAGCTCAGGAAAAAGCATTAAGTTACAGCTTAAAGTATACAAATGTCATTTTAGGAATGATAGCACAAGATAATGCACTTTAATTATCTCTGATGTATATTGAAAGAAAAGGATTATCTAAGGCCCCACTGAACATTTTTGTTTCTACTGTGTGGAACAGCTGTTTAAAAAAATTAGGTTTGTGCAGTGGAACCTTGCGTAAGAAGTATTTCTTATAAAAGCATTCCCAGTGTGCTTAAATTTATAGGGTAAACTAATAATGCAGAAAATGTATCTTTTTACAGCAAGAACACTCATAAAGTACTTAACATTCCACTAGGAGAAAAAACAAGCCCTCAAGTAAAACTGCACAAAATGACATTTATGGAAGAAGCAGTATTCTGATCTCAAGAGATCCTGCTTACAAATCGATATGGAAGTTACTGAAAGACAGCTCAAATCACACACTTTTATATGAAAGTTGAAGCCAATATAATCATTGTGATTAGAATGCCAACATAATGATTTTTCTTTAAAGATTAAAAAAGCAACATAGTTCTGACAAAGCAATGCGAAGACGACAAATGTTTGCATTACCACCTCTGTTAAAAATGCCAGGAAGGATAGATCAAGTCTTCAATAAAAAAATAAAAGTAAAGGATAAAACAGACGGAAAAGGAAGATTTACAAAGAAGCATGGGTGGGATGGGGGGGGCAAGACGAAGAGCAAAAAGAATCATTGCCATGTCAAAGAAAAACAATTCCAGGGGGGAACTTTGAAAATAAAACAACACAAAAGCCGGTTGTTTCTACATGTTATTAAATTACATTCATTCTATCTGATATTGCCACGTATCGTGAATTCTTAGTAGAAAATGAGGGGAATAACTTTTAGGGGACAGGAATTATTAGCTTATTCCTACCTTCGCTTTTTTCCTGCAGCACTCTGGACAATTGATTCACAGCTTCATCCACATGGAGACCATGCAGATCCAACACATTCATAGGCAGCAAGGAAGTATTTACTTTCTCAAAGATTTGCACAGCAGCAGCATGGTTGGCTTCTTTCATCTTCTGCTCATGAAGGCGACCCTTTATTCATAAGCACAGCAACTATTACATGCCGAGACATAATCTAAGCTCCACACTGGTCGTTGGGTTCAAAATGACAGTACTGGCAGGGTGCTTTTAGCTCACAGTTTGAAGCAGTAAAATTTATAATCACAACAGAACTTCTGGAAGAGGCTCAGTGAGACCTACTCACAAGGAGATTTCATGAAATCTGTTCTTAAGAAACTACTCAAAGCTGGCACAAAGAAAAAATTATAACAAAAACCTTACAAGAAAGCAAAGAAGCCAGAAAAGGCACAAAACCATCAGGTCTTTACATAAGCTAAAAAGTTACACTCCATGCTGATTTTCAGATTTATTATCCTAACAATAGAATTTTACTTTCTGAAAGTATTTTGCTAAAAGTTTAATGAAACAATGTCAGAGAAACTGCCCAACAGCCCAGGAAAATCCTGCTGAGTGTTACAGTTGAGGTTAATTCTTCTGAACACAATCCCTAAAAATCAGACAAGCAAGCACTTTTTTTTTTTCTTTTTTTTTAAATAGTTGCCTATTATCCCTCCTAATATTTTTGACAGATCTTTTATGACTGACAAGGTCAATACAGTCCCTATTGGAATTAGGGGCAAGGAGCAGTACAGGGTTATTACACATTACTCAGTGAACAAGTACCAACTATTTCCCATGAACCTTGCAGTGACTGTATCTGAGAGACTGAAGCAACAAATTATGTCTTCTGTAGGCACAGTCTGAAAAGGAATGGAAGACTTAACTCCAGGTATTGGGCTGATGAGGGCTCAAGAGAACAGAAGCGACAGTCTGTCTTACACTTGCTTAAAATGGATCATCTGAAGTGTATTAGTGTCAGACCAGAGACACCAGCCCCATAACTCTCACTTGCAGAGCATTCCCAAGACAGGCTAAGGCCACCAAGCATAAAGTATTTTTCATKAATAAAGGTAGCTTACTTTGCCCTTTTATTATCTAAAAGAAAATAAATTAAATAAATTTCCAGATTGTACTTGTCATTATGGCTATGAACAAAAAAGAGGACTTCAAATTACATTTCTATTTGAAATCATGCAGACCTTTGTTTAGAATATCTCCAAACTTCAAGAATATATAAACAAAGAACATAAAGAGTTCATTATAAAGACCGATAATCAATATTTCCTACATGCATAGTAACAATCTAAACATTGAGTGATACATTATACCAACTGCATGAAAGCTTTTTTAAGGTAATTAGCAAATTCAGGTGATTCATTATTACATTTTTGTTCTGTCATAATGCACTTCATAGTTTAGAATTAAATGCTTCTATAATGTGAATTCTTAACGAATTTTTATATGCTGTTAGATCAGGGAAAAGCTACAGCCTTTGAAGATATTTGTAACAGAATTTTTAAGAGTGGTCTGAATGAAGTGTGAATGGAAGGGTCTTATGTGAAGGCACCGAGAAACCAACAAGAACAGTTGATACTTACAATCAAGAATATGATCAACAGCAGTGATCAACAGTAATCAAACTGGTATATACTGAGAAATGTGCTYGAATCAAGACCAGAGAGCCTGTGCTCCAAGGCCAGAGCACACAAGACTGATCAGCAGCAGATCTACCCTCCAAAACCAGATGGATGGCAAAAAGCATGGCAT
Source organism: Oceanodroma leucorhoa (assembly GCA_030449065.1). Lineage (NCBI taxonomy): Eukaryota > Metazoa > Chordata > Aves > Procellariiformes > Oceanodroma > Oceanodroma leucorhoa. Next base: position 19,195,636 of record JASVER010000005.1, read on the forward strand.
ACCACACCACATTTATCCCAACCCAAGACAGGCTGTAGCCATAAAGACAGTCAGAATGAGGAAGCAAAGACAGTAGGCAGCAATCTTGCCCAAGATTTATGGAGGATGAAGCAAGCAAGATTCTGAGGCAAAAGATCACATCTTAATACCTGTATGACTCCTAAAAAGTACAAAAGACGTGTCTAACACCAGTTCATCACCAATTAAGATGAACCCAAGGGACATATGGAGGATTCGAAAACTGATAATTTTTGCCGTCCATGTCACACGTGAGTGAACCTGGCCAGACCCCACAGACACAAATCTTGGTCCTTACGAGTATGTGGATGCGAGAGTGAGATCTATGAGAAAACGAGCATGTGTGACTAAGCACTAAATATCATCTTTCATGGGGTCTCGCACTGAATTTGGTTACATTAGCTTCCTGTATCAGTATCATTATTAGTGAAAGGGAGTTTACTTGTAAGGTGATTCTCAATGTAACACACAGGGAACAGTAATTGAGCAAATTTGTCAGCTCTAGTAGGCACAATGTTTTTCTTATCACTTCCAATTCAGTATTTAAGTACCTCTCTAAACTCAGGCAAAAAGCACAATATTTACGTTTACCTGATGTGCGTAAAATGCTGCCACAGGCTTCATACCCATGCGATAGGCCTCCCCAGCCTTTTTCAAACATTCCTGTCTCTTTTGCTGGTGACAAAAAGCTTCTGCTCTTAAATCGTCATATTGTGGATACTCAAATTCTTGAAATATTTCACTCAAAGGATCATCCTCKTCCTTACTTTTTTTTGCCTGTAGGAATTTGCAATGTTGAAGCTAAGTATGCATTGTAGGGTGTTTTCATTAACATAATTTTGGACATGTTTGTAACTACTGTTTAAAAAAAATAAAATACCTTTTTCTCCCGGTTCTTTGCAGCACTGTAGGAAGAAACAATTTCATTTTGCTGAACACTTTCTTGAGCTATAACTGTTTTTACAGGATCTGCCTCCAGAACACAGTTCAGAAACTGTTCAGTTTGTTCTAAAGAGTAGCTGTAAAGGATAAGTAAAATCTGTGACTTTACAAATACATTAATAGCTGCTACATTTATTAAAATGCATATTACAAACCTTGATATTGTTACAGAAATAGATGACAATGGAAATAAAGCACTGGAATGGAATTTTTCACCTTATTACAAAAAGACTTGCAGACTCACTGTACTGCATTACTGGCATCAACACATATGCAGTCTTGGTTGACAGAAACATAATTGAGGGGCACTTGAATATTAAAAGGACAATGAAATACTAAAGTAAATTGCATTCCACCTTAATCAAACAGTCATTAGTTTAGAAGTAAGCACTGCTTTTGGGGCTGGATAAGTTACTTCATTTTAAATCTTCTTTAGTCAGGGTTAGATAGTACAAACTAGTTTAAAACTAGCTCAGTTTTCTGAAACCATTATGCAGGAAAATCCTTGTCTTTCCAGTCAAGCTTTGTTATTAAATTTAATTAAAGAAGACTAGGGCGTCAGTTGCCATCAGATTTCTAATAAACCCTCTTTCTTCTTTACTCTTCTTGCTGTTCAGTAAGCAGACAAGAGGAAGGCTGATCAAAAGTAAAGACAGATTTTGGGAAAGGCAGCACTAGGAAGAGAATTTAGAATGTGAAAAACAAGAGATGGATGAAGGATGTATTTTAAACATCCCAGAAGGAAATGTTTTGATAACAACCTGGACAAGCAGAAAGACTGAGAAGTAGGCATGCAAACCCGTATGTAGAGACAGATATTCAATTGGCCAAGGATGAAGAAAGAAGTTTCTCTTGGAAAAAAGTTCAGTTCTCAGGAACTTGGATTTAAGAAGGTAGCCGCATACCCCAGAAATATAATGCAGAAAAGAGAAAGAGAATATCAGCAGGAAGAGATGGAGAGATGGCTCATTCCTTCAGAGCTGCTGTAGTAACCAGAAAAGTACTCACAGCTAACAACAGGTGATGATAGTTTTCCTCTTGGGTGGATGCCATTTTCTGTGAACCCACTATTACCACCCCCACTAATTTCTCCAACTTGATTTATACCTCAGCTCCAGAGCAAATACGCAGTTCCACTGACAGTCAGTCAGAGGTCAATAGCCAGAGACATTCTCTCCCAATGAGAGAAACTGTCTACTCCCAAAAAAACCAAGCAAGTCTACACATACAGTTTTTACGCCTTTTTTGCTTTTAAGACCAGCTAGTTTTGCCTTTATTTAGATCCACAAAAAGTGCGCTAGTTTGGAAAAAGACATTCTTTAGCAGTATCTTAACTCAGTATTTAAGGCAGTAACTGTGCACTATAAAGTGTTACCGAGTACCATTTTTACAAAGAACTTTAAAGATTTCTTACTTGTTGTCCTTGAAGACATCCATTAAGAAATTTTGATTAATAGTTGGAAACATCTCAAAAAGTTGCTTCTCCTTTAGTTTAGCAGCACAGTCTTTTCTAGCCATAGAAGGAACACGATTCTACCCAGAAGACAAAGGAAAAATATTACAAGTTCTTGATTAGAACAAAATATCGTAACAGTGAAGCCAATCCAACTTTACTGTTAAGATTTAAAAAAATATCTACTTAGTAGGTATGCACCCACAGCAATGACAACATGTTAATAACAGCCCGCAACACTGATTTGATGAGAATAAAGTAGAGAGAGGTGAGTTGTATTATACAGCACTGCAGTACTCTGCAGGCATTTGAAGTGACTCCGCTGGAGCTCCCTCATAACTTGGACAAAGCAAAACAAGGATTTTTTAGGAGGAATTTAAGTTTTGTAATGCATTCCCTGCTTGTCTACCTAGTCCAATGCTAAGTTTGTGCAAAGTCCACCTCTCTGCTCTATATTGAGGGCCTGGGGTTCAAACAACATTTTATTATTAAACAGCATAAACAATTTTGTTTTAGTGTATCTGAAGCTGTACTGTAATAAATATTCATATCTGTGAAGTCATACTGAGAAGAAAACATAATTATAGCCCAGAATAAATCGGACTGATCATTCCAATACTCAGATTAAAAATAAAAAAAAAAAAAAAAAAAGTGGTCAAAACAAAGCCAAGCTCCATGAATCCAAACTGAAAATAAAGCTGCGGACATCACAGTTGTTATTATCAGTAAGCCACATACATCCAGTTCAAAGAAAGAATCCACAAGCCATTCTTTCAAAGTATAGGCTAATCGATCCAACTTTCTATACCAGTAGAAACAAAGCTCCTTTTTTTTAGGACAGCTACTTATCAGAGACAATTAGCAATAAAAATGCCTGTTCTGAACAACTGCCAGGCCGTAGAGGGCAGTATTATGCACATGCCAACCAGACAGGGTATGGGAACTGTGTGGAAGACACAGTATTAATAAAATTCTTTTGAAAAATTACTGTTTTCTGACAAGTGGGTACAGAAACCTGTTTGAGATTAACCTCAAGTGCTTCTTTTAATGTCTCATCTGTTAGGAATGTTGTGGGTTCTCCTTATAARAAGTATTAAAATCCACTTCTAAACAAACAAGGCATGGAGCTGATTAAGAACGTTTTTTGATATCACTTTCCCAATTAAAAGTGTGGGAAATCACACTGATCTTTGGTTTTAGGTGAGCAATCAAAAAAACAATTCAACCAAACACAGATGCTAACCTGTATAGTGAAACACACCATGATCTGTTTGTGAAACAATCAAAATATTACGTTTTAAAATGAGATTTAATTTTTAAAACAGAAACATCTACCACAAGCAAACTTCTGTATCACAGTAATCAACAATACTAATTGGCATGCATTTGTCTCATGAATTCAGCAGCACAAAGATGAGTCACCAGATAAGACATATTCTGCTTCATTAATAGTAACGAATTTAAACTGCGTAAAAAATTCGTGCTATCCATACCAGGTCCTGTTTCTCCTGCATAGCTATTTCTTCGGAAATTATTTGTCTGAGAGAAACTTTCTGAATCTGAGCATTCCAGTGATCCATAAAAGGAAAAACATCTGATGTTGCTGGTTTTTTAGTCTGTATGTCATTAGATGAGCCTGAAACCCAACTCATTTTTTTCTTCTGTATTTTACTGTCTGCATTCTGAGATAACAGCATTTCTGAGTCATCTGTATCTATCTGCTGAATCACCGTAGGACCTTCAAAAGCAATAAAAATGAGGTGACAAATAAAACAATTATTAGCTTATTTATACAAGCAAAGCCAATGCTTTGGGTTTTGTTAAAACAGTATTATTAATGTTAAACCAGAAACAACACATTGTTTTCACCTTCTTCACTTCTATTTTCCAAAGACTGTCTGATCATCTTTATCTATTTTGTAAAACAAAAGCATAACCATCAGAATCCCTCACCAAATTTTCAAGTGCCAAGACATATCTTACAGCTGTAAACTACCTTGCACACACATTTATAAGAGAATTATTGACTCATGTGTTTACATGTTTACCTGCCTTTCCTTTACAATTTAAGGACAGATGCTTATCAATCTGGTTTTACACTTCTACAAGTAATGCTAACAGCACTGTTTGGTCATTCGAGTGGAGAGTTTGCACCCACATTGCAACTCAAGTCTTCACCCAGGTCCCATGCAAGAGTAGTGGGGTTCTGCTTAGAGGGGGACACTTCTTCTGGGAGCTGAATGAAAACAAGATTGCTAGAGATTTTAACACTTTTGAACAAGGACATACATCCTCCTGCTACAATCAATTCCTCTGACAAGGACAACAACGTGTGAATGTTGTAGTCCTGACGTCCTTCCCTCACCTGCAGAAATCTTATTCTGCTAGTAATTCTCTGGCCGCACCTTTTCTTGCCACAGAGATTACAGACAGAGCTTCCTTTAAGTTCTCTGAAGTACACAAAACAATACGCTTTTTGCTTGCATCTACCTGGGACTAGTGATTCTGCTTATAAATAACTTTCACCCTGCACCTTTGTAAGAAAATGGTAAATGTAACCAAGGGCTTAGCTTAATAAATGAATCCATCATCTTTCAATAGACAGAATATTTGCAACCTAACTGAAGTATTTTTTACAATTAAAAGAAATACATAACATACCTTCTGCAGACACCTTACATGATTCATCTCTCCTCTGACGCTTCTAAAAATAGTAAAATAAAATAAAAATAGTAAAACCATCAATGTTATAAATTTTGCAGTGAAAATTCGCAAGTGTTAGCTTCTAAGTAAACCAGCTTCAAAATAATGTCTCACAGTATTTCTCAAAGATTGGATATTTTAAAAGAAATATATTTAAGAAAAATAATTACAAAGTGAAGTTTAAAAGATAGAACTATCTTTCCAAAAACACATCAAACTAGAGGAACATGCCCCACTGCTAAGATTTCATAACCTTAATTAAATAAACCAAACAAAAATTTTGCCAAAAAGCATTCCGAGTTTCATAAGGCTATGAGGGAATGCAGGTTAGAGAACTCKTCTCGATTACTGTACATGGAGATGTTTTGTGTACATAATTATTCATAAAAGAATGCTTCTTACATGTCAAAAAGCCACTAAAGATTTTTGTCAGTGGAATTTTTGATCAACCTTGTAGTGAAATTGTGCATTATGATCCTTCTTTTTTAAGAACCTTGGTTTCGTGATGAGGCACTCATGACATAAGTTTCTTCATCCCTTAAACCATCTTTCAACAGCTCTTATGACTATGACATGCTGATATACTCCACATATTTTACAAACCACTACTGTATTTTATCATTGCTCTCACAAAGATATTTATGTCTTACACATTTAGACCAATACATAAGGAGACAAATGGTGTGACAAAGCACAAGCATGCCATACTCCATATCGTAAGCAAGAAATCTACTAACCAGAATAGATTCTTTCCATTTTTCATGAATCACTCTTGCCAAGTTCAGATCAATATGAACCACACAATCCTCAGCAGTTAGTGATCCTTATGGAAGAAAGAAAATATATTCACTAAAGCATTCTATAAAACTTTATCTAAGCAATTAAAGTACAGTAGTCTAGACTTATTAACTTGAATTCTGGACGTTCTGCACAAACTGTCATTCCTGAAAAAAACTTCAGCAACTGCCAAGTTAAAAAAAAAAAGCATTCCACACAGAATTCATTATCTCGTATTCAAAAACTCAGAAAGCACAGGAAAAAAACAGTTAGCATTAATTGTATCTTGTTGAAATATGACTACCTGAACAACTACATTTTTCCTCTTTTTTTTCCATTTTTCTAGCAGAACCTTCTTTTACAAAGCCACTGTTAGTTTACAACCACAGTTTCATGAGAAACTGTGATTCCCCCTATTTTATTGCAATCCACAGGCAACTGCTTTTATGTAACACAACGTACTCACCACTGCCCAACAGCAATCACATCCCTCCTTTCAAACACACAAACTCAGAGAGGCAAACTCCAAGTATGCCCTCTAACTCTAAAGGAAACGGTAGGAATTATCATGGTATCATAATGATACATCTTTTCCCTAAAAGATCTTTCTGATATTGTTTCTCACCCTTTCAAAAATAAAAGGGCAAGAAGTATATATATCAAATAAAAAGGCAGGGCATATTTCAGACACAATAAAACACCTTTCTGCTTTCAAAAACAAACATTTTTTTCTGGAGGAGGTAGGCATGGAAGGCAAAGAGGCCAGCAGTCAAACCCACCAATAAATCAGATATCCAGGGTTTCACATCAAGTAATCTTCAGAAGAAAAGAGAAAAAAGAAAAAAAAAAAAAAAGAAAACAAACAAGCTATATATTCCTTGTGTTCTCTTTTTTTCCTTTTTCTATCAGCCTTTAACTTTTGTGATGCATGTTCAAGCTGCTTATGGCTTTCTTCATCATAGTCTCTCAGCAGACTGGTCTGTTTTCATCTTTTAAGTATAGCTGCGCTTTAACTTCTCTCTAAACCATTCATCTTCTCCTTCCCCAATTTAACTAATGCCTAAAGCTTTCTTTTTTCTTTCTTTTTTTCCTAACCAGTCATAATTTGCATCTTCCTCATCATCTTAATATCCCTTCAGAGTTTGAATATAGGCTCAAAGGCTTGTTGCTCAAAATGCAAATAAGCGAATATATTTTCTTATGCTTTTAAAGTACACACATATACAAAAAGACAAAGGCAGAAGGTAGCACTACTGCCATTTATATTTTTTGCCATGCTTAGTTCAGTTCCATTTTTGGATTAACAAAATCAAACAGCAGTATCACGAGGAATYGTGCAAATCTGTTCCCTAAAAATCAAGCATGAAGGGAAAAAAGCACAGGCAAAGGAAGAAAGGTTTTCTTACCCAAACTGAGTAGAAATATGGATATAATTATGCCCATACCTGCATCAATGCCAACAGGCCCAAATATTTCTTTCAATTGGAGTGCCAGTTCAGGAGGTAATGTTAGTTCTAGGCAATCTATATTGAAGACTGCATGTGATGCTGGTATAGGGCTTTCTATCTTGGCTTTAGTTTCATCCCAGCTTGGAGTTTCAATTTCTTCTTTACCACATATCTCCCTGTAACTCCCCTGGGTTTCTTTATCTGTCTCCAGTTCTTTATCACTCCTAGGACCCACCAGAGGTGCACAATCCATTTCCAGTAATGAAGCAGTCACTTTGGAATTCTCTGCATTGCTTTCTGAAGGCTTACTGTCACTTTCTTTATTTAACTCAAATTTCAAATTGGTCGAAGTTGTGTTAGGACCATAAGGCAAAGTCAYGGGTATACATAAACCTGCATCAAGTTGTGAGACGGATGGCTTATTTATAGTTTCTTCAACAGGACTCTCAAACTCTATCTTCTTCTTTCCGGATGGCTCAATGATACTTGCTGCCACACCGCCTGCGTCAGTTCTAGGGGCTGCATCTCCAGAATTTTTCAGTTCTTTCAAATCATTCAATGAGGTAGCAGTCAACAAGTCAGACACATCAGCATCTGTCACAGTTGCCTTGGTAGCCCTACTTTCTGCAATGCTGAGTGATGAGCTCTTGTCTTCTGAAGGCTCAGAGATATCACCAGCCCCAATTATTTGTGGCATTTGTTTGCCATCTTTGAGATTCTCACCATAGTTTGTACTTGCCTTGAAATCAAGGTCTGCAACAACTGGCTCAGCTTCTCTTACTTGAAAGTATTCAGTATCAGCATCTTTGCATAACTTTTCATCGGAGTCTAACAGCAGACCTGTGGCCCAGTCTATGTCTTTGTTACATCTTTCGTACAGATCTTTCAGAGCTTCAAATGAAACAGACTCAAAGAGCTTACATAGCATATTTAGCTTTTCAGACTCATCAATACTGGTAAGTTCACTTTCTTCCACAAATGTACTTTTATCATACGTAACTCGATAGGGTATTTTTTCCTGAGAATCTGAGGCATTATCTACGTCTTTGGGTTTGAAGCCGTCTAGTCTGCCATGCAATACTTTGGTAGTCTCAGGAAAAAGCATTTTCTTTTCTAACCTCCACAGGAGAGCAAAGTCCTGTGATTCAGTCTGTGAATGACTACTTTTTTGTCTACATGAGCACGTGTCGTGTTTCTCTTCTGCTGCATTAAGCATAGACAAGTGTTCCTCTTCTTTGGGATGGGGCAAATTGTTGTTTGTAAAAGTGAGGGCTAATTTGTGATGTTTCCTCATTCTCTTATTTTGCTGGGTTTTTTTCTCACCTACTGTTTCACTAGCTACTGTTTCAGGTTGGTGAATATGCAAACTTTTTGTATCCGGTTGCTCTGCAGTGTTCACAGGTGTCCCATGAAGCACATCTACGGTCTGAAAAGCATTTCTATTAATGTCACCTTCAGTATTTCTACCTTCATCAGACTGATTTAGACTTGTCTTTCTCATTCTCCTTGACCTTTGCTGTCTCTGTTCTAATGAGCCTGAGACAGCCCAATGTCCCATCATTTGCAATTCTGGTGTGACTTTATCTGAACCAACAGAGGAACAGCTAGAGGCTAGATATTCCTCCTCATGTCCTTTTTCAACAGTATAGGTCCCAGGCAGGCCTGCTTGTTCTTTACCTAACTCAGGATGCTGCTGACCGGGAGTTTTACCTTCCATATCGCTCTTCAGAGAAGTTTTTTCTAATCTTCTAGCTCTTTTGACTCTCTGTCCCATTGTTTGTTCTACAGGCCAGTCACCCAGAAAGTTTAGTAGTTCTGGTTTTCCTGACATGTCAAAAGCTGAACTGCTTGGTTCCACTATGTTATTACTTTGTGTTGATTTTGGTTCCGTACATATTTCACCAGGTTGCTCAACTTCAGTTTGAACTTTGAGAATGTTGTTATCACTGTGTTCCTCAACTCCTCCTGTATGCAAGCACACAGTCTCTTCAGTCGTGGTCACATCAACCTCATCCATTTCTGTGTCAGTATTTTTTTCTATTTTTTCTCCTTTTTCTTCTTTCTTCTCTAAGGGCAGTTCTTTTTCTACGCAATCTGATAAATAAACATCCAAGTCATCTTGAACAGTGCTGTTCTCAGAGTTGTGTTCCACTGAGTTACTTTCCATTTCTTTTTCCTCTTTCTGAAAATGTTCAGCATCACAGTTACTTTCTAATGTTAGAGAAGTACTGGGAAAAGTTTTATCATCTTCAGCTAACTCAAGAGGATCCACATGAGAAGCAAAAGGTTTTTCCTCCTTTATATCAGAATGTGCCCCTCTCTTTCTGAAAGACAAATTGGAATGAAAGATAAACCCATTTCAAACCTTGTCTAAGCACTTGTCCACATTTTTAATTTTGGCTTGGCTATTTAATATTTTCAAGTTACAGACCAGAAACCACCTTTTAGGACACTAATCATCCACCTGAAGAACTCTAATGAGAGGAAAACAAATTTAAGATGACTTAAAGCCCTAACCTCAACACTCCTTTATATAAAAGAAGGAGCTAAGCAAAGCGGAACTTTCCTTGGTAAGTATCCCTTTTTTACTTCAGCATGGGGCTAAGAATACTTTCTCAGGAGTCTGTTTTTCCCCATTCCCAGCATTCAGTTATGTACTGAAGCACTCTGCTGCCAGACATTTCCTCCTTCAGATCAGCAAACCTGGTAAATATTTAATTACCAAACCTGGTAATTATTTAATGACTGTTGCTCTCTCCTGATGGCTTAATGCTAAAGAAAGTCTAGAAGTTAACTAGGAGAGAACGTGCCATTTCTTGTCATACCATTTTTCACAATCAACTACATTCCATTAATTATCAGTGCCCACTTAATTTCAAATACATTAAGCATGCAAAACCCAAATGAAATAATAACTACAATAAAATCTGCTTTCCTATGCATTGTTATAATGCATATACAGCATTATTCAGGTTAGCCACTACAAAACAGTTGTGTACACAACCAACATAAATCTAGACAAGTCTAAATTAAATATACTTAAGAGCAAGTAGGTAACTCATTACTACTGCATGAAGAATCCACCACTTACCACAACGACGTCATCTAATACAAACACACAGGCTCAGAAATAGTAATTTGCTCATATTTGGGACTACATTCTTCTGAAAAGCATTTTATAGATTTTAAGTGTTTTGTATCTACAACACACATCCAACAGCACATTTCTAAGATAAGAGAAAGTCAGTCAAGATTGGCTTATTGAAAAGTAAAACACAACCTTACTGAGAGGTTTTCAAAAAGCATCGGAAAGTTGACTAGATCCCTTGACTGCTCATTTCTAGAAATCTTAAAATTTTTAAAATTAAGAAAACTATGTAGTGTATTTCTTTTTATTATTTAACTAATTTTTTTAATGCATTCACTGTTCAACAGCATTATCCAGGTTCCATTGCTATGAAGTTTGAATTTTTAACCTTTTATCTGAGACTACAAAGCTAGTAAAAGAATCTAACCTATGGCTTTGCTCCTGACAAGGATCTTCACTCCAGCCAGCAGCTTCTGATTTGTCTGGGACTGAAGAATCCAGTATTGAACTAACAGTAAGGCAGCGTTCATACCGCTCCAACATTCTTTTGATCTTTTCTTTAGATACACCATGAATGTTTCGTCTATGAATTAAAAAAAAAAATTGAAAAAGAAACATTTCAGATTTGTATATTACAGTGACAGAAGAGAATAATTTAACTACAATTTAATGATAATAAGTTTACAGCAAGACTAACCAGAGAATTCAGGGGACCAGGGCAAAAGCTGTGAAACAGCGATTCTTTCTGTATCAGTGCACTAAGGCATTCCAAACAGGGAATCTCAGCCAAATCCACTCCACCTGGTGGCCCTGTTCTGCAATAGGATGTTTTGCTTAATACTGAAATCTAAAACTGTATCAATAATGCATCTTCTTCAAATAAGTATCAGAAACACACCATATCAGATGCTGATAGTGATGCAGGATATCAAACTGGGTACGGAAAAATTCTGAATTCAGTCTTCCTTCTCTGGTTTTGCCAAACTAAGAACTCCTTGAGCCTTGAGGAAAACCTATTCACCTCTTCATTTTGGACACCTTTGGCTAGGAATTTTCACTGACTCTCTTAAACACCAACTAGCAATGTGCTCTGCAGCAGTTCCACCTAGAACAAGTGAATCCTGCCARGGATGGCAAAACAGAAATTGAAGGTACAGGAGATAATGTTTAAGCTCTATTTTAGGAAAGAAAATAATCTTCCTTAACTCGCTCAAAAAGTGGCCAACCTTAAGCTAAGCATGCAAACTCAGATGACAACATCATATATTATGAAATCACAAAATAATTTACATTGAAAGGGACACATAGTCTAACCTCCAACTSAGAGGAGGTACAGCTAGATCAGGTTGCACAGAGCTCTGTCTTGTCAAATTCTGAATTCTACAAACTCTTTGCGCAACCTCTTTCAGTGCCTGACCACCCTTCCAAAGTAAGTTTTGGGGTTTTTTCTTTTATGTAATCAAAATTTCCCAAGTTCCAACTTGCTTACGTTTGTTTTGTCCTATCCCCGCACAATTCTCAGAAGAGATCTTTTTAGTCTTCTCTATAACCTCCCAAAAGGTAGCTGAAGACAACAATACAATCCTTCCTTAATGTTCTCTTCTTAAGGCTGAACAAACTACTCTTGCTCAGTTCAGTATCATCTGCAAATTTGCTGAGAGTGCACTCTGTCCCAACATCCAAGTCATGAAAAGGACATTAAATAGTAGTGGCCCTAGTATCCATCCTAGAGGGACATCAGCCTCCTCTTGGACTTTGAACCACTGATCATACCCTCTGAACCTGGCATCCAGCCAATTTTCTAGCTACTTTATTATTCACTTACATAGGGTTTATGTCTTGCCTATTTTGGCTCTAAGTAATGGCTTTATGACTGTGTAGAAGGTCCTGTTAAAGAAGAGGTAAAAACCAATGGTGATGCACAGGGGTTTGTCCCTCTCAGGCCATGAGGTGCTGATAGCCTTAAACTCAGTGACAGCAGAAACATTTCAAGGCAACAGACCAGCCACATGCAAAAACAGCCCCAACCTGACATCATTTTTGCAACCTCAGGAACCCAAAGGAGCAGTCACTGTATCTTAAATGCAAAAGAATTGCAATCATGAAAACATTACATAATATCTATTGCTAATAGTATCTTTTTATGTAATTAGAATAAACTGACAGAAAAAAAATCTCATAATACATATAAAATCCTACAAGAGTTAATACTGTAGGAAAAAAAAATATTAAAAAGCTACTTATTATCGCAAAAATCTTGACTGATATCTTGCTACTTCACCAGCCACTCTATTAAGTGATACCTTTTTAAAAAAATCATAGTTCATAGACTGTGAAAGATATACAGTCTAATATGAAATTTTCCTTACATTCTTACCTTTCAAGTTCTTTTGGTTTAAACTTCCACCAAGTGTCTGGTTCTCGGAACATGACTTTGTATTTGAACTGCTGAGCCTGAATAAAACAGATATAAAACAGAACAAGCCACACCACCCATTTCTTATTTCTATGAAAAAGCACACAACACGTATAGCCTGCTTCCTTAAAGATGTTTTTTGTATTTTTCAAAACCAATTAAACATTTGGAATAACTTACTTTTGTTCAGTGTTTCACTTCTGATTATATAAATGGAGATTTTTAAAAACATGTATATGCATCTCTTACTGTAAAATTAAATGTGTGCCACGATCATAGAAAAAAAAAAAATCACTATTTTATATCATCCCTTTAAATGTTCCAAAACAAGCAATTCAGTTACATTAACACAGCTATTGTGGACAGCCTTCCTGCCATATGGGAAACTTGAGCAGGCTGCAAGTAAATGGTCCTTATATGGTCTAGTCTCATCATGACAGAAAAGGAGCCCAAAGTCTAATCAGGAGAAACACTGTGAGTACTGTGCCATTTCTCCGTGATCCTGTTTTCACAAAAAACTCTTATCACCTTACCAAACCCTGCACTTCCTGGAAGAACTTTTGTTGTATCTTTATTTCAGTATACAGCAAAATCAAGGACAATTTATGAAAGAACTGTTAATCTGATAATTGTTAATAAATGCAAGGATAATAAAATAAAAATTTTACTAATAAAAACGATCTGTGCTCAGTCCCACTGTTCACTAATCCATTACCACATGCAGAATATGTAGAGTATCTGCTCAAAAGCTGTCAGTTCTACATACTACACTCTCTGATGTGTTTCTATACCATGGTAGGAGAAATCCCACATCTACTTTATAATATTTCTTCCAATACATTATTTCTATTAATCATAACCGATTTTATAAAATAATGCAGTTCTGTACGCATTATTAAAACTACAACAGCAAAATAAGAGCTAGAGTCTAAAAGTGCTGATGCCCATTTAGAAATGATTAAGCGAAAAAGTGAGAAGCTCCAGAAAACTGGAGTATAAGAAACCTATAACAGAGTTCACCAAGTTATTTAAATCATTAAACATAACTTTGGAAGTTAAATGTAGATTGCATTTACTTAGTACTAAATAAAAGCTGGTCACTTGTAGTCACTAAATAAAAGCACTACACTACTAACATAAAATAGTGCAGGGGCATTATTTTGATTACATCACTTCAATAAAAATTATTAAGTAAATCTGCATAACTTCAAGCAAGCTAGCAACATTTGATAACTCTAGCCCTCCAACTGGTCTGCTAGTATCTGCCTCTGTCATATTTAGGATGAAACTGAGTTTTCAAGTTTCATGGAAAAACATCACTCTTCTTAATTAGTGAAGATTGTATTTTAAAAGTAGCTTATAATTTTACTGATCATATAAAAGAGGAACAGAATTCAGTTTCCTCAACAATATTTATTTTTGCTCCCAAGTGCAAAGCACTTGGCTTTGTCACTTGGAAACTAGGCCAGGTCAATACTCAGATGCGCACAGAGTATGACACTGGGAAATATGATTCCATGTAACACTTTTTTTTTACTCCAGACTTTCTTGTGGAATAACAGCTAGACTGAGAAAGACAATCTCATTTTAAAACATATGTTGTTGCCATGCTGGTCAATAATCCCTTTTCACATTGATCAAATTGTAATACGAACCAAAGTAACATAAGGCTTCATCTCCCATGCTTGTATGTTTGTGTTGTCTATTATTATAGGAGAGATTCTCATTTCAAATGCTTCTTTGGCTGAAAGACACACGTGTACAAAGGAATGTGTTATAGTTAATTTCATTATAATAGGGTGGACACGTAACATTTATACTAATTCTCCAAATTTGTAATATTTTTTAAAGTAGATAATCCATAATGATTAACCACTGTGTAAAGAACTCTTGCCACAGCTTGATCTGTTTCAAGGCCCTCTTTTATTTCAGAAATCCCCCCTCACATGTAAAGCTACTGAGATACGGCATTATTCTTTTGAATTAACGTATGTATGATAATCAAGGAATGAAAATGCAGATGTAAAATGCACCAAGATGACTAATCAATCTGTAAATTAAACTAAAAAAAAAACACTACATGATCACCTTAAAGTGGACTTCTTTGTTGCATACAAAATTCTTGGCTTTATAACAGTCTTAAGATTAGTCCACTCTGTAAACTGTATAAAATACGAAAAATCAAAAGAATTATTGTAATTTAAATACACAGTAGTGAAATGCTTACAATCACTAGCTTTGAGATACAGCACCGTGGTTTTGTAGCTATGTTACAATGCATCTGAACAATCAAAGTTATCGTTGAATCACACATTTCTTATTAACCCATTTCTCTACTGGTTAGAAATTTGACAGTAGAAAAGTGATCATGGTTCAAATTTAGCAAATAAAAGCTTAAAAAGAGTTGTTCTATGGTGAGCTTAGCGGGAGCTACTATCAAAAAATACACCGATTATGGAAAAAAAATGTATTCTGTCTTGCTCTTATAATTCTGTTTTAAATTTGCCAACAATTYAGTGCTCAAGAGAAAAAATAATCAAGAGCAGGAAAAGATCTGTGTAAGTGTTATTTGTATCAACATCCTCATTATTTATTGCATATGCATATATAACAGCTCATTTCAGAAGAAATATTTCTGGGAGACGGTACAGATTACCACTCCAGGAACGGGACACAACCCAAAATACATACCATGATGAAATCTGAGGACAAAACAATCTTTTGACAAAGACACTGGCATTTTTAATTGCAAAACACACAACGGACAGATGATTTCTGAGTTTGTGCTCATATTCTTTTTCCACACACATATTAAAAAATACTTCTAGGATGGGATAAATGCTTGTCCTGTGACACAGGCATTACAAGACAGGCAGCTTTTTAAACAGCACACAAGCATTGAACTGTAAACAAGCAAGCTAATCCCTTATTTATTTCTCACCTCGTTTCCTGTTCCAGTCATGTGCTTCCCCTAAGCAATCGGGATCATAATGGTATTGTCCATGTTTATAAAAGTAATCATCAGTACTAAGAATGATTCCACCYGGGTTATCCTCAAGCAAAGTCCTGTGAAAGATCAAGAAGTAAATAGGTTTTCCCCCTTCTCCTCCCCAGCCCTGATATCTGCTACCATACATATATGTATTTAGTCTCTTGCACAAAAGCAAGATTATTTGGAATGGAAGCAGCAAATTTAGGTAAGGGGAAAAAAATCACCCTCCAGGCAAAAATGATCTATAATAATTTCACTCCGTTTCCAAAGGCTGAGGATATCTAGGGGAAAGAGCTGACAGAGGTTCCCTACCAGTCTCATTTCAAAACAAGGGAGGTATTTTTCCATCTACATCTTCTTTCACACTGACAAATACACATACAGTCTTAATTGCACCAAATATTACAGGTGCCAACCAAATTAGTCTAAGCTCAATCAAGGCTTTTGGAAAGTTAGAAAAGAAATCAAGAATTCAACCCAAGAAGCTCCACAGGTACTACTTACACAAAAGAATTCCAATAGTGCAAGGGGAAATTCTGCCAATAAAGAGCTGGCATTTTTCCGTCCATGTTATTGGAAGGAAACACCCGAAATTAAGAGACTGGAAGAACACRGCAGACCTAATATGACTGCGATGATCCTCTGCTGACACAAACTCCTTTGACCAGTGACAGAAGTTAAAGCTAACCCGTTCTATTTCAATTTCCACTAAAGGTCAAGGAGCTTCAAGCAACTCAGCTCTCTGCAATTATTACTACTCATCATGCTGYACGTACCATGTAGCTGGCAACTAGGGCATAAGCATAACTATTTACCAATGTCAGAAAATTGTCTCTGCCTGCACCAAATCCTATACACAATTAAGCAATTCCTTTTAGAAGCTCACAATATAGATGTTCTACCTTGCCAAATATGATTTTCCTGATCCTGGAACACCTCTGAGAAGAACAAGTACTTGACCTATAAGGTGCATCTTTTTTCTCATCATGTGACAAACAGGTGGCTGCTGTGCTTGCGAGAGGTTCAATTTTGAGTTTGTATCTTGATTTCCCCATACCTTCAGAGAAGGGTTGCTATCCCAGGCATTTGAAACCACTGGAGAGGAAAAAAAAAGTCCTTTTTCCAAAGTCCTATAGTCTGAAACAGGTCTCCACTGCCCTGGACTGACAGCYACAGGAGTTACAAAGCCGTGACTTCCACTGGATGGATAAAACACAGGAGCCATGAGATTCCAGTGTTGTTGAGGTTGACATGATGGTGTAGAAAAATGTAAGTTATAACCCTCCTGAGTTTGCTGAAAATCTGCAGGTTTGGGTGTTTTGAAACTGGATGTTTCAAGAGAGACATAGGCCTCTGGAAGAGAAGTGCTCTGGTGGCTGTTAAAGGCAGTCACTACCTCTTCGTGCTGTTCCAGGCACGCTGAATTAGGATTTCCAGTGACAGCTACTCCAAGTTCCAGAGGTCTTTGGGAGGACTCACCAGAAGCAGCAGTCACACTTTTTTGATCCAAAACAGTATCTTGTGTCTGTTCAGAATTTCCACATGATATTTCTCCATTCGATTGTTTATAGACTTCTGAAGCTACATCATGTTGAACATATATTTCTGACAAAATGGAATCTTCCAGTACCTGTGCAAAAGTGTCTGATGCAGCTGGTGAGCTTGTCTGGACRCTCAGCTGACTCACTGGTGGCTGAGAACAGCAGTTTTCTAAAATCTCATTATTTGTCCCTGTTTGCTGTGGAAAAAGTAGGACATTGCAACCTGAATCAGATTTTTCCCACTCAGGAAATTCATTAAAGCCATCATGTTCCACAGAATGATTATGTACTATTTGGTCATTTGCAGAATTAGGCAATTCATCACTCAAGCTGTATCTCTGAAAGGCATTTTCTATTAAAGAATCCAGTTCTTCAGTCAACTGCACATCAGGTGATAGGACCTTTTCTTTTTCTTCTTCAGAATTACTTTGTTCCGTGGTACTTTCCCCCATTCTTTCATTTGCAACAGGTCTTTGCTGATTAACAAGAGCTAGTGATGATGGTACTGAATCAAAACCCAAGGTTTTTGAAGATGCTACTCCTTTGGCATGGGTGGACAGCTCTAGCAGATAATCCATAGTGTTTTCTACTGTTGAATAAGGTAAAGAGAATAAAGCATGGTCAACTGAACAAACATAAGCTGATGTGAATGCAATTTTTTACCTGAAGGAGTATTTATCACAACTAAAGAGACAACCAAAAGACAGTTCACTAATTCATCTTTTAACACACCTTCTGCAACTCCCTTGATCTGTTTCTCATTAGAGGTAAAGGCAGAACTCAATACAGACATATTGCAAAATAGTAACCTAATAACCACAAAAATTACTAAGGAAATAGTGTCTAAAAATTATTAAGTTTAACTGAAAAAAAACCACAGAACTGGGTGTTTAAATGGATACTAACCTATCTCATACAGGCGAAATAATGTAAAATGAACTGAAAAACACTACTGAGGACTAAAGAGATAAAAGTATGCAAAATATGTTCATTATGGCTAGGCCCAATGGAAAATGTCATACCTAATATAGCCTGAAAAATCCAGTATCTGCATTAATTCTTTGTAAAGCCACTAAATGGAGTATAGGTTGCCTGTGATCAACATGAACAAAATGAAAACTGGCACAAATATCATCTAAGCTCTAAAGCTAAGCTTCTGTTTCCCTGAAAGACAGTGTAGCAAAAAGTCTAAGTCCATTGAAGTGCAAGTCCTTCTGCACACATTAAATAAAATCCTACTTGTCCTTCCATCTTCTCTACTATATGAGAGCAACTTATTATTACTCACATGAAAAGATGTTAATCTTTCAATTTTTAAATTACTGTTAATAGTACTACATAATAACAAACTCGGTGTGTTTACTGAATTTTCCAAGAAGCTTCTAGATAAATTTGTTATTTTGATAAAGGTAAATCTTATTAAGAGTTCAAAGCATGAGTCAGTAATTCCATCAATTTCAATTTTAAAAGGAATAACAATCATAGCAACAAACGTGAGAGAGCTATTAAGTTACAAACTCCGTACAATTTAGGTAAGGTAAAAATGGCAATAAAAGCAGTCCTTTTAATGGCTACCTAGCTTTCATACATATAAAAAAAAATGCCATACTCTGCCTTCTTTGCAAATAGCCTTAGAAAAATCTCAGCTAATCACATCTGATCATATGAATACAGATTGATTAAAATATGACTTATTCCCCTGCCAAACATTCTATATATGACTTATTCCCCTGCCAAACAACTCTTCAGATGTTGCTATCCAGCATCTCATCCATTACTTCTATTATAAGCGAATGAACTTGTATATAGAAGAATTTCAAAACCACAAAAGCATGGGAATGACTGGGCACAGACATGAAAACAGTCTGTCAGGAGAGGTGAGTATGTAGCTTGGCAGAATACAGGGGGAGAAACACAGTCCAAACAAGGCTGCAGAGAATTCAACATGACAAACAGAATTTATCCTGCGAAAACTAATCCTCAGTGCAGATGACAAGATGACAGTGCAAAATAGAAAGTAAAACAAAAGCTCAATTCAAGTATTTAAGGAAAAGCAAACTCTGCCAGGACCACATACAGTGTACCATTGTCTTAAAAAATCGTGATCTAGAACATAAAATAACCCTCCTGCAGAAACAGTTTATGCATCTGGCAGATATGGCACAGAAACTAATTGGAAAAAACAGATTCTCCTCACAATTCTACTACCGCCTGCTCTGTGTCACAGAACAAGCCACTTAAGCTGTACTTCCATTTATGGAGCACATTGTTACTGCAAATTACCAGCCTCACAGAAACATTGTCAAACTTGGAGAATCTTGCATGGAAAGAGCTATAAAATTTCAAAATATTATGACTCACCTACTCATTAAAAGCTAAACTCACAAATACACTTGCAACACCCATACTAACTTTTCGGGAGTCACCCTATTTAAGAGCTGTCTGTGTATGGAACAAAACTGTAATGCCAACTGTACATTATTTACCTTTAAAATCACATTCAGACAGAACCATATAAACCACACTAGGATCTAGGTCAGAAAACATTTCTGACATGCTGTTGAAGAGCTCTTCCTTATTGACACTACGCACTGCTGAYGACACCAAGCGGCTTGGGTCCCCTTGGGATACACCAACAGCAGTTCTGTCAGAATTGCCATTCTTCCGAGAAGGACTCCCACCAGTTTTCCTTCTCCGCGGCATTTTGTTTTCTAAAAATCTGCTTGCTTTTCGTTTTAGTTTGTTCACATGAGGCTGACAGCAACAAACTCGGAAATCACAGAAAAACCTCTCACAACTGGGATACGCATAACAGAAATAGCAGACCTGGAAAAAAGAGAACAGACAAATTTTAAGAGACAGTCACATTTCTATGTCTCCTATTTAGATAGCTAAAAGATCAAAAAAAACCAGAAGCATTCAGGAAAGCATTTTCTAGAAGGCTGCCTTTCTTCTTTTCAAATGGCTGACAGCTAAACAGCAGGCTTATTTTCCAACTAACTAGATATTGAATCTGCATCTGGAAGAGATAACAAATAAAACGGAGTTTAAAGTAAAAATCCAGAAAAGTAAAGGAAGCCATGCAAGGCAGCCAGTTCACAAATATTCCTCTGCTAACACCTACTGATGACCAGTTAACATTATGGAATGCTTATATTCTGTTAAAATTAAGAAATTTTGCTCCTCTTACAAAAGTACTGGAAAACATAACAGACATCTCCAAATCTTCCAGAAGTCCTTCATGACTTTTTTATTTTAAGAGTAAACAGTTGGGGTTCTTCAATGTTCAAACACTGGCATAGGTTGCCCAGAGAGGTTGTGGAGTCTCTAACCATGCAGATTCTCAAAACCTGAGCAAACATGGCCCTGAGCAACCTGGTTCAGGTGACCCTGCTTGAGCAGGTGGGTTGAACCAGATGACATCCAGAAGTGCACTCCAACCTCAGCCTGTGTGGATTTTTTTTAATTGTTAAAAACATTTTACAGCTTTGTAAGTCATAAAGCAAGAGGAGGCTTCTGTCCACCCCACCCCCCACTTCTGCCATAAAGTTTTTGAATACATCTACTTAAAACATTATGGCAGCTATAATTGCAATTACTGCATTAATCTTGCATATAAAACAAAAGCGATTACTGATTGAAGTACAAGCACAGAATATAGCGTGATCTCACTTTTTTCTTTATATCAAATAACATCAAAGCTCTGTTGTATTCTAGTGATGCTCATAATAAACTAATTTATAATTTTTATAAATATTCAGAAGATTAGCAAACCTTGGTAAGGCTAAGAATCTGAAGTTAATTACAGCAAAGAGTCACTATTTAGTGATAACAGTTACTGAGTAGGCCATAAAATACCTGTTTCTATATAAAGATTATTTTGCCGGTGATGACCAATTCAACATGTGCAGCTAAATCAATGGCAGCACCTCCAAGTTCACTTAGTCCTTCCCTCCCTGGATCATTGGCACACAAATGATGATGCCAGATCAGTGCCAGATTCAGACAGCACTTCTCCATTATTCTCCAGCAATCTCTTCCAATAACAAAGAGAAGTATCATTTAGAAGAGCGTGGACTGTTATGTTCCCAAGTCATAGAAATTTATGTAAGAAAAAGGCAACTCCAGGAGTTTCTACCATATATATATGGACCTTAGACAGACAAATGAGACAGATGTCTGAAACAATGAAGAGGTCAAGGAAGTCTGAAATACACGACAAGGAAAACAATATATAGGGAAAGGAAGAGGCAGACTTCCAAAAATAAAGGAGAAACGACAGTGAAAGATACTAGTTAGCCAGACTGAGCCAGGACAATTGCAGCCGGTTTTTTCATTACTTTTTCTGGTTCACCTCTCTGATTAGCCATCCTTACACCATTCATTACTGTCACGAAAAAGTATGCATGCAAAACAATTAAAAAAAAAAAGTTATAGGAAGTCATGTTTTTCAAACTCGTATTTCTAATTGATTCATCCTCCAGCCAGTAAAACAGGTTGAGACCTAACTTCACACAATGTGTCAGTGCTAAAAAATGTGATTGTTCCTCACTAAAACAGGTTCAGTGACAAAGAAAAGATCCTGCAAGGGAGAAAGGTATTCATGCACCTTGACGTTACTGAGCACCAAGAAACTTTAAACAGAACACTCCAAGTGTTGTCAATGTTTTAATCCAACTCTCTTATAATGATCAATCCTGTAAGGACCTGCTGCTGAAAAATATGCTCTGTAGCTAGGACTTTTAACAATCGATTGCCTTACTTCATTATAGGATATTCCCTTCCCAATGTATTTCCTGCATTAGGCTGTGTATCCCACTATATATTAGGATGCCGTACTCTAATGACCTAACGAAGCCACACACTTCAGTCTGCATGAATCTCARTCAGCGAATTTACACTGCATTGCTTCAGGATTATTGAGGCCTAAACTCAATTGTTTATCACCGTTAATCACAGAAGGGAAAAGAAGTCAGAAGGGAAAAAGATCTCAGAACTTACACACAGGTCAAAACCTTGGTGATTCCCACTACATCCACGTATGCTAAGGCAATGCACAGATCCACATTTTGTCCCATCTCTCTATCTAAAGTCTTACTAAAATTGTAGAAATTGTTAAACCTATCAAAAAGATAGATCAGCATTGCCCAGGATTTAATTTAATTAAGGTATTTACCATGGCCAGTATCGCAGACAAGTATTTTGACAGAATCTCCTTTGTTTACCACAATATTTTCAATGAAATTCCTGGACAGATTCCTGGGTGATATCTTCTGTTGATATTACCAAGCACAATAAAAGTATATAAAAATAGATGCCTACGCACACACAAAGCACACTGTACTGTCTTACATAAGAGATAACACTAATGCACTCAACTGAAAGGAATAATTTTCACTTGCTTTTAAGAGCATGCCCTGAACTTTACAGATGATTTTATCTAGGGACTTGCCTGTTCAGATATTCAAGCTTCTCTTTTTGAAAATTAGTTTACTATGAAAGAAGAAATTATTTTGAATAACCCAATAGCCAGACTTGCAGGTCAGCTATATTCATTGGTTCTGGATAACATAATATGAATCAGTCTGTAGTTTGCTGTGGATGACGGGGTTTTTTTTCCCCCAAGATGAAAATGGAGTTGTAATAACATAATGATTTAGAAGAGCAGGGCTGTGCTGAACACACCGAAAGGGAATTCTAGACAATTAGCCAGAGGCTGCAATATATTCAGAGGTTCACCAGTCAGTTCTGGGTACCGCCGTTTGACACACATCCAATTAGAGCAAACAGCTGTTTCACTTCAGCACTGATGAAAAACAATACTCCTRTGGCAGTCTCAACTTCACCTTTAAAAGCAAAGCAAAACAAAACAAAATCCAGGAGCACCTTTTCACTCAGTTCTTCAGAAATACACATCTCCTGACATTAAGGATCTCCTCCCAGTTTAATTCAACTACCACGAACAAGCACATGTACAAAAATCTGCCCATATGAAAATTACCTTACAAATTAAGCAATCTTACAAATAAATGAGATATTAAGATACCAGCATTCTCTACAAAATAAGGTAATTTTCAAACCCTACCAACCTAGAAAAGTAGACTTGTGAGGTCAGGGCGCTTTAATGTCATCACCTTTCTAGCTGGCCAGAGTTTATTTCTGATGGTAGGTTATGAGCCTCAGGTGTTGCTTGTTCCAGTACTGCTACCCCTAAGGAGCTAGAAGGATGCATCACAGACATTCTGTAGGCACAGACAYGCATAGCCAGAGATCAGCATCCATTACAGGAAAGCCAGGCAGGCAGGCACCGACGTAATCAACCTAACACATTTTTCTTTTCTCTTTGACAGAAAATGAAGTGTAGAGAAGTGGCTGACCTGGCACAGCAAGAGGATAGACCAAGATCTCAAGTGTCAATCCCAGCATCTTACTAACAACATTCAACTTTCCTATCCAGTAAAAGGAAAACCAATCGTTTCATAAACTAGTTCTAAGAATGTGTTTATAACTCCCCAGGGGAAAGAAAGAAAGATGACCGATGTTTCCAATAAATACAAAGTGTCTGTCAGTTATACAGAAGAGGAAAAACATGCAAGTTTTTTTTTYCTCTCCCTCTTCATTTTTTGCACTTATAACTAAATTGATAAACTAACTGATGGAGCATTACAGTCTTCGGAAAATACGTAAGAAAATTATTCCATAAAGCATGGAGTGAATTTAAACTTTAAACATGCAGACACATGTTCCAAAAGGTTCCATTTTATTTTCATTAATACAATTGTCCATAGAAGAAATTAATCCAAAATAGTAGGAGTATAGTAGTCATCCTGGTCACAGTCCTCAACATTAAGGGGAAAAAAATGTTAAAAAACCCAAACCCATAACCAAAAAATGTTAAAAACCCCCAGACTCCAACATAGGTAAAGCAAATTGTAACTTTACCTTAACTTAATTGTAAGTTGTCCTTAGAAAAATCTAAAGTGTACTCTTTCTTATGACACATAATCTAAAGAATTCAAAACATTTAAACCATCCAAACAAAAACCTAAGGGAGGGAAAAATCCCCAAGACCCTTCAAAACCAAATCTGTTATTTTTAAAAAATCTAAGATTTCATTTATGTTAGGAAATAATTGCTAACATAGACTTGTCATACACAAGCCATCACATTGCTAACTAGTACTGTTATATCAGCAAACTTGCTGTGAAGAATTCTCCTAGAACTTTGAAGAAATTAAAAAAATCAGGCTACAAATGCATTTTCTAAAATTAAGCTAAAAGGCACGAGTCACGTTTACAGTGAGGCTGCATTAAATTTGTCCAGCTAAACATCTTTTGTTTTCCATAGCAAAAGCCAGAAATTCCCCCCTGCTTTCCAAGAACTGCTATATATTGTTGAAAAACTGCATTTTTACAAAATCAAACAAAAGCTACTATAAAACAATATTAGGCACCATCTGACTGTTCTAAAATTTCTGGAACAGCAATATAAGTCTCAGGCTTGAGACGTGCATTATTGTTTCATTTTCAGTGTAGTATGAAAATGTATATGCAGTTCCTGAATAAAGATCTGATTAAGGCCTGACACATCTCATACGTCTTTTACACTGGGATGCCTTCTTAGAAACCACACATGGTAGCTTGCATTTTCAAGATCTATCAAAATTCTCGAGTGGACTGACTGCAAGTCTTATTACACATATAATCTCAAGTATAGGAAGAGAAGGAAACAGGTAGTATTCAAGAAGAGACAGAACACACATAATAAAGGAAGAAATATACTAAACTACTTTTTAAGTGAGTTAGTTGGTATCAAAGTATTCACAAAGCTTTTTAAATCAGAGATACTGCATTGGGAAACAATCAGCAGTAAATATATTTTTTCAAAGTCATTATGAGAACTTATTTTTTAAGCAAGTAGACTATAAAAATATTCTAACCATTACCCAAAATTTACTGAAAGCATTCAGCAGCATGCGACATTTCTGGTTTAACTGTGATCAAGTTCAAATGACAAATAAGTTAACAATATTACTTCTCTTCCTTTTTTAAGGACAAAGGAAGGCTTCAGACTCGACACAATGTAATATTCAACCAATACGACCAAAGCTGCCTGATTTGTATACATTTTTCAATTTCTCTGATCAATTTAAGGAAGTTAACTCCATACAAATAAAAGAGGTTGGTTTTGGGGTTGTTTTTGTTTGGTTGGTTTGGTTTGCTTTTGGTTTTGTTTTTTGAGGTTCTTAAACAATTTTTTAATTTCAAACTACATAAAATATTTATCATGTAATGYTCATTTGAATCTTCCGGCTTTTAAAAAACACACACAGACATATATACTGACATGCTGGAGACTGAAAAAAAACCCCTATATTTGTAATTCAAGTAAAATAGTAATGGCATAGAACTTACATTTTCAGCTTCGCTGAGTTGCCCCGAAGTAGGTCCCTTCTCATCTTTCCAAAACCATCACTGATGGCATATTTAATAAAGATCTGCTGTTAAAAAATAGAATGCACTCTTCTGTCAGGAAACCATACTTTCAAACATACAAATTAGACGTCAGCAGAAGTGGATGCTCCCTCCTGACAAAGGAATGATCAGAACACAAATTAGAATTGATATTTTGCTCACAGACCTTGCAACTTTAAGCAAAGTTTTAACACAGCAATACACGTAATTGTTTTTAGTAGATTAAGCACAGCTAACATTTTACCTACAAAGTACCCAACATGCCAAGTTGAGCTCAAATATAAGTTTTCCTAAGGATAAGAATACCTACTTGATTTCAGCTACTGACTTCTCATCTAAAAAAGCTGACACATCAGGTAAAGAAATAACATAATGGCAGCAGAATTAGTTAGGAATAAAAGTAAGTTTCCTCACTTGTCATTCCACTTGGTTCTTCACCACAGTTCTGAACCATCTTGAAAAGGTTTACATATCCATGCTGGTCAAGAAAAGATCTGCTCCATCTGTGGGGAATTAGGCAAAAAAMCCCCTGGTACATCAAAATCAGAATATGTTACTTTTAGATACACCACTAATGCCCTACCGATGCTAAAAAACTGCACTTCTCTTCATTGAAGAGGCTGCAAACTCCTAGTCCACGTGTACGCACCGAAGATGTTAGATCTACTCAAAGCCTGACTTAATTTCAGTTACATATTAGCCCAGAGCTCACTTTCCTGACAACTGTCTTGTGCTTTCAAATTAAAATAAATAAATAAATAAAAAAACCCCCACACAAAAAAAACCCTACAAGCATACACACCTAAATCAGATAAAGGATTTGGAACAAATATTCTGTTGCACTCTGAACATGGCAGGTTGAGGACTCAACTACCTTAAAACAGTCTTCACAAGAGATGGAGAAACCCGTCTCCCATTTTGCATCTAACCTCATTCCACTGCTCCAAAGCATTAAGAATTGTCATCAAAACATACGCAGCACTTCACATAAGCAAGAACTTGATGATGAGGGTTCAAATTTACAAAGTGAAGGACAGGCTGCAGGCAAAGAACGCTATTCACCCCACTCTAAAACATGTGGCTTCACAAAAACCACACCAGGAAAGGCTGAATTTTACAGAACACTTCATCTCTGAATTTATATTCAGCCTAGAACAGAACGAGAAGGCTGAAGTGTACCTGATACCAGTGTAACACTATATTATTTCCACTACTCAGATTTCTCCTTTCTGAATCAGGGTCTACTAACACATGCATTAAAATACAAAGGTTATTTCCACAAGTATTTAAATACAAGCACAAGAGAAAAAAGCAGCCAACGAAATCAAACTGAGACCAAATCATTGTACTCTCTAGTTGTACTTATACAACAAGAAGCTTTTCTTTTTGGACAACGTTTGAGTCCCCTCTATAAAAAAAAAAAATTGTAAGAAAGGGAAGAAAAAAAGAAAATGCCTTCCAGCAGATTTTTCTCAATAAGCTTAAGAGTAGCAAAGGAGACTGTTTGGGAGCCTTTTGTGTTCTTCCATTTCTGCCAGCAGTCAGCAACAGAACAGACCACCTAAACGCTTTGTTATTTAATGTGAAAATCTATACCCAGCTAGAGACAAAGCGCTTTTAAAAGCACTTCAAGCATCTTTTCTGCTCTTTTCCTTCTCCCACTCAGTATTAATCCTACTGGTTGTTCCAAGGGCTTTGGCTATTTCCACAGTTTTAACGAAGGTCCCCTTTTTCACATCAAATTCTGTCAAAGTGCAAGACACTGAAGCGTATGTCTCGATACACTTGCTTTATGCAATCTGCTCTGCTAGGGGGTCTTTCCACTTTTGTGATTTTTAAGCCTCATATATGGCCTGGACCAGAGACAGATTCTTTTGAGGCAGCAGCAGAAAATAAATCTTGCTTTGAGTACGAAACAAAAACTTTGTCTATCAAGTACACACACAGTTCAAGAGTACAAAACCAGCACAAACTCATCCAAAGTAGATGCTTAGGAAGTAAATACAACTTTCAGGAAGAGCAGGGCCCTGTTCACTAGGAAGGACTCAAAGGCTCTTCTCCACATGCCATGTCACAAGGAGAAGTCAACCAGCAGTGGCACATTCTCCAGCACCAGGTCTGCTTGGTAAGAACTACTTTTGTACTCACCTTCCTTTTGCTGTGTGCTGAAGGTCAAAGCTTGGGACATGGCAAAAAAACAAGTGGCCTTGGAATTACAGAGGGTGCAGATATGCAGCCTGACAAGCTAGAAAAATCAACAAGCAGCTGTTTTCCTTATTTAGGTGGAGAGGGTTGTTGCTTGGATTTTGGGGGTTTTTTTGGGGTTTTTTTGGTTTTTTTTTTTTTTTCATAAAATAATAAGAGTATCTGCAAAATGTCTTTCCAACCCTAGGAGAGCTTAGAGATATCAAATCCTTTTATAGCTTCCCTCCTACATTCTTTGGTAGCCTCCCATTCAGCTCACAGCCCTGCTCGAGCATGCTGAAGTAAGGGTTACCCATGCCCRTGCCGAACTCGGCTTTGAAGGGAGATCTTCCAGGAGGCAGAGCTCTCAGGCTACCTGGGCTGTCCCCAGTGCAAACTCCACATAGCGCAGCTGCTTTGCCGTGACCTATGCCCGGCCCCCAGAGCAATGTAACAGGCTGCACAAAGGACTTGTGGTTATGGTGGTGCTTCTGCAGTTTCACACCTGCAATCAGTACTACTCCTTAAGATTGTATTCCTGCTCCACATTATATAAAAGCGAGAGAGAAAGAGGTATTCGGAAAGAGAAAAGAGAACTCCTGCCACATGGAGCTGTAACTTGCCCACACCATGTTTCCAGAGACTCTGTCCTAAAGTCAGGCTGAAGGGCAGTGAGTAAAAGTAACACGTCTCTGTGTATTGGAAAATGTGAGACCTGGGCATGAYGTAGATGGTATAGAATAAGGAGTGGATACTGTCCTGGTTTCAGCTGGGATAGAGTTAAATTTCTTTCTAGTAGCTGGTGTGGTGCTGTGTTTTGGGTTTGGTATGAGAGGAATGTGGATGGCACATTGCACTGAAGCTTTAGTTGTTGCTAAGTAGTGCTTACCCGATTTTTCGGCTTCCCTTGCTCTGCCAGGTGCACGAGAAGCTGGGAGGGAGCATAGCGAGGACAGCTAACCCAACTGGCCAACGGGGTATTCCATACTATATGATGTCATGCTCAGTATATAAACTAGGAGGCGAGGTCCAGGAAGGGGGATTTGCAGCTTGGGGACGGGCTGGGCACCGGTCGGCAGGTGGTGAGCAGTTGCATTGTGCATCGTCTGCTTTGTATATTCTGTTATTGTTGTTATTATTATTACTACTGTTCTACTTTATTTCAATTATTAAACTGGTTTTCTCTCAACCCACGAGTTTTCTCAACTTTTGCCCTCCCAATTCTCTCCCCCACCCCACCAGAGGAGGGGGGTGAACGAGTGGCTGTGTGGTGTTTAGCTGCTGGCTAGGGTTAAACCACGACACTCTGCAAAATTACAGTTCCTCAGCACAACAGAATTTCCCTTCACATCCTCTCCAGATGAACTTTCATACTTGTCTCTGAAAAGCCTTCATACAGATAGCAGCGCCTGGATCTTCTAAGTCGAGACTTGGTGCCTCTCTGAATTGCTGGAAATAGCTTGTAATCTTTTATAAATTGCAACTCTGGCAAGATCTAGCTAAGAAGCTACGATATAATCTAATGCACAAAATATTTGAGGCTGATAAAAAAAGGAAAATATAACATTATAAAGCTGAGCCAGACTCTCCTAATGAGGTTAATTTTAATACTGCTGTATTCTGCTATATTACTGTTTCCTGTTTCATAAGGATTTTTTGGGGTTTTTTCTGTGACTGAGACCTGGCCAAAGGGTTTATTTTAGCATTTATTTTAGAGCTTGAAAAGTCAGCAAAAGGGCAGCAGCAAGGGTGAGGACTGGTTCCATCAAGATGAGAAGATACTGTGGAAGAGGAGTATTACTGAAGATCACAGGTGATGCTTATTATTACAGGCACACACATGCTGGTGGCATTATGGAGGAAGGAAAAGCAGAACATTTAAAGAATACTTATTTAGAGTTTTCTGCACTGGCAGCAGTCAGGACTGGCAATAAATGCAAATGCTACCTCCCCAAATCTTGGCTTGCTTTAGCTGTTGATGCAAAGGAAGACAGGTTTACTTTCTTCTGATAGATGATGCTGCAACTCTAACACAGCTGGGAACAAAGGGAAGTGGCTGTCAAAGACTCAGACTCCAGAGCATGAATCTTCAGACCTATGCAGACACCCAACAGGGCTTCTGCAATGTGACCAAGTCTTGGTTCTGGTGCTTCCACATACAAAGGCTTCTCAGCTTCACACCTTTCCTTTGTGTCTGATACACAGAACAACTCAAAGGCAGCACTGCCTGGCCAACTTTCTGCAGTATAATCTCTTCCTACTTGAAGGTCTGCTTAAGACCTTCAAACCCATGATGCATACAGTGCTGCACTCTGGTGATCCCCAGCTGCCACTTCCCTCCTAACGGCCTCATACAGTTTTCAGTTCTGTGACTCCATTTAAATGAAGGTTTGTTGCACACTGGGACAAAGCTGAAGCACAAGAAATTTTTGGACTTCAGCACGGGCTCAAATACAGAAACAAAATGAAGATGTGTTCAGGTTTGCAGAAAGCACTTGCAAGAACAGGAGACTGATGAGAAGATCATGACTGCCAGAGYATCAGAGCACATGGTACGCTGGAACATAAGCCAAATTTTTCACCAAGGTGTTATCTATCAACCAGTGACAGTTGAACAGTAGTGGCCACATCAAGAAGCTGAGGAGTCAGGCTGGAAAGAGACAAAGTGGTTTGTGAACTTTGCTGGTGGTCCATGTACAACAGCAACATGAGAACCACTCCAAATTTCCCAAACAGGAACATACTATTGTGACACATAATACACTTAGCCAATTCACACCAATTCAAGTTGCACCATACAATTACAACTTAAAAAAGGAAGCAAGAAACCAAATCACATAAAGAAAGCAAGATAGGAATGAAAATAGCTTATTCATGTAAACATCCTAAATATTTTCTAGGGAAAAAAATTAAAATCATGTATCAGGTCCTAGGTTGGAAACTACATTACACAGACCTATCAGTGCAATTATATCTATTTCGTATGTTCAAATGCACTTCCGTTGCTAAAGCCACTAGGCCAGCTGATCACAGTACATACACAGCTATTAAAAAGATAAAAACTATTTTCAGCTTAATGTAAACCACAAATAGATGACCTCATCCTGATCTGGTTACATCAACAAAAAGCTTACGGCCTCCAAACGACTGTCATTACCTGCTTGATAGAGACTTAAACCTGTCATTTACCTTCAGAAAGTAGTTCACATGAGTTCACCTTATATGACTGTAAAAAACATCAGCCAGGTCAATTTAAATAGTTTTAAATGGTGGTTTGAGTTAACACAGGCAATTTTTGAGATGGAACACAGATCAGTTATATAAACCAACCCACCAGTAGATCAAAAATCCCCAGTGGAGCCATGAGAAGAAACAGCTGGAAAACTTAACCTCAGCTTAACCACAGCTGGATTCAGAAGAAAAGGACCAATGTACAGCCTTACTTAATTCTGAGAGGCAGTGTAACTGACAGCTAATTAACGCCCTACTGACATTTTTATAGTAGCAGAACTCCTGTAAGAAAAACAAAGGCAGCAACTCCCTAAAACTCAAGGATTGATAATTCAGGAACTTTTACCAGGGCTAAATTCACACACAGAAAAACTCTAGTTAAAATAATAATTAGACTGATTATGTCAGCCATTTAGCACAGACTACAGATCAGCACACAGTTAGGAGTGAAAGACAAGAGACCATGCAAGACCTCAGAACTACAACCCTCCAAAGTCCCTATTACAACATATTTACACACCAACTCAAGACAACATAATTCTCTTTTGTAAAATGGACAGGGTAACAGGTAACAATCCACCTTCACCATAAAGTGAAACAGCTGTAAGTATACCACGGGTGTTCCCTAACACCATGCCTAGGCTAACATTTTTGTCACGTACTATTGCGCTTTCACATTGGTAACACTAAGAATCTCACTTCCCTCTGTATCAGTGCCTTCCCCAGATGAAATGCACCAATGTTAATAAAATAGAGGGTTCTTACAAAAAAAAAAAAAAAAAAAGTGTAAATGAGACCACAAAAAAACCACAGGGCAATTCCACAGTTGAAACACAACAGGAGAAAGCCTATAAAGACGAAATTAAAGGATTTTTAAGATGTGCTTTGATGCTGTTAAAATTTCTTTCACAAGCTCTTCACATGGACATAATCTATAGGAACACAGACTATTGCAACTTGAAAGTGCTGCAAACACATGACACAAGCAAGCCCTGCCCTAGTTACAGTGACTGTACCAGGATGAATCAGGGCGCAAACTCTCATGCTTACAAATGTATACCATACTTAAATTTTTCTACCCTTCTGTAATTTGCTTCAGGTTTATACCTCAACCTTCGGTTCTCCAATCACATCCCAAGACATATTATCTAAAGCTTTTATTCCAGTGAAGGTGAAATGGATGAAGAGCAACCTGATTATCTTCTCTGTTCTTTTCCTTTACCTGAAATATCAAAAATACTTTTGGAGTTTTTTTGCTTAAGTTCTGTATGAATTATTCTCATCTTTTCACTGCAAGGTCCTACTGAAAGACCCGAGATGCATACTAAACTTTGTCAAGACGCTATATAAAAACATTGTGTCTCTTAAGAGTCGAACTGTTCTTAGTCACTTAGAACAAGAGTTAAGAAAAGTAATAGTAAATATGTGGTTTTTTCCTCTCCTTTGAAGTCAGACTCCTCCGACATCCCAGTGACCTTATGACACTGGATCAGCAAAACTGCAGACCGTGTCCAAAGCACGTGGGAATACTACGCTACGTAGGACACAACTCAAATAACCACACGATAAACACCTTTCAGCGGTTCTCAACTGTTCAAAACGAAGAGCCCGTTATAGTACTAAAAATATTTTGATTTCATTTTGCACGGGGTAGATTTATCTCGGGGGGCTCTACTCCTTGGGAGATGCTTTTAAAGTCCACGGGCACTCCATACAGTTTGCTCGGGACAAAGGGGCGAACCGTTTCCGCCGACTTGCCAGCCCTGACCCTTCCTCCAGCGGCCGGTGCCGCCACGCAGGCCACAGGCGCCGGCACGGCAGGCCGGGGCTGCGGCCCTCCCCGGGGCTGCCGGGGGCAGGAGTCGGTGTTTCTGAGAGGAAGGCCGGGCACCTCGGCCGCCGCCGAGCGCGCTCACACGGTGACGGGCGAGGAAGAGCCACCGGCGGGGCAGGGCAGGCAGCCAGCACCTCACGCTGAGGAGCGCCCGTAGTGTTCACCACAATGGCGGGGAGCGGCGACCCAGCAGCAGCTCCAGCCGCAAGGCCCACAGGAAGGCCCCTGGGGAGGGCAGGCCCGAGCGGCAGCCTCAGCCCGGCGACGGAGGAGCCCACCCGCCGCTAGCGACGCCGCTCCCCCGGCCCCCTCCCCGCGCAGGAGGCCCGTAACCCACGGCTGAGCCCCCGGCAAGCAGGCGGGCCCACCGCCCAGCACCCGCCTTACTGCCTCCCCTCCCACCCGCAGGCAACTCCTCTGCAGTGACGCCTAGGGACGGGCCCCTCAGCGACACCGGTCCCGCCACGATGCGGGGACGCGGCGAGGGGGGGGTGTCCCCGCACACCCGCCGCCGGGGGAAGCCGCCTGCAGCCGCCGCGGGGCCGGCCGCCTCCCCGCCCCCGAGACGGCGGAGGCCGCGGCGAGCAGCGCGGGCTCCGCGCCCTATCGGGAGCAGGGGGAGGGCGAGGCTCCTCCCCAGTCCCGCCGCTTCGCGCCAGACCCCGCCGGCCTTTACCTCCCGCCGCTCGGTTCGCTTGCTTCCGCCGGCGGCGGATGCAGGGACTGGGGAGCTGCTCGGCGGCGGCCGGGGAGAGGGGGAGGCTCCRGCGGAGCGTGCGCCGCGGCGACACAGTGCCACTCTCTGTCCGGTCAGGGAAGAACAGCCCGGGAGGCGGCTCCGCGCCGCCCCCCTGCCCGCCCGGGTCCACAGCACCTCCCCGACCGGCGACCGCCGCGCCTCGTCCGGCCGCATCCGCCGCCGCCTCCCGAGGACGGCTCGGAGGCCGGGCTCGCGGCAGTGGGGGCGGCGGCGGCCGCTCCCGGCCTCGGGTGCCCCGGGCGGCTGGGGCGGGCTGCCGGCGAGGCCCTGCCTCTGGCGTCCTCCGGGGGCTCGCCGGCACCTGCCCCCGCCCCCCGCGCGAAGGGGCCATTTCAGAAGGAAAAGGAGAGACTCGGCAGCGTGGGGCGGTGCCGCCGCCTGCCAGCTAGGGGCCGGTCGGGCCCGCTGAGGGCAGCTCTCTGCCCCGGGAGGCGGCCCTCGCCACCCTTTCCACTGGTTACCGATAAAACGCGACCGCTGATAACGGCTTCACGTGTTCACCTTCTAAAAGGCTAATTATATGCTCTACCGGTATGGGAAAACCAGTGTGAAAAGACAGACCTTGCCTGTAGAGGGCATATTGCTGGCTACAGGACGTAGGTGAGTTCAGCAAACAACTGGAGATTACGGAGGTCGAGAAGAGTGTAGTGAAATCCATTAGCCATGTAGTAGGTTTCAAATTTGTAACAAGAAGGATGAATGCTTAATTTCTGGTGCAGCTGCCCTATTTTACTAAGCAATTTCTAACGTCGTAGCAGAAAAGAAAGTCCTACAAGTCCAGAATGATGCCGTGGATCTGCGGGCTGATGCTGGAGGAGAAATGGTAGGTAAGCGGCGGACAAGAATCCAAGAGTTTTTAAGGAAGCTGAGGAGAGTCTGGTGGGATCTGGCATCGGTGATTGCAGCGGAGGTTATGAGCTGCAACAGGAGTATAGAGGAGCAATTGGTTAGGAGAGGGCTTCATTATCTGCAACAAGCAACAGACATTTGCTGGAGATGGACAATGGAAGATCATGGAAAAATGAAAGGGAAGAGAGACACGCCTCTGACAGACATATGATGATAAGCAGCTCTTGAATTCGAACTGCTGTGAAGCCACCATGAAGGGAACTAGGCACCTGAACAAGAGTTTTGAATTTATCAACACAAGAAAAGGGGCAAAGCTCTTAAAAAAAAAAAAAAAACAACAAAAAACCAAACAAAAAAACCACACAAACCAAAAAAACAAACACCAAAAAAAACCACCCAACACTCAAGATGAGGAGGTTCTACTGGGAAATTTTTCTGTAATTTTATAGAAATTTGTTGATCTAAGAAATTTCACGGTCAACAAACGGGCATTAAAACACAACTAGAAGATTACTGATGAAGTTTACCCATTGCTGCTTTCTAAGAATAGGACTTCATTACATAGCCATAGGCATCCTCGTCAGCTCTGTCTCCCTGCCTGCCCAAGCAAGACAAAAGGCAGGGTCTCCACTGCTTCCTGCTTGTTCATCTGATTCCCAGAAGAAGCCTTCCCACGCTCCATTGTATTGAGATACCTCCCTGCCATCTTTATTCAACCACCTCCCATCAGGGCACAATGCCTYAGGAGGATGTTGGCTGGAGGTGTCCCACTGTGATCTTCCTAGGGAACAGAAGCAATGACACTCCTGTGAAAGGGGAGAAGCATTTCCCCCCCGAGGGGAGTAAGGTTGCCTCCCAGCCCGAAGGTCCGTCACATTGTGATTCACCCCATTCAAGGACTATGTGGCATCCCTGAGCCTGTTTGTCCTTCATTTTCCTTCAAAGAGGGAAACGAGAAGCAACCTTTAGCAGACTCCTAAAGCGCTGCTAATTTAGCACCTAATCTTACATGCTTGGCAAGAAAGACCAAGAAGTCACAGCCAGTGTTGTTTCTCAGTCACTCGTACTCCCACTGCTGCTTCTTTCTGGGGCCTGGAGACTCCTTCCCTCTGCCACCAGGACCGACCTGTTTGCATTTGACATTAAAACTAAAGTTACATATCTATAAAGAATAAGCAAGTGCAAAAATAATAGCTAGTTTTAAGGTGAACTAATTATGTGTGTGTAGCTCACTATAGCTGTCTTGTGAAAACTGCAGAAGGGTGCTCAAATAATTTTTCTAGAGCTTGTGGAGATCACAGCCCTAAAGTGCTGCCTATGTGGTAGCACAGCAACTGAAAAGCAAATAGTTTTTATATGTAGGGTTGTATATATTTCGCAATAAAAGTAATGTTAGAAAATTTGAACTTATTATTCAAAGCATGTAATGATTTAGGAATTAAATTGATTTAGGCATTGCTAATTTACCTGTCACTTTGCTATTTCAGAGCTTATCCTGTAGTTATATGGTGTACAATATTTAAATAAATAAGGACAAACGTTTACATTTCTAATAGAATACGTAAAGTATATACCTACTCATCCACAGGACGTGCTGTTAAGTTTCAAAAAAGCTGTCTCTTGCCATGACTTACAAAAGGAAAAATAAATAATTAATACACTGATATTGTACATGTCCCAAAATCTGGCGGAAAAGCCTTTATGAGAATTTGTGTGTGCGTGTGGTGTCAAGTGGTGGTTTCATGCATGTACCAGGAACTCTTCTCTTCATGTGTTCAGTGTCTGGACAAGTATCAGAAACAAAATCGTTTTTCTTTAAGGGTGTGATGCTGGTAATGTGTTAATCATACGTTTGGAAAAATAGGTCATGTAAATTCCAGTCTAATGACTGTGTCTCTATATTTTTAAGGTTGCCAAAAAAAGAGGCAGAGAGAGGTTTTCAGTACGCTGGAGTCTGATAGCTTCCATTGAACTGCATTGCTAGTGGGGTGTTGCTGCTGGCACTTGATGCACGAAACTATGTTGTTCTTTGCCAGTTGTACATATTACAGTATTTGACACCATGAAAATGCCAGACTAATTTGGGTACTCACTACCACACTTTACACTACCACAGTTAACACTTTACATAGGAGGGATTTTGGTATCTAGGTAATTATAATGAGTGTAATAGAAGTTCTTCTAAGTATCTCTGTCCCTTTTTTTGAGTTTTCACACAGCTTTTTCAAACATAACACAATAATAATCTATTATCTGCTATTGTTTTGAGGGTTTTTTTTCCATTCCTTTTTATTTGGAGTGGCTTGAACATACAGCATGTAATCTGTGCTGTTTGGCTCAAGTGTTTAGTCTGGTCTTCGCTGAATGCTTTAACAATGGATTTACCATTTCAGTTTCTACAATACTGCCTTCTCAAAGTAAAAATACTTGACTATTTTCTTGCTTATGTTATAACTCAATTAAAATAGTATTATTACCAGAGTTGGGCCCTGAAAACAAGAAAATATCAGTCCCTTTTAATGTTTCTGATTATATACAGCCTAAGTCTACTCGGCAAATTGTGATTTCATTTCTTCTATGCTCAAATTGTCTTTGAGGGTCTATAGTTAAAAAAAGATTAGATTCGATTTTGATTTGTAAGAACAATTTGCAGCTAAGGCTTTGATTTGAAGAACATTCTGGTGTGGCAAGGAAGACGTTTAACTTTGTCAGTTTTAAAGACTTATTTTTACTTACAGTAACATGTTGAATATACAATAATAAATACTGTAGTAAAATACCTGAGAAATTAGGGTGCATTAAAAATTCATGCCTGCCTGCAGTAAATCTGAAATAAGTTATCTTTCCAGGAACTTATAGTTTTTATCATTATTCAGAATTTTACTTTGGGCCATTAATATATACAATCAAAGCCCTGAAATATTATGGGTTTTTCGGTCCTTCAGAAAGGAGAGATGAAAAGAGCCTCATCTAGTTGCTGCAGAAAACATTTTCATAAAAGTTGATACAGTCCCTCCATGCTATAACCCTTCCTCTTCCTAAGGAGCATTCCACATTCTGTTCCTAGCTTTAGGTTTCATTTACCATTGGGGGAAATAAAGTGTTAGCTTTTCCCTCCCCCCCCCCCCAATGCTGATTTAAGATGTTTAACTTTACTTCTTGGAACGTCTGTGTCTCCAGTTAATATTACTTTGTCCATGATCTCGGAGTTTGTGTTCCTACAAAAGATAACTCTTCCCTCAGCCAGAATTGTACTTCCGAAGTAGAAATTTAATTCCTTAAGTTAAAAAAAAAAGAGGGGGGGGAGTGAAGCTTTATAAAAATAAATGTTTGCAGAGTAAGTCACATTACTGTCTCTTTTCCTCCACTCCTCTCCAGATTTAAGTCAAATGCATGGTGAATTGTGGTGTTTTATCCCCATAAAGCAACTCCACATCTGGCTTCTATACTTGAAGTATATTCTGTTCCATGTAGCTATTGATTCCATAGTTAACTGTAGAAACTGTCTGGTTGGTATCACTGCAGTAATGTTAGTTAATTCACATATACATTTTTTCATTCCAAATAGTACATTTTTACTACACCTATATTAAAATAATGCCTTAATTTCCTTTATACAGGGTTCTATTTCAGCATTATTTTAAATGGTGAAAAAATAGCATTTAGAAGCAGCAAAAATCCAGATCATGGGGCCATTTT
The DNA here is from genome assembly GCA_030449065.1 of Oceanodroma leucorhoa. Taxonomy (NCBI): domain Eukaryota; kingdom Metazoa; phylum Chordata; class Aves; order Procellariiformes; genus Oceanodroma; species Oceanodroma leucorhoa. The sequence continues at coordinate 19,234,045 of JASVER010000005.1, forward strand.
TGCCCCACTGAAGACAATAGCAAAAATTCTGCTGGTTTCAATATGATCACGTTTTTAGGTGAGCAGGTCACACTAATTCCAGCATTACCACTAATGAATTGACAAGTTACTTAACAAATCAGTACTTTGATTCACCAGCCCATCAGTAAACTATCAGAGGAGTTTATAAGGTTACTGCTGAAAGTTAATAGTTGTAAATTTTCAAATTCTTGTTTAAAGGCATTCTAAAATAGTGTATTACTAGTCTCCATTTAAAGTACTTGTACTTTAATGATATACTCCAGATATATTGCAGAACAGAAATAAAATTTGCTTATTATACCCAATATACTAAACCACCAGAATATATGAACTACAAAGATGCTTGGGTTTCTGGAAAGGAGATGCAGAGACATGATGACAACAAATGCTGTAATCCAAGAAGTAAAGAATTATACTTAATTGTATCTTCTCTGCAGGCAAAGAATGAGGTCATCAGAAGCCTCACTGCTACAAGGACCTTCTGAATTTGGAATGAGCTCACACTTCAGTTTTGATTTGTGGTGAATCTGATTCCTGTATTGGATGTTCTCTGCTATGCTGTTTTTATCAATCTGATATGTCAAATTTCATGGATATCAAAAATCCATACTGATCCGTTTAAACTGCAGAAAGGAAAAACAATGATGCTTAATATGCCTCCTTGGCACATGATAGAAGTTACAATAAGACATTGTAACTGTCATGTTTTTATCTGTTGAATATCACTGCCTCTATTTTTAAAAACTGCTTTGATCCTATCCCATAGCAAATTCAGTATCAGAGATCTTAGAGGTCAGTGTATTTAAGACATGGTCTAAGAACAAGGCTAGTGGTAAAACTGCATATCTGTATTATTTAAAAAAATCAGATTTCATTTCTATCAATTCAGTAATTAGACCAAGCTTAACAGAAAAAAAATTAATAATGTTTGACACTTCTGTAACTTTTACCATCCCCAAAATGTCTTGGGGAAAAAAAAAACCAACAACGATGGGGGATCCACTTTCTACATCAGTTAGCTGAGACCACCACCTTTCAAACAAAATGCAACAGCTGTTTAACTACATCATGCGATACCACAGGGTAGGTTAACAGACATCAATATACTAGCCAGTTGAAACTGTAGGAACTCTATAAGCAGGGTGCTGTTATCTGAGCTGGAATTTGACCAGGATGTGAAAGTTTACTTACTGGCTTTTACCAAACAATTGTTGTATGCTGATCAAGAAAGAGGATGTTTCCAAGGAACAGTATCAATGGCCTCCATTCACTGGTTAAGCCAGAGCTGTAAGACCAAAACTGCCCCAGGACAGAAAATCTCCAGGTTTCCAGTCTGCAAAGCAACTGCCTTCAGGCAGTTGTTGATAAGAGGACAGCCACAGCTGCAAAAGAAATTGCACTGATTTTGAACTGGGCTAAAATTTTCTAGGTTAAAAGACAGAACTAACATAATTCAAGAATCTGGAGTGAGACTTCAGCATTTTATTTTCTTGGGCAGCTTAACTTCTTCTGGGACATCTTACCCAGAGTCAAGTCCCTACCATAAGTGATAGCTACTGAATCTGAATCATCCTATGTTGGACTTCACTAAGGAAAAAATGGGGCAGAGGCAGAAAGGGAAAGAAGTTTGTTTCTTTTAGTGGGAACAGTATCGTATGTATTAGAGGGTTAAAATAATCTTATGTTCCTACCTGCTTACCTTCACTGCAATAGTATGTAAAAACTACAAACTACCTTGCTCATATTAGGATTTTATCACATTAAGGTATTCTGTATCACCTAAAGTAACTGTTTTCCTTAGAGCAAAACAGATGCATTTCCTCAAATATATTAATGCCCAAGTTTACTTATTGTGACCAAGTCATGCTGAGATGCAGAAAATTGAAAACCGTTTATTTAAAAAGTCAATTTGACATTATAAAGGAAAGCAAAAAAAGCTATCAGTTATTGTTTTCTTTTGACTACATAATATTATTTCAACTAAAATTTTGGTTTCTTTTAGTTTATATATTTTTGTATTTTATGGGTTTTGTGATGTTAAAGGTTATCAGTGCATTTCACCTTACTAAATTACTGGAAAAAAATCATCAGAACTTGTCAGTGATTATAAATAAAACCCAGTATTTTCATTCTAGTGGAAGTTTTGGGATGTCTATTGTTTGCTCCGATTCAGAAATTTTTAAATGTTAAAATATTGGACCTTGCTGCAGAATGGAATTTCTGCGTAGATCTAATGTTAAGTATGAGCCTGAATTTTAGGGAAGTTTCAATCATCTATTAATGCCACTTGAATGAACAAATGCTTTTACCTGTCAAGACAGACTCTACTCCATTGTCTGTACAATTCATTTACCAGAAGTTAATTGCTTGCCAGTCATAAGTGATTCATGAATCTGTTTACCTCACAATGACTGACCTTTAATTACTAGAAGATTAAAAAAATATAAAATTCTATTTTATTTCTTTCCCCAAGGAGTTTCATAGAGGTCTTATTTCCAAATATAGATCCTATCCAGACCTGTGTATTTTACAAAACTTTCTGATACCACAACTCAATAGCTTCAAAATTCTACGATATGTAAGTATTTTGCAGGTATCCTGCTTAGTGTCAATTTTCCTTACCATTTGTTACACAAAAAGTGGCTAGCTACAGCAACCCTTGCGCTTGACCTCTGTTACGAATGTCTGCAAATTACTCCAAATGCTTATAAAAATTAGGGAACTTGTTATGGTCTAAACCCACTAGTACTCATTTATGAATTAAATTCCACTAACTAGTTTCTAAACTTGAATAACTTGTATGCTGCATGTCTTACGCTGAAACAAGAAGCCAAGGAGATGGGGGAAGGGAACAGGGAGTGATGTGCATTTAAAAACAGATGTATAGACTACTTTTTTTTTTTTTTTTAAGGAAATCCTTTGTTCAGTATGTGATTCTTTGTAACTGTCACATGATAGAACCTAATTATTTAGATAGGAAATCGACTCGATGGCTATTTGGTCCCTGCTGAATGAGGAACAGGGCCTTCTTTTGCTTTCCTGTAAATTCCKACCTTTTTTTGGTCCCTTATCCACCTATCACTTCTACTTTTTAACATTTCACACCCTCTGTCACTGGAAATGGGACCGCATTCTTTCCCAGTGAATAACACTAGCAACAAAAGCAACTCAAATTTAGAAAGCTCAGGCAGATAAGGACCACCTTAAGGTTTCAGAGACATAGACAGTCACTCCCTGTAACAGGACAGTCTACAGTTCTCGATTTATTTGAGGACTAGGTAAAAATTAGTTAGCTCGGACCTGCCAAACTCATGCCAATTTCAAGTCCAGAGAACAAGGGAGTCAGACCTTAAGACAAGCTCTACTCCACCCTGCAGTAGCTCATGAGATTCAGATTGGTATCTGTACCCAGATTTAGCTCATACACACAATTCAGGATGGAGGAGAGGTGGTGTAATTTGGAGCTGGGCCCATCTGTAATAGACAACTTATTAAAAAAAAACCCCACAAAACAAAACAGTTGATAAAACCAGCATGAAAACATGTTTAAGCTTTCTTCAAATAGATGATCAAACACTGAACTCTTTCAATTACTTTATTCCTCTGTTTACATTCCCCAAAACCTGGAAGAAAGAACACACTAACTTAAAAGAACATTGAAACGTGAGCAGTTCATATTTTCTATGTAGTTCTTCAATTTCTGAGCTATGATTTCTTCTTCTGCAGTGGTGATGGTTAGGAGAAAGCAACGTGTACCTCAAAACCAAGTAAGAATTTTATCTYTACATCAGGGTTTGTTATGAACTTGCTTATTTTCCGCATACAAAAAATAAACTATATATACTACACACTACTGAGGATAGAAGGTGAAAAGGTTAAATACTCAGCAGAAAAACAAATTGCCAATTTTCCCCTCATCCATACACGTTGGTAATTATTTTCCTCAGCAGCATTACGCTGCTTTGTGACTCTGATGGCAAATGTTTTTGGACTCTCCTATCTGTTGCCGGTTATACATCTACTTTTCAAATTCAGCAGTGATCAAAGGCACATACAAGTAAATCCCTATCTGGATTATGTTTAAACCTATTATTAGGATTGAAATAGAAAAGAAACAACACTTCCATAATTTAAGCTTGTTTCATTTACCTGTCAACACTCTACACTGTCAGATTCACCTCTTTGTGCATAGCAGGTTGTGTCACTCCCAAGTGTGACTGCAGCCACCATCACATATATGTTCTTCCCTGGGCTCAGTAAGAAGACATTTACTAACCATGGCAGCATCAAAACAGCAGGTGGGACATATGCACCCAGAAACAAAAGCTCCTGATATATTTTGATGTAGCTCTCCAGTTGACTGGGAACTCCCCTCCATATGTAAACAGGGGGCAAGAGAAATCCACAACAATCTCCTAACTTTGAATTTTAGTAGTATGCTCTGTTTTTTAAAAATCTTCTTGCAAGTTTGTTCAGCTAGTTTTAGAAAAGATTGTTTTTGTAGCTTCCAAATACGCAAAGCCAAAATTGAATTTGAAAGGAGTCCTTATATTAAGTAAATAGGAACTGTAGGTGTAACTCGTTTTAAGATCTATAACAGAACATTTTATCATATTGTTCTCAGAATTTGGCTTCTCCAGTTCAGCTTGAATTTGGCAAAATTGTACTTACTGATCACAAATAATGATATTTAAAATATACTTGCAATTCAGTCAGGGCTATTTATTTCACCTTCTATTTCTGCATTTTTTGTTTGCTCACGTGAAACTCCCTAATGCTTGGCCAGCTGCAGGTTCTCTACCATATGTGTTCATCTTTGCTCCTTCCCGTTTCTCCTGTTCATTCATACCTTTTCTTGTGTTCCCATTTCTCATATCCGGCAACAGGCCAAGGGACAAACCTTTTAGAAAGGAACACAGAGACATACACCAAAACAAGGGTTTGGTAAGACAGTCTAAATATTACTGGAAATTTGCTTAAATTCAGGAAACTATAAAGCCCTTGGGTTTTTTTTATTCATAGACTATGTCAGCATTTGTGTACTTCCTTTAGTGTTATTTCTTACTTGCTATATGAAGCTGCTTCCTTAGGGGGTTTAGGGACCTATTGCTAGATAAAGTTTTTCTCCCCTAGAAGTAACATTGTTCTGTTCTCTCTTACTATATTCATAATCTGATAGACTTGTCAACGTATTTTTTCATTTACATTGTTTTTACTATGAAGCTGTGTGAGAGAACATACTGTTATAGTTTTTGAAGCAAGGATACAAGCCTAACAGCGCATCCARGCAGTGTCAAGCTAAATGATACTGAAAATGGATGAAAAAACTGGTTCACTCGTTTCCTTCTCCATTTGCTGGATTAGAGGTGGYTGCTGAGCAGATCTTGAATGAAGTTTAAAAAATATTGATTAAATATAGATCAATGGCATTCCATAAGCAAAAACTGAGTACATCTAAAGTAGTGACTTAAATATTCACGTGCTGGCTAAAAGTCTTTGTCTGCCTTTTTAATGGTCTCAGATAAAGGAAGTTTACAATTTTAGCATGTGCTTCCCTGAAATTATAAATGATTAGGTGTAAGTATGCAGTGTCTGGAAGATAAAAAGAACAGTACAGAGATATACTTAAGAAAGCAAGTGTTTATGTGTTTAATACAGTGTAGTTATAGTATATTACAGAGAGTACACGAGCTGCCTTGCCAAATTCAGATGGGATATAAATAGTGGTATTAGATGTTGGTGAAATTGTAAGTGGATACATATCAGCCTACTTTACAAGCAGTAATCCCTCTGCTGGCATTTAGTATCATCACCTTCAGCCATCACTCTGCCATCATGGACTTTTTTATATTCCATCATGGAGAATTTTTGACTATTGTGAACACAGCTTTTGTATTACTAAGCATTCATGTTTGTCAAGCCTACACTTATTCTCATTTCTGTATTTGCTCTTGCCTTCTCTAGTCTACTTCTGGCTTTGTCTACTCAATACCCGATATTCTGTTCTCTCTTTAGACACCAATTCATTGTCCACTTTGTTAAATACGCATTCAAGGACTGGCTCAAATAACCTTAGCTACCTTCCCTGCTGCCACAYACCCTGAATTTAGGAAAATCTTCTTCCACTGATACTCAGTATTCCCTGCTGCTGGATCACTATGTTGTCAGTGTGCTCCTCTGTCATGCTGGCTGATGACCTGCGTGGATGCAAACATCCAGTGCGTTTACTGAAGTAGAATCGTAAGGATGAAGTGACCAGAGCTGCACAATCCAAAGAAGTAATTTTATTTTGTAAATTCAAATGCAAATTTTTCTTTACAAGGGTTTGGAATTCCAACTTTCATATTCAAGTTCCGAAACAGTGTAGTGGTGTAACGTTTTAGTCATTATCCCCTCAAGCCGTTCACAAAACACATTGATTGAATCATCATTACTTGCTTTCCTAGCAGCATAAACCTACATGATCAATGTATTTCCTGACTTTGTTCAAAGGCAAATTGTAATCATTCTGTTGCTCAGAGTCATACCCAAACACTTTGATGCTTCCCCGAGTTTGATAAATGCAACCCCTTTTTAAGCCTCTGAATAGTACACCACATACCTATCCATCATTGTGAAATGACCCCATCATTACAGTACAGCTCTGAGACTGCACATCCATTCATCAAAAATCCTTCTTTGACCATAATGGTAAATTCCAAGTTCATATTCATTTGTAAAGTTTCATATCAGTCTTTTCTTTACTGCGAGCAGTAGACATTATATCTGTGAAAGAATTAGGAACGGCAGCATCACAAATACAATCGATACTTTTCATGAAGGAGCCTCTTAATCAGAATTTGTTAATACCACACATCTTCTCATTTTTTAACAGAACATAGGACAGTTCTCATCTAATGGGGCAGAGAGAGAGACTCTGCTCATACTGTCTTCCCTCCAGTAGGCAGCCACCATGGGCTAAACATATTACCAAACTTTCCCAATTTCCTCGGTGGTATTTCCTCTAAGCAGTCCCATGCACTCAGAAATTCCCCAAATCCACCTTGTTATTTGAAAAAATATCAAGCAAACATAAAGAGCCATATGCTACTACAACTGCAGGTTACTGCAGATTTCCCTACGGCCTAGCTGGGGRAAAAAAAAAATCCGGGAAGGACTTTACAGAACGGAAAAGCTGAATTTGAAATGGACTCTTTTTAAGTGACCTTCGGCTGACGACCTAACGCTCTTTGTCACAACTGCTTCTGCTGTGCAGCAAGTATTAGAGAGCCAATAAAAGGCTAATGAAAAATACAGGCTATTCTTGAATGTGCCATAAATAAAATAACTTTACTTAATTAATAAAAATAGAATATAAGCTAACTTCATGCTTAATGGTCTAGCTACAGAGACTGTTCATAAATTCAGTTACSTGGGATCAAATTTATCCAATCAGAACCTGTCCAATAGAAACTGGAAAAATTTGAAGAATAGTTGATCCATCCATGGCTTCCCTTATAAAAGCCTGAAAAAAAATTTCACCTCAAAAAGTAGAAAGATTTGACTGGTGAAATGCTTAATTYTTTACTGTAGCAACTTATGAATGTGAATTCTGAGAAATTATTGATAGTGACAGGAAGAAAATTGAAGCTTTTGAGATGTGGTGCAAGTGAAGACCCTTGCATTATCTCTTGGGCAGAAAAGATGATAAATGCTCATATTAAATATATTATTGGAGAAAAGTAGACTTGGTTGTCAGAAATGAATAGGTGTAAATGTATGTGCTTTGGACACATCAAGAGTAGAGATGGAAATAACCTTGAGAATGTAATTATGGAGTGAATGGTGACAAGTCATCATGATAGAGAGCAGCTAGAAAGGAGGTGGATAGATGGCACGCAGTAGGCTGCTGTGACTTCAGTTTCTGAATGCTCAAAACTAGCAACGGATCAAGGAGGCTTCTAAAAATTCTCCTATGAAATCACCAGTATGCAGGTGCCAATAAATTGATTTTAGTTCACTTGCAAGCAAAGGAAACAAGTGCAATTGTTCTATCAATACAGTATTTTGTAAATTACAAGTGTATTCGCAAGTATACACTTTTTCACAATGGCTTAAATATATTGAAAATGACAATCCTTGTCATTTCTGAACGTGCCTTGATACCACAGAAGTCAAGTGGTAAGTATAACTGCCCTATCTCCAAGTATGACTCAGAATAAGGGCATTTTCAGACAGCACCAAAACCAGAGCAAAAAAACGTTTAGACAGATTATGGCTAGGGATCATATTCAAATGAGTGTATCATCCATACAGTGGTGGTGGTACTCCATGAAAAGTCAGCGAGTCGGGACTCTCTTCTCTTTTCCAAGGAAGCCCTTTGTGTCTCCAGCTGATTGTCTTCATGAGATAATACACACAAGTCCTCCTCCACCCTTTTACGGATTTGCTTTGTCAATGTAGATCATGGGAGACACAGATTAAGTCCCTGTTTTCAGGACAAAACACGCTTCTTGGTCTATTCTTAGATGAGAGTAATTTCACTGCAAATACCCTCTGAAATGGGATACCCTTTGGAGCTCTTTCATTACCGCAACCCACATTGTGAAGAAACCCACCTTTGACTCAGATGAGTGTAACCACTGTTCTCAATTTACAGCAGATGTAAAAAAACATCAGTTCTTTTATAAAAATAGGTAGTTAAAACAATTAGGTGCTGTTATCAAAGATACGTTATGCTGCAAAGTTTAATTAGAAACCTCAGGGATATCTCTGAAGATCTAATGCAGCAAACCTAGAGGCTATAATTTTAACTAGAGGAGCTGTGTGCAACTGCCTATGTGAGAGAATCAACCGATGGACAAAGAGGAAAGATGACCAGAAACAAGGACTAATACCAAAGTCAAAAAGCTAAGAGGGAAAGCTTCTGTGCAAAACTGAGGACAAAAAATTATTTTCCAGGGTTTGATTTTCACTGRGTTCAGAGGAACTGGTGTATTGCGGGAAAAAATGTGTATCATTGAAAAAAATAAATAGGCTTTCATAAGAAGGGGGGGAAGCATTCATGATTAGGAAGCAACCTGCCAGAAAGCAACCTGCTCGATATCAAAAACTGGCTAAATGCTAGAGCTGAAAACAAGTAAWCAAGCTTTTTTTTTTTTTCCCCTCTTGACCTATTTGACTGTGACTTAAAAGATTTAATAGTGAAGGACCACACTCCACCACCTGGTTCTGCAAAGCAGGAGCTTTCAAGAGCGTAGCTATTACTAGGAAGACAAGTGCTTTCCTAACCCACCAGACAGGATTTCTTACTTGTCTGCCCAGCTGACTGACAGATATGACTTATTCTGCAGTTCATGACACACTGTTGTGTCTTGATACAACTATTTAGTTCTTGATCATTATTACTATCCATGCTTACTGTACTATCAAAGACCTGAGGACAACCGTTAAGCTGTTCCTGGAAAGATGTGCACATAGCTTAATTTAATCAACATGAATTAAGGGATTTTCTGTGCTTAAAGTAATCACTCCATACTCTCTTCTGTTTCACCTGAAAGCCGTTTTGTTCTGAAAACCTTGTGCAGCATTATTTCCCCTACCAGCAAAACCACCACATTCTTCTTTTCGTGGTACTTTCCTCTAACCTCTCCTCACATGATACAGAGAAAAAGGCACCACACTAGACTGCCCCACAAGTGAGTTCAGCACCCTTTATTTCAGTCTGCTTATAAATTACACTTGCAGTGGTAGTCTAAAATATATTAATAAACAAACAACCAGCCAACAAATGGATTGGAGTAAATACATTCAAATAAAAATAATGGGAGTAAAAGTAAATAAATTCCAACATACATTTGTCCAGGTAGGGACTCAATAAAATCTGGGTAAAGACTAAAGGACTGGGTCTTATTATTAGACAGAGCCATCCATTAAAACCCAAGGGATCATGTGAACCTGGCTACAGCTGTACAAAAAGCAGAGTCCAAGTCAGATCTCAGCTGCTTGCTGAAATTAGAAGGGTGAAGGTCAAACAAGCAAAGGCAACAAACTAGACACTAGCAGCTGCAATCATATCTGCAAGCAGATTTCAGGACTATTCAGATTAAGAGTACCACAGGTCAGATTATCTGAAGCTTTTATGTTTGCACATTCTGAAAATGCCATGCATATATTCAAGCTAATTGGCAGTTAAGTGTTCATTCATACTTCCCTTCATTGGGTGTGATATCAGAACCACACGCTTTGTTTTAGCCTTTTAGAATTTCAGATGGTGCAGAAGTACAAATCCCGCTGCTTCTCTTCTGAGGAAAGATGGACCATTGCCTAATCATCCCATGATTACAGAATTGCACCTACTCCTCTCTCAACCACTTTGCTGATCATGATTTGTCCAAGACTCATTCAAAACACCATATATCTGACTAACAGCATCTAAATTAATGGCTATCCTAAGAGCACTCTGACAGTTTTACACTAGTATGCTGGCAAAATACTCCCGCTGGGGACCTGGGGTAGGTCAGCAAGGTTGTGCTGATACCAGAACCTACAGTCAGACAGCAAATTATACCAGGAACGGAACAGTGTACCAGTAGAAACTGCACCTGCATTTAATGGCTAAGGACTCCAAGAACATTGACGCTGAGGGGTCGTCAAAATTTTCATGCTGCTGACTAATCCTTACCTGTGAAAGCAGCAATCTAGCGTGAACCTCTCCTAGATACTCAGCTTTCTACCGATGTATTTCAGGACCTTTTTCTATGTTGTATTACAGATATGAATTCCTGAGAATTAAAAATCTTCGAACATTACTCCACAGTAATTGCTAACTTCACTATTTCTCTGAAGTCTGCAAGAAGATAGAGAGATCTTGGTCCACAACCAAGAGTACTCCAGTGTAGGACTTCACAACCAACTTGCTCAAGACGAAAGAAAATTTTAATTACATGAGCAAACTTTGCCTGGCACTTTCAAGTGAAATCTTTGAACTGCCACATCTAATGACATGTTAGTTACAGTGTACATATGCCTTAGAATGCAAGACTATCTTATTCTTCAGTGGAAAATAAAAGTGACTAGAATTGCATACTAGAGGCTCTGCACTGTGTTTGTCCTTAACTTAGACTAAAAACAAGTCGTAGGAGCGTAGCCCTCTACCTTTTCATTCCTATTCCTACTTCATGACCTGTTGTATAAAAATTTCTAGGTGAAGATGGTGTCACTTTGTGAAAAACTTGTAACCACAAGATTACAAGAAAACGTTATGACATTGTAGGTCACATTAATGATATACATAAAATACCACTTTTCAGTAACAAGAAAACAATACTTGAAAACAAACATTAAAAAACAATAAGTTCAGAGACTTAGGTGAAATTTCTAGAATGTGACACCCATTATACTTCAATCCTGCCCAAAGAGAAGCCTGCCTAACAYCTTCCTAGCTTTATGCTTGGGTCATAAAAAAACCTCAGCAAAAGTCCCTTCAAATTTATTTCTTGCATCATTTTTACTAACTTACATTCTTTTTCTATTTAAATCGAAGACAGCTCATATAGGTTTTTGATACATACTTTCTTTTTTTAGTTACAGAATAATCTTCTAGGATTTGTTTCTGATTCATTGTGTTAATACAAGTGTATTAAAAATAAGGAATCTACACCAAATTAGTTGCTTATATTAGTAATTTGATTTGGGAAGCAAAGTACCTAATATAACAAATGTAAGGATAAAAAACTAAAATTTGTTAGAAGTATAATAGTTCTGACAATACATATTATTTTATTGACAACAAATAAGAGTTGATAGCTAGTCTGAGTACTTCAGCTCTGAGGCAAGTCTAAACAGCCACTGAAGTTTGGATTAGGAAAAAGATTAAACGCTTGGTGTCAGCTTCGTTTATTAAATCAGTACAACCTTGTTAAAACTGAATCGTGTATCCCATTCTTACGCTTACCTGCCCATTGTGAATGCCCCAATCCATCAATCCTTAAGCCTGGAGAGAATCATTTTATCTAAGCCTGCACATGCAGCCAGATTTAAACGCCTTGTCTGGCGGCACTCTTCTAGATTTCCAAATCAGTGTCTGAGATCTCCTAAGTGTTCCTTGCAACTCTCATTTTCACCATAATCCTTCTGAGCTGGTTTCATAGAGGCTATGGACATTCAAGGCTTTAACTCCCCTAGGACAACACTGCAGGGAAACAAGGAACACAGGTGTAGGAGAGAAATTTCCTACCCACATGCTATTACACCAGAAGTACTTGAGAGCTCCTCGGTCTTTGTACGTTTTCCTCCCACACCTTGTAAATCTGGAATTTGGCATGCTTCACCATAATCTTACTTACTTACCCCCCTTTCCCATCCCCTCACCCTCCTGCATCTGTCCTGCGTGACTGGCAGGCCATGCCACCCCTCTGCTGTGCCCAGCAAGGCCCCTGTCACACACACGTGGTCCCTGTCACACACATGCAGCCCCTGCGGAGAAACTCATCCCTCCACGCAGACTGGTCCCAGACACCCGCCTTTAATTTGCTCTCTAGAAAATTCGTTAGAGATTTTCAAAACTGAGAAGAATGATATTTCTAGCTGGTTCGAGTAACCAAGAATAGTCAGCTGAAGACCCTAAATTASTCTTGATCAGTTAAAAGTAATCTTTCAGTTGTCATGCACCTTCTCTGAGCAGGGCAGGCACCTGGAAAACACCTTCTAGCCACCTATACTTCAGACATGCAGGGCACATAATGCAGATCCAAAACAGACAGATATATCCCACTTTGCTACTGACTTTGCAGACATACCCCATCTCTTGGAAATATGAAAGAATATTAAATTACAAAGGCATTTTGCATGGAAGGATTTCCTGAGTTGGCTGGCAAGGGCTCCTTCGGTCTGCATAGTCAAGTTTCTCCCCAAGATTTATAACTAAATTAATGTTTGAGAAACTTATCTGCCAACAACGGGGAAGAAAAATTTGGACTTTGATGCGTGGATGCTGCTCTTCCCCCCATCTGTCTGAAGAAGGGCTATTTACTCCCACCTGCCACATCACCCTCCGTGCCACCCCACACACCGTTTCCCCCCATTTTCTTATTCATCACGCCGAGCAGGCCTCACCACCGTCACCAGCTGCCCGAGGGACCAGCCAGACGAGACCGCGCAGCCATGAGCAGCCTGGCTCCGTGAGGAAGCACAAACATGTCTCTCCCCCTCCCGGACAGGGCACTGCCGCCCTGCAGCCGGGAACCCGCCGGCCCCCTCCCCGGCAATCCCGGCAGCCGGCCCCAAGCGACCCAGGCCTCGCTCTCGGCGCCGGCCGTTGCCCCTCGCCGCCCAGGAGGAGAGCCCCGTGGGGTCAGGGCCCGGCCGGAGGGCGGCCYTCAGGCCGCGGCCCGCCCGGCCCGGCCGCTCCGGGGGTTTTGGCGCCAAGCGGGAGGCAGCGCTGTGGCGGCCGCGCCCGGTACTGCCCGCCGCCGCCGCCCTGCGCGGGGCTCGGCGGGATACGAGACTTACTGGCCGGCCTCGCCCCTGCCCCGGGGCTGGGGGATCCTGGCTGGGCGGTGCTGCGGGCCCAGCCCCAAGCCCGAGGGTGGGCAGGCAGGGGGAGGGGGGCGGCGCGGAGCCTCCTCCCGGGCTGTTCTTCCCCGGCCGGACGGAGAGCGGCACTGTGTCCCCGCAGCGCACGCTCCGCCAGAGCCTCCCCCTCTCCCTCAGCCGCCGCCGCTGCCGCCACCGAGCAGCCTCCCCCTCCCCCCACCCCTCCCCGAGCAGGAGCCGCCGCCGCCGCACCGCGGAGCAGGGAGGCGGCGGGAGCAGCCAGGGCAGCTGCCGGCAGGGGTGGCGGTGGAGCGGCGAGGACCACCCGGTACGGAGGCTACTCAATGCTGCACCTTCCGGAGCTGCATGAGGTAAAGGCGGCTCCGGGTCCCGCTTCCCTCCGTCCCCGCTGCCCCCCTCCCCGTCGCCTGCGGCCGGCGGGGATGTGTGCGCGGAGCCGGGGGGTGGGGGGGGGCTCTTTGTGGGCCCGGCCGGGTGCGGGGCGGCGGGGTGAGGAGGGGCTACGGGTCGAGGGGCTGAGGGGACATGAAGTTGCGGGAACAAATGGAAAGTGGAGAGTGGCCTAGCCCTCTCCCCGGGGGGGCTCCCGCCGCCGCGGGGGGGGCGGGCGGGGGGCTCGGCTCCGGGCGGGGGGGGCGGCGGAGGTGTTTTGTTTGTGCTCGCCGCCGCCTCCCTCCCTCCCTCCCTCCCTCCCCCTCTCCTGTTGGTTTCTCTGCCTCCTGATAGTTTTGAGGCCTAACTGTTTAGGCCTCGTCTCCCGGCTCCGGGGCCGGTGTGCCGGCTCCGAAGTCCCCCCCGGGGCCGGGAATTGCACCCCCCGGACCCCCCCTCGGGCCGTAACGGGCCCTCGGCCCCGGGGCATCCTTCGATCGAGCCCGAAATTTCATTGTAAAATCGTCGGCTCCGAACTATCAGTGTTGGGCTGGAGCAGCCCCGCAATGAAAGGAGGCGCCGGCGGGGAATGGAGGGGCCGGAGTTGTGGGGAGCGGCGGCGGCGGCGGGCCGGGCCTCGCTCCAGCGCCGCCCGGGGCGGGGGGGATGCGGCGGGGGCAGCGGCGGGGGGCGCGGCCGGCGGGGTGATAACCGGGGCCTTCTGCGAATTGAGGGTGAGAAATGGAAAAAGAGGGTTAGAAAGTCGTTTCCATTCTGCTGAACTTTTGTTTTCTGACCGATAGAGGCCGGTAGAGGACTGTGGAGAAGGAAAGTTTATAGCCAGCAGCACCAGGATGGACTTCCCTGCTACCCAACCAAAACCTGCTGCCGACGGTAAAATCATCTACTATCCTCCTGGAGTGAAGGAGATTACGGACAAAATTACCAACGATGAGGTGGTTAAACGGTTAAAGGTGAGCAATCCTGACCACCATCCCCTTCCTTGCAACTTTTGCTTCTTAAGGTAAACATTTCATCACGGGAAAGGAGAACTGCCAGAGAACTGTTTCCTTGTCATAGTTGAAATGTCTCCTCCTTGCCTGCAGACCTTTATGGGAATACCACTTCCTTGCTTTTCCTTAAAAGAGGAGGAGTCATTTCTGTAATTCATGACTGTAGTCTTGTGAGTTCTCTCAAAGCCAGAGGTGATACATTAAACTGCTAATTTGTATGTGAAATACATCCACAGTTTTGGGAAGAGGTCTGAAGTGGAATCATAAGTAATAACTGCAAGATACGTTACCGAAAATTTTTATTGGTAAGCTAGAAGGTTTTTGTTGGTTCCAGCACTTTGAGCAAGCATAGTTGAGCAGGGGAAACAAGTAGATCTAGTTAAGGATATTCTTGAGTGAAAAGATAGCATTGTTGATAAACAGCGAAGATGAATTTCTGGAGGTTGTAGATGGAATTTTGAAATTGTTTCATATGTAAAACCTGCCTCGGGTTTTGCAATTTGATATAATACATGTTGTTTCTTTCCTATCCAGTATAACTGGTGCTTGGCAAAGTTGCTAAATTTTCATAAGCAAAAGGGACTGTTAGAAAAGCATTTTCTTTGCTTGGTTGAGAGCATCCTGGGGGACTGTGAGGCTTATCTCTGTTTTTTATTTTTTTAGTCCCTTTTTCCACTGGAAATATGAAATGCTACTGTGATACAGTAGTATTATTTCTTAACTCTATGCTGAAAATAGAGAATAAAGTTGAGCATTGATCAAATATTGGCACAGCTCGTTTGTTAACGCCGTGGTCTTTGGACCAGAAAGTTGTCGTAACCTGGGATTTGGTTCTATGCCCAGGGTGGAGATGTAGTAATAATTTTTTAGAGATCGGAAATATTCTCTCATCTGATGATCTGTTTCCCATCACAACAGTGACCCCACAAAGATTGAAAAATAGAAATCATGGTGTTGGCTAGTCAGTTAGTAAATCGAAAAACCTCTTACCTGTAAACGTGAAGAGAATGTAGGCTTTGTGCTTTGCTTTCAAAGCAGCAAGGCACGTGTCAGTTGTTTCTTTGAAAACGAGCCGTGTTGTCCAATTACAGTTTTGAAAATTATTGAATGGACGAGTCCAGCCTAGTATTTTCAAAACTCCAGTGGAATATTGCCAGTTACAGGAGAAGATCCTAGAGTTTTGATTGTTTGGACAGAGACCTTGAATCAAAACCTGTGTGGAATGGGGAGGAGTGCAGTTTTGAGGTGCTCATTGAAATGGGTGTTTTATTTTGTCCCAGTTGGAGACCTTGCAATGGTGATCTTGCCATTCCTAGAGACTAGGAATAATATAATTTCAAAGTCATGCATATACGTTTTGCTGAATTCACATGTGTGTGTTGGTCATAATTTTCAAGCTAAGAGCAGATTTTTTTCTTCTGTCACTTTTATTTTTTATGAACTACTGTTAAAGAATTCAGATGACCTCAAGACTGTGGACTAAATGGGAACAAATACTTTGCTAGTGGACCTACCATTATTGAGACAACAGAGGAAGATTTTTCTTATTTTATTGTTACTGCTTAATCTGAGTTTGAGGAATTTTTTTGGACAGATATTGGCTTTACTGAAGCATCAAGAAGATGGGAAGTACTGTACACTTTAGAACTAAACCAACAAGTATTTTTCCCCCTATGTTTTTGTATAGACATATATGTAAACTTTATGAAATCCAAATCTTTATATCAACTTGATTTATAAAAACAAATTCACTTTGGCATGAGTAATATTATGATGATGCAGTGCTTGGGATGGAAATGCTTGAAAAAGTTTTGTTCAATTAAAAGATAACTTTCCACAATTTTAAATATGACTTAATGTTAAAAGCCAGCTTTAGCAGAATGTACAAATTCAGGCATGAATCAATCCTTGAAACTGTAGGTTTTTTGCCTCCTCCTTGGCCGTGCATGATCTAAATATGCTCTGTGTGTCTCTTACAGAAGATGCATGTGTAACTTGGTGTTTTGGCCACCAGGCTTTGGGTCAGTTCCTGCAAATTTTTGTTCTTCTAGCTTATTGAAGTCATGGTTAACTTGGTTACAAATTTGTGTCCTTATTAGCAACTTTTCTAATATCACATCTGTATTTTTGTGTCCAGACCTCTTCTTGTAATGAAGGCTTTTCTTATTATTGGAACTTGAGACGTTCTGGGCACCTGTCCCAGAGTGCCTGAGCAGCAGCCTTTGTGCCAAGGACTTTTAAAAAGAATGTTTTTCTATCCTTTCCCTCCTTCTGCTTGGGGTTGTGGGTAATAAAATGTAGGCCAGATTCATTTACAGTGTTTTGGTATATCTGTATGATAGCATTAGCACTGTCCTGAAAATGTAAGTATTGAGAATTTTAAAATCAACATGTGCTTTCTGAGCAATGTAGAAAGAAAGAGCCTCTGGATTGCATATGTATGATGAATGAAACACCAGTTCAGGTGCTTAATGGAGTTAAAGGTGGTTTCTGGTGTGTTAGATTACATTGATGGGTTGGTGCCTTCTTGGAGTGGGACAGTATGTGATGTATAATTTCAGCTATTGAAGAAGTGGTTTTTAACTGTGGTGTGCTATGGCTGGGGACAAGCGTCCACTTAATAGATCCAATTAAGCTTAACCAAACTAGGCAGCTAGCATGTAGCAGAGCATTGAGTCTTACTGTACTTCCACTACAAAATGATTTTTTTTAATTTTTTTTTTTGGCTAATGTTCCTCTTTACAGTGCAACTGTTCAAGTTATATAGTGATTGGTTTCAGGGCTGTAAGTCAAATGCTCGTCAATTTAGTAAGGCTTGTGGAGAGAGGTAATAACTTTTATTTAACTAAGCAGTAGAAGTAGAAAACAACAAAAAATTCAAAGGCACCCAAGTAGTTTTTCTTCAGTTCCAAAATCGAACCAGCAACTAAATATAAGTTGAGAACAATTGTACTGGCAATATTATATTTCTTCCTGTAAAATAGTTGAAGGTTGAAAGAAGTTTTAGAAACTTGACATCTGCTTTGCTGCAAAGCTTCCCTATGACTATTGCATTTTTTTTCAAAATTGACTGTATTTTACTGCCTTATCAAACTCCAGACTTGTATACGTTGTCAGTAAACTATTAAATCTCAGATAAAACTTTCTTTGGTCACAAGAGAATATTTTGATGTCATTTATATAAAACCTTGTCATCATTATGAATAAGATTAATAGTAGTGTACTTTAATTGTCATATATACTAAAAAGAGCCCCATCAATCCGAAATGCATAGAGTTTCTCAGAGACTGACTTAAACAGCCTTTGTAGGCAAAGTCAGAACTGCCACTGAAGGAAATGTCTGTCTCTGCTGCTTGTCCCAACCTCTGTTCTCTACCCTCTACAAGCATTTTGTTTTGCTGCATGCCAAAATGGATGGGTGAATGGATCTGGGTTAAAACTTAGGAGGAAAAATAAAACA
The DNA here is from genome assembly GCA_030449065.1 of Oceanodroma leucorhoa. Classification (NCBI taxonomy): domain Eukaryota; kingdom Metazoa; phylum Chordata; class Aves; order Procellariiformes; genus Oceanodroma; species Oceanodroma leucorhoa. The sequence goes on from JASVER010000005.1 coordinate 19,252,447, forward strand.
AACCTGTGTTAATTTTAGCCTGAATAATTTTCTTGCCTGATTTATCTTGAGAGCTTACAAATGCTTGTGCTGGCATAGGGGGAAAAGCAACTTCTTTCTGTGGCAGTCCTGCCTTAGAGTGTTGAAGGAACTTCAGAGTCGATTTGAATGTGAAAGTTTGCAAATGTTATCTTTTGARATAGTTTTGCAGAAGAGATGCAGAAGTCCCCATCTCTATCTCGCCTGCTAGATTTTTTAAGTAAAAGAAATAATGCACGATGACAAGTTCCGATATAGCTTTGTACCAACAACTATACAGTTTGGTAAAATGTATGACAAGTCTGTAGAAAAAAGGAAAACATTTATAGTGCAGTGTTTTATTTTAACTATAGATATCAGTGTAAGCAACGCTAATTAATAAAATCTGTAAAAAGCACATTTAATAAGACACTGAAGATACAAAAGTATCAAAAAAAAAAAAAGGAAGTTTCTGAAACCTTCCAAAGGAAAAGGAGTGATAAATTAGTTTCAGCATAGAGATTTTTAACAAAGGTTTAAGGCAGTGTAAAAACCTGTCTTTTTGAAATTAAGAGTTTTATCAGTTACAATTTATTGAGGGCAATGTAGTTCTTTATCATAGCTGGGGTTAGTATTCTGTTTTCTGGTGTTTTGGTTTTTGTTTTGGGGAGTGACTTTCCGTTTGTTTTTCAATCAGTCCAGTAGTCTTGTTGCTTTTCCCATGGTGACAGTCTGGCAAGGCATTTTATGTGAAAGTTTCTTTTGTTTTTCACACACACCCCCACCCTTCCACCCTCTCCCCAATTCTCCCCCTGCCACCCCACCCCAAGGCCTTGCTTGTGATCATCTGGAGAAGTTAGCACTCCTAGTCTTCCTTTTCTTGTCCTATGGCATTTCTTAGTTATCTGATACGTATCTGTGCCAGAGTGAAACAAACACTCTCTCTCCTTCTTGCCATTGTCTTTCTGCATGTTCCTCAGGTTATTAGATGTTGGCCTCTTTGTAGTTGGGCTTCTTGTGTCTTTATCTTTGAAAGATTATCCTCATATCGCTAGAAATAATTAATGCTAATAATTCATTGTCTTATGCACAGGTGTTTTTTAGGCATCTGTTACATAATGTTAAAATTGAGAAAGATTGCTTTTTTGCCATTTAAATGTTTTGGAATAGGCTGGGGGTATGTGAGAGGGAAAAAAAAAGGTTGCTCTTTACTCACCCTGATACTTCTTCGTAAGTTAATGGCTACTCTCTGAGATTGTGTAGTTAGATGGACCTTTGACCTGACCTGGCTATGCTTAGGTAGTTATTTTGAAGGAAACTAAAAAATATAAATTAGAGTATCATCTGGGAAAAGAAAATCTATTTTATATTGTGTCATACGCTAGAATTTGGTATGCTTGAGGGGAAAGGTATACATATTAAGTATGTTGGATTGTATTGGTTAATAAATACTGTTTGCTGGCAAGACTTAGATGACATGGGTGTTTTCATGGCTTAGACCTCTGACTTGCATGTACTTACATGCTTACATTTAAGAATTATAAGTAACTTTGTGGAGGTCAGATAGACATGTTACAGAAATGATCTGCAGTTAATTTTTCTTATAATTTTAAAACTTCCATCAATTGTATTTAACTGCAGACTGCAGTTTGCAATGTTCTTGAGCTATTGCTGGCCACATAAGCCTAAAGCCAAATTTCTAATTTGATTTTGCTCATAGTTTAATCTTTTTAATTAGTTTGACTCTTGTAACAATCAAGTTTTTCATTAACTAGGACAGGCCACTAGTCAGAGAAGAAGAAATCTTGTTCTGATTTTTTTTTTTTTTTGCAATGGCATATTAGCTGTTTGCTTTGTAAATGTCCCAATTTAATCAATCCTTAGAGAAATAGACCATGTAGGCTCACCCAGTTCACCCAGATGTAACTTAATTTCAAACTGATTGATGATGAGACCCTTTGGTTTTTTATATCTGATAATTTTCTTTTGTTACAAGTGCATCAGTAATTAATGGCAATTTCACATGTACAATATTATTCTAATGGTTTCCTGGCAACAAGAAGATAAGTTGTGAAAGAAAAGAAGCCCCAGTTTGAAAGGGGGAAAAATAGAGGTTSCTGAATTAGGAATGATAACTTCTGACGATTGACCACCAAAATGGACAGACTAGTTGAGAAGTCCTTATGCCCTCATTTATTCTATTATAAACCTCGAAGAATTGCTAATTTTATTCTTGTGCTAATGCTTTTTTGTGAGGTGAGGACATGATGTTAATCACAGTTTAAAAGATGGGGAACTGAAGAGCTACTGAAAGGAAGAAAAAAATAACCAAACACAAGAAGGACAAGCTGGCTTCATATGCCTGATTTGGCATTTCTAAAATGTGAGTTCTGAAGTGACTGTGCATTCTGTTGCACTTTACATGTTCAGACCACAAGTTCCTTTGATTTCGGTTATACTTCTGAGTGCCTAGCACTTCTGTAAACGAGGCCTCATCTTCGTTGCTTAAGAACCCAGAAAATGACAAATGTTTTGTGAAAACTTTGTTTTAGGCTGTTTGACAGCCATCCTATAGAAACTTTGTAATAGGTGGGAGGCTAGCATGCAAGTCTTCAGGCTTAACTGTTTCAAAACATGGCATAGAATATTCCTTTCCTGCAATGTTTTCCTTCAGTTATAGTCTTCCAGCTTCAATAAATAAGAAAGGTGGCCTTTGGGTAATACGCTTCTCCACCAAACACCCTTGATTAACTCCAGAGCAAGTCCTTTCTGTGGACTGAACGAAGTAATGGCTTCAAGTTTTTGGTTGGTTTTTTTGGGTTGGTTTTTTTGCCTTTTTTTTTTTTTTAAGGGGAAAAAAAAAGGTATGTAATCACTTACTAAATACCTTGTTAACATTAGGATTGCAGAGACTGACTGGAGGTTTGAGAAGTATAGGATTGTTTACCTTGGAAAAGAGTAAGAGTTGTTGTGATAAAAGCATACAAAATAACGAATGACAGATAGCAAATTAGGAATTTCTGGGTTTKCCCCCCTCTCCTGAAGAAAGACTGTTCATTGAAATTGAAACTTAAAAATTGTTGAAGGTTAAATATTTCTTAGGGTTATACTGGAAGGTTGCGGCAGAGCAGAGATGAACTGATGTTGTATTTAGTATAAGTGACATGCTTTAATCGTATAAATCACTTACTTTAGGTGAGTGTGCCTGTCAATATGTATTTTTATGGTATAATGTGGGAGACTTCTCAATGTATTCAAATATTTTAAATAAAGTTTGGGTACAAAATTCTTGGCATATCACTGCATTCTTATGAGGAGTTTGTATGCGTAAGTTAGCAAAACAGCAGGAGCCTTAGCTATGCTCAAAGACTCCAACGAAGCGTTAATCTCGCTACAGCACTATGAAGTGAAAGAAAAATTATCCCTTGGTTTGCAGGCAGTAATATGGAGATGATTGATAGGAAGGGAAATCAAGCATCACCTGAGGTTACTTTTCTTCCTTGTCTTCTTGAACCAATTCATATTATTTTGTCTGCTTAATGCCTATGTGCATCTTTTGCTACCAGAAAGAAAAACAACAGACAAAATAATTCACAGATCACTTGTTCACAGTGCGTTATAGCCATTTTTTGTAGTTAAAGAAACCAAACCTTTGTCTAGTCCCCAATCTATGTTAAACATTCTTCGTATATGAAATTTCTCCAGACTGCAATATTTTCTTAATCACCATTGTTACCTAGAAATCTAAAACACATGCTTATTATTGGTGTCACTCAAAGCAATGTGAGTTTGCTGGCTCTGCAGCTGCAGTAAACTAATGAACTGTATTCCCACTGCTGTGCTGACATCAGAATTTGGCTGTTGCAAAGATGTCTTAAGCATGATGAAGTACTGTTAAAGGTAAACAAAGATAAAATTGGCACAAAGTATGTTCCTGCTTAGAAGGGAAGGTTGAAAACTTCGTGATACCTAGATAGCATGGGATATCCTAAACGTATGTTTTATTTATGCGAGACAGATGATACGTACTTATCTGATGGACATGTCAGAGCTTGCAGTGTTAGGATTGGTTTTGCAGCCACAGTGGGGGAAAAATCCATTCAAATTTACTGTGAAGACTGGTCAGCCTTTTTAATGTCTTAGTTATTCTCAAGTGAGTTACTATTTCTTTCTAGTTGTTCAGTAATATTACCTAATCTTAATGGTACTCTATTGTCTTCCATGAATAGAGCCTGTCACCTTTTGCTGAAACACTATTTGGTGTAGTCATTAGCAATTTTAGGCCTTATATTATGTTTTTAGTGTTGTATTTTAATACGTTGTGGTAGAAATTACGATATCTGTCTCCAGGAGGTTTATCAAAACTTTCCAAATTGTTGAAGGAGAGAAAAAGTTTTGTACTGGCAAAATACATTCATAAACATTAGAGAGACATATGTCTTTTTCTATTTACAAATAATTTTTTGAACTGATACAGACATTGAAGATGAAAGAGAAGGAGAAAGAACATTTTAAAAGGAGTTTGTAGAAATCAAATATTTCTGGAGTCTTCCTCCACCCTCTTCTTTGCCAGCTACAGCACCTGAAAAATGCACATGCTTAAAAAAAAAGTAGTTATATTAGTGTTTAGTAGTATTAGCATTTGCTTGCAGTCATTAAAGAATTCCCTTTCTTCTGCAATTGTAGTCTCTGTCTTTCGTATGGTTTTCTACGGACATAACCTGACTGACCATCAGGGAATACCTTTAGATCTGCAGATTTACAATATTTTTTTTAATATTGTGTAACTACTGATCTTTACATTATTTTTATCACTGCATCTAGCATGAGAGACCATTGAAAGACCAACTTCAAACTTGTACTTCTTATGAAAATCTTACTACTGTAGGTTTAAGTGCCCGATAATTGGTCTCTCAAAAATGGGAAGAAAACATATTTGTATTTTTCAGTTTACTTTGCATATGTGATAGTGCTTTGTCTGGACAAATGTTTTTAGCTTGCTTTTCTAATGAAACAAGGTTTTTATCTGATCAGACAGTCTAATTTCTTTGTTGCTGATCTTCCCTGAAGTTACATTAGTTCAAAACTTGCTGGCGGTTGGGCAAAGGTTTCAGAGATTTGTCTAATTGGTGCTGAGCAGAATAGACACATCCGAATTCTGTTTATACAAAGGAAGATGGACCAGCACTGTTAAACATTTCAAAAGGCAGGAGCCTGTGTGCTAGCTGGAATAAATTCAACCAATTCCCACACGGGTGTTTCAAGTGTTGTAGGGGATGTGCTGCCCCCTCCCCAGCTCTCCAGGCATGGCACCCAGAGGGGAGTGGGAAAGTAGTGCAGGAGGATGAGAGTGAGAGATGCAGAAGGCCGTGAGTTGGCAGCCTGCTCGGAGGAGAGTGGTGGGGAACAGATCTGTTGGAAACCAGCCACCGTTAATTTTGCTGCTTATGATAAAACTCATTTCATATAGCAGCAGTAAAGGAGATAAACAGCTAAAATAAAGCACAAAAACTTTTTAATACTCTCTTAACCCGCAGACTGGTAGAGAGCTGTGCATGGTATTTGAAAATATTACTGATTTTTTTAACTTAAAGTGGTGTTTTTTAACAACTAAAAATGATGCTTGCATTCCTTGGTCRTCTTGATAAAAATTGCTTATGTGATAAGCTGTTACAGAAAGGGTAAAGCAAAAATGGAAAAAAAAACCCCAAACCACTCAAAAGTAGCTAAAAATCTCAAAGGATGATTACTAAGTTCTTTAGTTAATGTTTTCTCTAGTATTTTTCTTACATAATTTGTTTCTGTTCATTTTGGCTGCTTAGAATTATGATGGTGCTGCAAATGCTGAAGCAAAATGTGTGCAGTGAAAGTACAGCTGAACTTACAAAGTGCTTAATACAAAGGAAATTTGCAGTTTGAGCCTTATGATGATGCCATAGTGTGGATGTGAAAAGAAGTTTGTTAAAATAAGTTGTTCCTTGGGAAAAAAMCCAAACTGATTGACTTTACTTATATTACTAATATAATGAAAGGAAAATGCTGTTGGATATTTTCCCTTAAAATTTTACTCTACCTTCAGATAGATACAATAGTCAAAGTAGGGTAAATCCTGTTATTTTAATATCATTTTGTGTTTTAACTGTGGTGTTCTGTTACTATTGGAAAATATATGCATGTACTTAATTATCCAAAATGCAGTAATGGTTCTCCATAATAAACTCATTATTGAAATTTAATCAAACCATAATCATGATTTAGTAGGGAATTATTTGAAATTAATTTTTAGGAATATAAAAATWGTTCTTTTCTTGTGATTTAGAAGAGTAAAACCTTATACTTGGTCATTTAACTCTCACTGACTGCAGTGCCTTTCTGTGAGCTTTAGTCCTCATAGAGGTGAGCTTTAGTCAGTTAGAAAGGATACAATTTTTCTTCAAAAACTTTGTTTGCATGAAACAGTGAAGAGGAATAATTCATAAATTATGCCCCTTTGTTCACGCAATGGCGCAATGTATTGTAGGATAAGTGAAGGGAATTTTAATTCTTAAGCTATTGCAGTAATAAGAATGAAATAAAGTAAACTCAATACTTTTGATGGTAGAAACAGAATTCAGCATTTTGGGGGAGGTGGAAGAGGTTACCCTATATGTTTGTTTTTTGACAGGTGGTTCTTTTTCAGCACTGAATTGCTGCAGAGTTAACATTCATTCACTTACAAAGCAAAACAAAGAAATGCAAGGCAACTTCAAAGCTTTTTGCTGAAAATACATGTTTATTTAAATATCTTATTCAGTCATCCTTTGTAAAAGTAGTTGGCATGTGTCACTATTTCTGAAAAACTTCTGATCCATCTCTTTAAAGCTTCCACTTCTGCTATCGCCAGTAAAATTCCAGTGGCAAGAAAAGCAGTACTATTTTTGCTGGTGTGAAGTCAGTAAATGAAGGTCTAGGAGTTGCATTTGTGAGCTGTTAGTGACCTTTTTTCTTAGAAAATGTATGTAGAATATGAAAGTAGGCATAACTCTGCAGCCTAAGGGAAATTAGGAAATCTGGAAATAAGATTTCAGCTTTGTCCCAGTTGGAACTGGTAGTCTAGACTGCTGTAAAATCATGAGAATTTTGCTTTAGGAAATGGGAGGGTTCACCAAGTACTAAAACTATATCTTTGTAGAATATATACACATTGGTACAACTGGAGGTAGATCAGTAGAAAACCTAATAAGTTGTTAAAAAAACCTCTTCCAGCTGGGAGTGAAAACCAAGTTAAAGGCTATGTTTCTAAACCTCAGTTGGAAAAGGGGGTGGTGTGTAATGTTTTCCAAAGTTACGCTCTTTCAGTCCTAGCCTTTGTTTCCCTTTAAAGGTTAAAACACTTTCAGACAGATTACAAAGTAAAACGGACAGATTACAAAGTAAAAAGGCTGCCATTTTAATTTTGTTTCATTTTGACATCTTTGCGTGTTGTTCTTAGTTTAGGTTCTTGTACAAATTGGAGTATTCTGACTGAGTTGGATTTGTTATGTGGATTAAAGCATATTCATCCTAGAGCTGGAGCTCTGTGTGGCACTCCATTTCTGATGCTAAAATTGGTTTCTGGTACCCATATACATCTGTGAGGGTGGAGTTCTCCACTACATTTTATCGAGCACTGAAGCTGGTTTGGGAAACGTCTTCAGGGACTCTCTTACACGGGCTCTGCCTCCTGAGAAATTGTACTGTGGAGCTGTGCCCTAATTCACACCATCTTGAGACTCTTCAGAGTCACTCTGACTTCAGTCTCTATGTGGGCTGTGATGCGTTTAAGTTTCTGTATACTATCTGATTTAACACCTGTCAACACTTTGATTAAAAGCCTGGCATCATGCAACATCCCCATAAAATTAATTTTAAAACTAGCCGATCGGCTCAAAGTTTTATAAATGAGGAAAATACTAGTTGCTAGCATTTTTAGAGGATTTGTTGAGGGTTTTCCCACTGCTTTTCGTCATCTTTGTCAATTGTCTGCTCGAAAACAAAACTGTGGGCAAAAATAATTTTCATCAGGAAGGTGAAAAGGTGGAGGGGTAAGTAATGACAGGTTACTTCTGCAGAGTATTGCGAGTCATCTTAGTAATCTGAGCTGACCTGCATAGCGGGTATTTTAACATAGTCAAAAGCAGGTTAGTTTAAAAATAAAAAAATGCAAGTCCACTTTACAGAGTGTCAGAATTGTGTTTTGGAAGCTTGTCATCCTGACACTGTTGTACCTGACTACTATGGGTACTCTTAAGTTGATGCTGCTACTGAAGGAAACAGTTACTTATCTTCACCACTGCTGCCATTGCTGTTCAGGGAGAATAACAATTCAAAGTTGTTTGCCTTATTTGAGTCAGCAGCACTCTCAAAGTCATAGAAACAAATCAAGGTTGTTAAGAGTAAGAGGAGAAAAGTAAAAAATAGAAGCACATACTGACTGTAGGCAAGGAGGGGGAAAGTAGTATAGTTGTAAAGGATGGAGTTGCTACACCAGTAGCTGGAGGATTGCCCTGAATCAAACCCCAGTGTGGTTCATTCTGCCGGAATGTGTAGAAGCACAAACACCAAAGCCAGCGCCTTGTGCCAGCGAAGTACTCTTGCTTGCTTATGGGCCATCCTTTTCCACATGCCAACCCAGGTGTGTCTGTGGCCTGCAGGATACTGGATTGTGGAAGTGGTCCTATTCAAAAACACTTTTTTTCCAGGTTAGTTTTCATTTGGATCGGTGTGACTTAAGCAGTCACCTACTACCCACTCCTTGTGCTGGTAGAAGCTGTATGACAGTCTTACAGTGGCAGAACTGTTACTTGCACTGACAGTTTACTTTGGAACACTGTGTTCATTGGATTTGACCTTACTAAATCAACTCAAAGATTCATTAAACTGCACCCTAAGATTGGGCTGTAGCGGTCCCACCCTCCCTTGTGTGTTTTTACAGCCATGTAGTGGTCTGGTTGAAGAAGCAGATCTATCTGAAAAGTAACCTGGCCAGAAAAAGGGATTTTTCGGTAGTGTCACTTGTCAGTCACATGTGTGCTGGAGTAATGGAGGGACAGGTCTGACAGACGTCCTGTAAAACTGCACCCTAAGAAATTCTACAAACATCCCCCACCCCATCCAATTTGGTGAGACAGTATCTGTATACAAAATGAAGTATGCCCCTTGTTTTGGAGAGCTGCAAATGTGAGTGCAGTGAATGATGCGCTACCCTTTGACGTCTGAAAAAGAAACTAGGATACAGAGAAGAATGTTCTCTAGTTAGAAACAGTTGAAATCAGTTTATACGCAAATGTGTGGATTGCGCTGGCGCCAATAATTTTGAGCTAATGTGAATGTTGTGGAATCCATGATGAATTTTCTAATGTTTTAGCTGACTGGCTGCTGTAACAGATCATACCATTCATACTAATASATGATTGCTTTCAAAATAAATGGATTTTATATTGGAATCAGAATTGGTGTGATAATATTTAGTGAGAGGTACTTGCATACACTTTTCCTTTCTTTAGGATTTGGTTTCCTCTTTTTTCCCCTTACTGTCTTTCCAATTTGTACAAAAGAAAGAATTTGAGGTTTCAGTGTTTTTCAGGCCTCCCTAAGCCCGATGGCACACAGTTCTGTACCAGTATGATGATTATGAGATGTGGTCTTTGATGTTTAGACTGGTCTTTTCCTGTTCTACAGTCCAAACTACTGACTCTTGTGCTGTGACTTGAACTAGAGTAGGCGGTACAGGCCACTGCTTGCAAACAGATTTGTCTTCATGCCAGGTCTCATTCTTATCCCCCTGCCCCACGCCTGCTGTAGTTGACTGTTCTTTAAACAAGGACTTGCACTAACTTACAGGTTGTATATCTGTCTGTAGGGGAATATGTGTGTGCATACATACACATACACAGAAATGAATCTTTTATTTCCACATAATCATGCATTTAAAAAAAATTGTACTACCCAGCAGATAGGCACCATAAATAGCTTTCTCCCCCCTGCTCCCTCTCCCCCAACTGATAAAATGCAAGTAGTAGAATCTTTTTTGTGTCATCCCAAAACCAGCATTATTAACACTCCACAGGGCTCATAGCAGGGACAGACCATGAGTTTMTTGTTGCAAATGAAGCTCTTCCAGAATTATTAATAGAAAGTGAAAACCCTTCTTCTTTTAAATGTTACTGATTTAATTCATATTTTTTACACTCAGGGCCTAAGAGTTGTGCAGAATATATTGTTAAGGACTCCTTGATAGGCTAAAAATCCGGCTGCTGTTGAAAAATGTTTGAACATAATTTTGTTTATTCTTTGAAGAGAAAAAGAGACTTTGAAGAGAATGTTTACAAAGAGCTTGCACTTTGGGGTGGTGTATGCATTGAAATCCTGTAGTTGCCAAACTTTAGCCAGCCTTAGAACTGAATTTTGCCTGTTTTTCTGGTAGTAATTTGTTTGTATATGGAAACTTCTATGAAAATAGCTGCATGGGAATGCTGCCAGAAACTGTTGGATGAAGTTATATGGATAATTTTGATTATACAAATCCTTACGTTCAAATAATTTGATTTCATCTCATGTTATTGAGTGGGTTTGTGGCTTGTTGGTTTTAGTTATTTCATTTTGTATTACAAATAAAGATTTGCTTTAATAATAATCTTCAATTCAGAAAGCTTCAGAATAATGCATAAGAAATGAATGTGGATATGCTTTGCATATATTCACCAGTCAGTAGTACATTGGGATTCCTGGGGTTCAGTCTTTTTGTTTGTAAATAAATTCTGGAGACTGTAAGTGAGTCTTGATTCAAAATCTCCAATTACCTTTCAAGTCTTTGATGATATGTGAAGAAAATTGTGAGTAACCAATACCATTTGTGACCAATGGATCAAATGTTCAGAGGCTTGGCCAACACTAAGGAACTTGGGTACATTGATTCTATATAATAATCACATTGCAAARGGAAGCTAGATGGAGACTAATATCAATTTTACTATAAACTGACTTTGCGCTGTCCTAATTCAGACCAGAATGCATGCAAAACTGTCATATTGAAAATGAAGGGGGAAGATGCTCTGGTTTTCCTGGGCTTCTCTCTGAGATTGCTGACTAGGAGATACTGCTTTCTCACCCAAGAGGAGTGATAAGCATACAGGATACAAAATGCATAAGTTGCAAGAGTATATTCAGTGATGGAAAACTACTTTTCTACCACTTCGCCTCTCTAACACCCGACTCTCACAAGAATCAGCTGTCTTCTGAAGTCCTCCTTTTGACGTCTGAAAGCAGCTCTTAAGCAAATTCAAAACCAATGTTGGAGACATAGTGTCAACCCTATGCAGATGGCCACTACCTGATTTGTTTRTTACCCCACTATCAAGTTAACTCTGTGTGTGAGCAGTCAGAGCTCTGGCAAAAGACAGATGCTTAAAGTTAAAGCTGAGCAAGGCAGTGGTTTCAAGCAAGGAGCAGGAAGCATTTTCCTCCATCCTTCCGTTTCCTTTGCTGGATGTTTCCCTTTAGTGCTTACTTCTTTTTCGTCCTTAGTACAGGGCAGTGCTTACCACTAGTGAGGAAACTGTCAATAGTAGCATATGGGAGTAACACCTTCTGGCCTCTGTACTTGGCTAGGAATTTCAGCCCTATCCAGATTACGGTTATTTACTCTCAACATCTGGAACAGAATTCTGTGATTAATCTCATCATGAATGTATAGTATTTTGGGACTACCTGATATAAATACTGAAGCATTTTCCTCAATATAAGTTACTTGGGCAGCAACTTGTTGCCTCCCCCTACACTAATTTTCCATAAAATTCATAGTCAAATATTAGGTCTCAGCCCCTTTCTTTAAGGTGCTAAATGGCTTCAGCTTAATGCTTGAGTTTTAGGCACTAAAGATTATAGTTGACAGCTTTTTTTTCCCCAATCATAAATCTTAGCCAACAGCATTTTCAGGATGTTCAGTGAACTCCTGGAGCTATTGAAAGCTGTTGCAAACCTCCCCAGTCTGTAGGCCAAAGTGCACTTCTGAAGTCTTCCTTTCTCGCTATGAAGATGCATTGCAGAATATTTTGATTTAGGATTAAAAAAACAAAACAAAAAACCAACAACACCAACTCAATTGGAATAAAATATTGCACTGTTAAATTTTTCTTTTTAGGATGGAAAAGTGAGAAAACAAACGTAGCAAGATACATTCCACAGCTCTTTTGGTAAACTGTTTCAATATGCTACTGACTTGCGTGCTATGACCATGACAGTGATTTAAAAAAAAAAAAAAATTAAAACAAAACACACAAAAAACCAGAAAAACAACCTACAGAACATGAATGAAAATGAGTTTCATCCTGTTTTGGTTTTTGAAGACTAAAAGCAATGGAACTTCATGTATTTTAAGTCTTGTATATGCAAGGTTAAGACAAACATGAGAACTTTATATGGGATTCAGGACCTGAAGGCAATAATTATACAGTCTAGAATGTTTTTAGATAAGAAAAGTTAAATCCTGTGCTTACATAATGTCTCATGTATGCTTAAGAAAGATCAAGTGCTTTATTTTGATGATCACCTGGTCAACTAGTTGTCATTCTTGTGCAGAGTTTGTATGAGAGAGAGATCTGTTGTGTCCTTTTATAGGTAACATTTCCCCTGCTTTTTTTCAATTTTCCCAATCATTGTTTTTTTTATAATATTTTTTATGTTTTAGCTGCTTTTTAAATCTCCAGCACATGCATGTGGACTACTGTTCTGAGGTCACTGCAGCTGAGCAAGCGAAGTTGAGTCTCTACTCAATTTTTGAGTCAGAGAAACAAAAACAAAGATCGTTTTTAAACAACGAGGTGTTATTTTGCTTGTGGCTTCAGGCCACTTCAGTCCAATACTCTTGATGAAGTGTGCGCTTTCTTACGTGTTCTGGGCAATCATAATTTTTTAGGCCAAGGCTTGCTGCCTTCTCTGTAAGCTTCTCAGATTTCTCTTTGGCCCTTTCTCTTTGTCACAGATGCAGACATTTGTGAAATGACCAAATCCTCTGCCACTGTGTACCAAATTTATGTTCATGTTTGGGGTACAGGTTAGTATTGTTTCAGGTGTCTGATCTTATAAAGGAGATCAGCCACATCTTCTAGCTATTTCAAGTGAAGGCAAAAGTTACTGCTGCAGTGTATGCACTGTCTTGAGACAGTGGTACTGTTGTATTGGTAGAATTTATTCAATAAGTTTAAATAACTGTACTGTGAGACTCTTAGAAACTGTAGAATTTAGTGAGTAACAAAATACTTTATTTCTAATAAAGTATTAAACTAGGTGTTAAAAGTAATTTTAGGGACATAACCTCAAGAAGTGGATTGACTCTTACATTGTTTTGTACTTTTGGGGTTGAAATTTCTCAAATTTTGTCATGGAGAGGATAAGTGATTTTTCTGAATGAACATAAAGCATTTTCCAAATACAGAACTACTATGCCTCAAGTGCCTTTTTTAAGTATGTCAGACCTTTAAAAATTTTTCTGTGATTCCTGTTTTAGGCATTGTTTATGAGAATGTTGCTGGCAGCTATTTAAATGATATCTAGTACTTGCAGGTTGCTGATTTCAGCAACGTAGTTTAGTGAAATGTTATTTTAGCCTAAATTCAGCATGGCTAAGTCTGACACTGAATTTAAATAGTCTATTTAAATATATAAATTAAATACATTAAATATATAAATAGCATATTTTTTTAATAAAAATTGTATACAATGACTTTTCAGCCTTTAACTTTGAGAAGTCTGCCCAATTTGAGTTCTTCCTTGCATAGTTATATGATTATTTTTTTTGCCCAGAAAATCCCATCTTTTTTCTTATATAATTAAATTGTTATACTAATTGGAGAGCTTCAGAATGAAGCAGAAGTGAATGTAGAGGTTAAAATGGGAAAACGCTGCACAATGCGGGTGATGTCAGTAGATTCACCAAGAATGGTTTGGTGCCTAATGTGGTGGGTGCCTGATGTCTGTAGTGGGAATGGTCATACCATGAAGTCTTCATCTGAAGTCTATTTTTAGCAAAGAAAGGAAATTTCAGTGCTTTCTATGATTTTTGGGACATAAGTGTTCTTTACATATTTCACTAAGAAAATTTTAGTACAAGACGACTCCTTATTGGAACTTCTTTAAAAAAGTCAGACATGTTTTGAAAACATTCTTAAAAAAAATACCTCAATCTTTGCAATAACACTTTCTATCTGTTATATTGCCTGCTTCTTAACTTAGCAAAATCAGTAGCTATAAAACTGTGATTACATATGAGGAATGTTGAGGGACAGGTACAGCAGTTACAGGCATATTCTAGCTATCCACAAGGCAAGAATTTGATGGAACTGATAGGCAAAATAGTTGCAGAACTCTTATGGAAGAAATCAGGAGTTACTTAAAGTTCTCAAAATATTAGAGAAGAATTCCCAGACAAGACTTTATTAGCCTGAAATTAAAATAACTGCAGAAAATCAACAAAAGCACCACAACTCTGGGAGGTGACATATTGTCCTCTAAAATAGTATTGCTAATCCAGAAAGGTATAGTAGAGCTCTGTAAAAGCAGTCATTTGATTTTTCTTTCTTTAATTAGGCAAAAAAAAAGTCTTGGTTTTGGAAATAGAATACATATTTTGGATGGGGGATAATTTTCAATCAACTCAACATAGCTATATGGCTTGAAAATATTATTAATATGTTTAGCGAAGATAGAACCAAGTGAAAACATAGTCCTGTGACTAGTGATTGGGTGTAAACATCAAGATCCTACAAATAAAAACAGATATGAGATAGAGATATGAATGGGAAAAACTCTGGGTTTTTTCTATCTTCCTTTCTTTTCCTCATTGTCCTGCCTTTGCCTTTTCCTTTTTCATTTTTACTTTTTCCTTGGACATACAAATGCACCTCACTCCGATACCCCAAATGGAAAAGTCTACATTCTTGTGTGAAATGCTGTATCATAAAATGAACAGTAAAATCATTAAAAATAACWTTTTAAATACTGTCATGTAAAGTCCTCCAAAATGCTTTCTGTAAATAACGTATTCAATTTGAAATATTTCTATACTTTTAATATTGGCAATTATGATGGTAATATTACAAGTTGAATTTATTGAAGACTTTTAATGCTATTCTTTGCTACCTACATTATAATAAAGTACATAGGCTTGTCATATTCATTTTCCAGTCTTATTTCTCAGAAACTGAATATCCTACATATAATGATTATGTCATCCTGTTGCTGAGCACTGTGGATTTGACTTTCATATCCTTATATCAGCAATATTGGTGCCTTTTATTTTTCCTTTAGTCTCCCACCCCATTTTAAAGAAAATTTTTAAAATGGAAAATTTCTTAAGAGGGTGGTGGGTTTTTTGTTGTTGTTGTTGGTTTGGTTTGGTTTTTTTTGTTTGTTTTGTTTTTTTCTTTCTTTTAACGTGTATCAGAAATCAGTCTTTATTACTAGGAATACTTGTCATTATTCAGAGTAAAATAATTTAAACTTATTAAATGAATTCTACCAATACAGTACTTTCCATGCACTAATTATACATGATTTTTTTCCTTATTAAAGAATTAAATAAGACTTACAGCCARGAAACCACTCTAGAAATGTTTCAGGTTCAATTCTTCAGGCACCAATTTTTTCCTATGCTTTAAGAATTTCCAGAAACTCTGTTTTTAATGGGGCTACTTAAAAATAAAATGAAATCACCAGCCACACACAGAGTAAGCAAATTTCTGCATTTTGCCTTCAGCCCATTCTAGAGTACCCTATTTTTGAGCTTGGTAGCTGTCTAAGGAGAAAACTTTTTTTTTTTTTTTTGTTAATAACATAGATAGTAGTGCTCAACAGGTAGCAAAATTTTCTGGTAAAATAGTGCTTCATTGGAGAAAGCTGGTTTGTCTGAATAAAAATTCTTTGCAGAAGTGTGTCTGGTTTGGTAGGTGCAGTAGTTGGTACCCCACCAGCTGCTGGCTGAAGTTTGCTGCAGTGAGATGAGCAGGAATGTCCATGTCAGCCAGTGCCTTCTAGGGAGCAGGTTCTRGTTTGATGTGCCATTGATTAGGGGGTTTTTGTTGTTGTTCCTGGTTGGTAGTATTAGTTTTGATTGTGGAACATCAAAACTTTTTACAGTTTGACGGTTCTGATTTTTTGTCCAGCCTTTCACATGGGAATGGAAACCCACGTCTTCTGCATTCTAGGTAATTGTCGTTAATATGACAGTCCTGTATTAAGGCTCCAGTAGATGACAGGCACACAGACACAATTCTTAAGTGCAGTTTTATCACTAGATACAGGTTCGCACTAGGGTTTCACATGATTTGCCTTGTAACGTTCAGTCCAGTGGAATCAGAAAATGAACGCCAATGATTGAAGAGTATTTTCTTGTTCACCTTGATACCTTCTTGTGCTACTGAGTATGGTGGTATTATGTGTAATTGCCAGTCATTGAACGAGTTCCATGAAAGAAATTTTAATTTCTTTCTTCTCTTACTGTCGGAGACTGGGCAATCAGAGCTAAAGATCAAGGTACAAATATTTTGCATAATTTTCTGCTTCAGTAGATATAGCAAGTTTTCAACTCACCACAATTTACAAGATTGCTGAAATAGAAAAACCGTATTTTCTTAGAAAAAAATACCTTTTTTGGTCTCATTTATTGGTTGTGTTGGAACACGAGCAGGAAAGAGAGCGTGATGTGCTTTATACATGCCCCTTTTATGGATGACTGAGTCAGGAAGACTGTATGATATACCACCGGATGCACCTGCACTGTGGTGTAGAAATAGACATGGATATAGTCTTTAAAACACCGGTATTGCTGGAAGCATAGCCCTCTAGTGTTTTAATGTGAAACTCTAACACATGATTTTGTTGTGAGAACTGAGCCTAAATATTCAAAATGAATCCTTATAGTCAGTTCACAGTAGAAATGAAAATGCCGTTGCTGTTCTTGTCCAGCACCATCTTCACTTTGGAAAAGGAAATGAATTATCACACAGCAGTGAGCTGGTTATAAAGAATCCTCTCTCACATCTGGAGGCTATTATCAAAGTACTTGGGAAACTTCATATGGAAATAGAAACTCCTTCACCGTGGGGAATATGCTTTTAAGAATTTTTTGGGTTTGCCCCAGCCGTATATAACACTTGCTAGTATACCTAGGGGAAAAGGACTATTTAATGAAATGCTTCTAACTGATGATGTCTTGAATTATCATTAGAATGTTTAAAGAATAGAGTCTTTTTAGTCCCTCTGCAAATACTCTTTTGTTATGTATCTATATATGTGGAAGCAAAGTTTCTGAGAACTTAGATGACTTTCAGTGTTTTAATTTATGAACCTTCTTTAGAGTACTTAAACAATTGTTAGACTTTGGCAGGAAAATTGGAAAGAACCCTGTTACAAATCTTTCCAGTAATAAAGACTAGATGCTGCCGAAGACTGAATTGCTTAAAAAAAATAAAATAAAAATTGGTGCTGTGGCACCATGCTCAAATCATGGATTTGTAAGAGGTGGTGAGTAGCATGAGTATGAAGAGATAATTTGCTGATAAATATGTGCACTGTCTCTTACTTCTCATTATTTGAGAAGAAATRTACATACATTGTTAAAACGTGTGATTTGATCCATGGTATTATAGCTTGTGTCATAGAAAATTGTGTGAAACAGTTTAAAACTGGGATAACAAAATACTTAAAGGATTTAAATATGGTAAGGCCAAACAAATAATATTTCTTAACGTTTCTTACATTAAAATTACTTTAAAAGGGTCTTGAGTTGAGTAGCCAAGTATTGTCATGCATCAAAAGCTGACTGTAAACAAAAAGTAGATTTAAAGAAATAATTTTTGTTAATGACGAACCATAGAGTGACCTAAGGTTAGATAGTACTCTGCACGCTTGAAAACCTTTTAGCTGTTTGGGAAACAGGAAACATGATGAGTTGAGTTGGTTTGGTTGATCACAACCAAGGAGGATTTCACAGAATTCCTATTAAGTCAAATAATTTAAGTGAGTGAGGTGAATCCAGTGGAAGCTTTTAGGCTTAATGTCGATAAAAGCAAGGTGAGGAATAGTGAGAGAAGGCAAAACTATTTGCTGACTTTATGAAGTTGTGAAGGACTAAGTCAGGGAAGACTGATGCATCAGTCTAGGCTGCTCAGTGAAATCTTTCACTGAACAGCTTCTGTCCAAAAATCTAATAGAACTTAACGCTGTGTAAGGAGCTAAATGGTAAACACTATGGATATTATGCTTGCCTTATATAACTTAGGCATGTGTGCTCATTTGAATACTGTGTGAATGTGCTCTGCACAATACTGCAGTTCTAGTGAACCTTTGCCTGCAAAGGTATGAGATGAGGGTGTGATGAGAATCATAAGAACCTGGAAGGCAAAGTAAAAGTGCTGGTCTAGAAAGGTAAACGGGGAACCTCTGCTGTCTCAGGTCATGGTACAAAACCAGGAAATATATCATTAAATTAAAATGAATTAAGTTTTGGAAATTACTGTAACAACATGTTTCTGAGACCTTGGATTTAAAATTATCAGTGATCATATCTTATGTTTATGCCAGTTTCTAATGAATAGAGGTAAAGGTAAATTTTCTGGGGGACTAGTAGGATTTGGATGCATCTGCCCATTTCAGGCTTCATGTGCTTGCCACTATTAAAGTTAAGAATTTGTGTCCCTATTAGGTTGTTTGTTAAGAGTTTATGTACCAGAAGGCTAAATTCTTCTTCCCTCCCTGGTCTTTGCCATTGAATTCTRTCTACCTTCCCTTCTACTGGCTCTGGAACATATCAGATCTGTCCATGATCTAACTGTGCCTGTCAGAAAACTATCTGGGACTTTTTCTGAGGAGGTTTTCAGCCAGATTAGTAAGTTAAATTGACTCACGGAGTTACTCAGCATGTGAAGGGGCCAGCGCAAAGTATGCGGTGGCACTGCATGGCCAGAAGCAGAACAGGGTGAGTAATGGAAAAGGGAGGAGGAGATGGTAGCAGCAAGTGGTTAAACTGGATCTCCATGTCACATGGAAGCAAAATCATAGCTACCGGGAGAGGGGTTTGAACTGTGTACTGCTGTGACTCCTGGTTGGCAAAAGGGTCTGAATTTCTGTCTGTGCTTCATCTTCCTTTGGTATTTTTTTACCCTGACAGTGTGTACGGAACTGTAGGAAAGATAGTACTCCAGCCAGTCAGTTACAAGGGAAGTTCTGTAAAATTCCTGGCCATTAAAGCTGATTATAATCGACTTTCTCCTTAATGACAAATTTTAACGTCTTCATAACAAACAAAAGCACAGCCTGTTTTGATGGGAGTGATTTTTTTTTTTTTTAATATACATTTTAACAGCTTAAAATAATCCCTGTTTCAGAGGAGAGGAGAGATGAGAAAGGTCTCATATTGTTACAACAGTGGCTATAAATGAACTTAGAGGATGTTCTTAAATGAAGCATAGTGGTACCTGCTTAAAGATGAAAAAAATATACTTGGCTTTAAAGTATCATTTGGCTTGGAAGAAAAAGCACCTCACTATTACATATAGTAGTGAAGGAACTGGGGTTGTATAAAAATGGTTTTGAATCTTCCAGATCTTACTACAATAAAAACTTAAAGTCAATGATACTGTCTAAAATACCCAGTTCTGAATAAGATGTTGTATTTTGTCAAAGTTTGAGTGATAAGGAGAGGCATGTAGTATTTTCTTTGCACATCATGAATCTGATTTTTCCCATGGGCTTGTTCATGGCCAAAGAGTACAAGATTTATTACATGTAGTGATAACAGTATTAGGATTCTCTTCTGCTGGGCGGGAAGGACACCGTTTTACTTCCTTTTGTGCTGTTGTAATCTTGGGAAGCATACTTTTTTGCAGCCTTTCCTTGTAGCGGTCCATGCAAGTTATTGTAATCAAGATGTTAATGTTACATGACTGATTTTGCAGGGCAAAATATTCCACCACTATTTAAATAGCATGTTCTAATTTGTGCTGTGAAAGACACTTTATATAAAGGCATCTAATTTTTCTCATTTTATTTGCCTTTTTCCCCCTCATCTGTTGCATTTATGTTACTTGAGGAATCTTCTAGATTTATAGCAGAACTGGAATTCTGCTGTGTGTTAATTATGGAGATATAATATGTGGGTAATTGTACAACCTCTCTTCCAAATTGGTAACAATACTTGTCCTATTTTGATTATGATGCTGTATGTGTGTGATGTTTATATTCATTATGCAGTTACTTATAAATGCATGTATCAAGAAAGCTACTTCAAATAATTAATGAACTGCTCAGTATACTGTTTTTATTATAAGTAGTAGTCAGTCTCTCTGCTTTTTCATATGTCAGATTAACTTAACATCTGGGTTCCTGGAAAATATTCTCAGAGTTGCTTGATGTAAGTAAAGTAACACAGAATATGCTGTTTTACCAATGTGAAGATAGTGGTAAATTACAAGTCTAAGACTTCTTTGCTCATGATCTGGCAGTTGGCCAAACCTCTGAAGAAAAGCCCAGTGTAGGTTAGTCCCCAGGGGAAGGATAGCCAGTTAAAAACTGTTTGCCTAGTCACAGGAATATTACCGTACAGGCTACCATTGTTGTACCTGCATAAGCTTTACATCTCTTATGATACATCTGCATTCACATCTAGAAACGCTGGTCATCGGCTTCGCTTGGTGAGCAGGGTATAAAGAGGGAAGCAAATAGTCTTTGCACCAAAGAGCGTATGATATGCTTTGTATAATCTTTTGTTCAACTTTTTGTTTTTTTCTGAGTTATTCAGAGCCAGTTGAGTGTCCTGTCAGAGYATAGTTTAGAGATAGAATTTGTAGTGGAAATCGGGCAATAAAATGTATTTTTCAGGAGTTACTAACAGTACCAGGAAGGGAGTGCTTTTTGTTTTACTAATGACAACAGCAAAACTTTGCAAAAATCCATCGGCTCTTTTCCAGTTCATTGTTTCTATAATTCACATATGCCCCTTGCTTAACTTGTGCATCTACTACTGTGTAGCTACAGCTCTGATAAATGTGGACCCTGAAAAAGAATTGTTTGCCACAAAGTGAAACCCTGCGAGAGGACGGTGCTCCAGAGCGTATGCTTCTGCGGTCAGAAAGCAGCCCCAGTTCTTAGGCTGGAGATGCTGTGGGCCCATTTCTACCCACTTCTACCTGCAGTCTTTTTCCAGTGCATAAATGGCATTCCTGTATTTAAGGCATATTAAAAGAGAGACCCTTGGCTGTTGCTTTGGTAGATTAAGCAAACCACAGTCTCGTAATACCCCCTTACAAGAAAAGGCTTTTGAGACTCCTTTGGTAGCCACCTTCTGTACCTTTCCCATTTTGAATTCTTTTTTTTTAATCAGTGGGGGTAATCAGACCTAAGTGATATGTTTCAAGTCAGCATTTAGTATTTTTAGCATTTCAAGAGTTGTATTGCTGTTTTTTCCTTTCTTTGACTGGAAATACTAATTCTGTCATATCCTGCAATTGCATTTTCATTGTTTTCATGCACATAGCCTGTTGTTGGCTCATAATCTCTTTCCAATTACTTAATAGATGTCCATCTTTCTCTTCTGTTGTTTCTAGCTGATAAGCTCTTAATAGCACAATTTCTTGGTTTTAAGCACTAAGCATATGACCATTGAGCCATCATATAATATCCTGTCTTCTACTGCCAGTCCCTAACTGTTGTCATCACGCTCCATTCCTACTTCTTGTACCACAGTTGTTTATGGAAATAGCAAACAGGGTCAATTATAACACCATTTTCCACCAATACATTTGTTCAGGTCCAAAAGGTCCTCTCAGTTTAACACTTTAGAGAGGGGCTAAGTAGGCAATGTTGGGCTAAGCTTCCTCTCTTCAGTGTCCTCAATTTCCATGTGGCTCAGTGTGATGCTGTTCTTGACACTCAGACAAATTGCCTGTCGTCTTCTTCCTTGTCTAGAGAGAGAATTATCTTACCAAAGGAAGTTTATTGGGTTAGCAAAGTAATTCCCTTTTTATGTGTTACCCTGTTTTCTTAACTTCTGTCTTTATTTAGCCTTTCCAAATTAGGTTTGTATTATAAAATTCGGTTGATGTCAGCCTGTTAGATGTATTGGCAGGATCTTCTTTCTTGATTATTAGGTTAACAGTTGCTAATTTCTGGCCAGTTCGTATCCTTCTTGTTTGGGTGTTAGTTTGTGTGGGGAGTTTTTTTGTTGTTGTCATCGGGGTTTTTGTTTGGTTTGTGGTGTTTGTTGTTTTTTTGTTTTGTTTTGTTTTGTTTTTTAAGAAGAGCAAATAAAACCTGTGTTGCTAAGTTTTGTGATTTCATTTGTCAGGTATTTGAAGATTCTGGAATAACAATCATCTGGTCCTCCTGATTTGAATATTTTGAGGTCTTTTATTTTTGTTTCTATCCACACAATAATTTCCATTTTCCATGTTTGGTGGTTCTGGCTGATAGATAGGACTATATCTGAGGGAGATCAAGACTTCTCATCCTAAATCTGCACCGTTTAGAAGTATTTTTTACCAGATGCACATCTGTGGATTTTGCTATGTTTACAATTAGGTCTTAGTCAAAGAACATAATTTATTATTAATAGCTAATGGCAAGGGTCACCCATAATACTGCTTAAACCATGTGAGGGAAAAAAAATAAGACCACTCTGGTGGCAGAGTTGAAAATCGTAGCATTTGGGTGTACTTTGATTTCAGCCTTCTCTTGATATCTTTCCCTGACCTGTCCAAGCTCTGGAAGAGTCAGCTGGGCTCACATCAATTTGGGGAAGTTTTACTTCCAAATATCTTTTCCGTTTAATATTAATACTGAAGTTAACTTTTAATGTTATTCCTATAACAGTAAATGGTATGAAATTCTCTCAATTGTTAAATTTCTTCTGTCGATGATTGCAAGGTGAATTTTTAAATACTGAGTATCTTTCCCTGGTCTTTTTTCAAGCCAAGGGTGGTTAAATGTTACTTCTTTGGAATACTATGAATAAAGTGTTGTAAGAACAGTAAAACAAATGTGACCTGCACACACACCTTCCCCATGCTATGACTAGCTTGGAGGTTTGTGTTTGTCCTGCCAACTGCAGCAAGGCTTTCCTACATCTGCCTGCCTGCCTGCCTGCTTCTTCCTCTCTGCAAGCACTGTTTTGAGCCTTTTCTCTATCTACACCAACTACCCTGTCCTCTTTGTGTTTATATAGCTCTTCTCCCTATAATACTGGAATCATCAGTATGTTTCAGCAGCAGTTGAGCTTTCTAGATCCAACAAACCATGCACCCAAATCTACATGGTCAATAAACACAGACCAGTATCTGAACAGCAAAAGTTAGTATTCCCATATGAGGCATAGGTCTTGCAAAAGAGCCATATGCAGCTGAGTCGCGTAAGGGCAAGCTACTATGCTGATTTACTGTCTTTGAAAACAGGCTGCATGTAAACTGCATGTGAAGTGTGGGCAGACTGTGAACAACGCTTTGGCAACCTCTGCTGTATGTTTCAGTGCAATTGAAAGGCTGACAGTCTCAGAAGAAGCTGCAGGTAGAGTTCATCTCACCTCGTTTCGGGCATCTAGTGACACCGAGCTGCTTTCATGGTCAGCGCAGAGAATTAGGCACTTCCAGGGCAAAACTGAGCTGACATCTGTAGATGTCATCGTAGGCATCTGTGCTTGAGTTCAGTTGTGGTCTGTGCATTTCTCTCCAGTGGGTGAAAGGGCAGCCCGGAGTGACTGGCTTGCAGTGTGTGGTTTTATGCAGTTGGATGGACACCTCCCTGAAAGCTTTAAATTCTTTAATTTTCAATATGTTCATAATGTGCTAAGAGTGACTTAGCAGTCTTAATTTAACTGTTGTTCTCACTAGTTTGAATGAAGGCGTTTGCATTTCTGTACCATCTCCAATGTTATAATCAGAGCATTTCACTTACATGTTTGCAGAGCCTGGAAGAGTAAAATCTTGGTCTGATAATTAGAATTTCAAAGTACTATGGTAAAAATGGCAATAATGAAAATTTCTAGAATGGTTTTAACACTTTTATTTTTGCAAGGTAACTAAAGTACCAGTATGTGATAACTTAATGGAGATACATTAAATCAAAAGCAATGCAGAATGAATTTAACTGTAAATGTGAATAGCTGTATTTTGTTTACATTGCTAGCAATTAGTGTTTAAATTGAATGCTTAATTGTTTGGAAAAGAATTAATTATGTTACATTAATATGTTTAAATAATACTGTTCTGTCTCCTGCTTTTTGCGCAGAGGACAGTAGCAATTTTCTGTGGTGGAAGCTAAGTCTGTAGGGTTTTATGTAATTGAATATTAGTGCTCTAGCTAGGGTTGTTTCGACTCTACAGCAAGACTTCAGTTAGACAATAGTACTGTAATTTGAAAAAGTAGTGAGTTCCTGTTATGTTTCAATCACTTTTTCCTGGAAGAAAAGCTGTCTTTGTCATGATAATAATTAATACCTAGCTCTGAAAGAACTRCTTTATTCTACTAGAGAAATATTTATCTAATGGTTGAATCAAAACCTTGGATAATTGGGACTCCTTTTAGACCTAAAATGAAAACCTTAATACAAAGAGGAATTGGAGTGGGTTTTTGTTTGTTTTGGGCTTTTTTTGGAATTAGAACAATTAAGACCGGTATTGCAGTGGTATGGCTAAAAAAATTTAACTATGAAAATCTTTCTGAACCAATTATGAGCAGTTCTTCATAAGATGTTATAACTTCTTCATAAGATGTTATCAATGTTTATTAGGCATCATGCAATTTGCATACTGCCTTTGTGTGGTTTTTTTTGTTTTTTATTTCCTCCGAGAAAGCCCATAATTTGTAACAGGAAACGTAATGGAGTTATAGGAAATGCACAAAGAGTGGGAACTATGACTACAATACAATTTAAGAAAGATTTTTGGGAAGGGCTGGATAAGTATGCTTAATTTTACATGTTACTATTGCTATTGATTCTGTATAGCCCAAGTAATACTTGGTGATTAGACAGATAAACCCAGATGATTATAAGTAACTTTTCTTTGCCAGACCTTAACACAGAAAATAACTCGCAATATGTTGTCATTTCATTTCTTTGTATTATGGACGTATTTGTGAACTATAGTCCTAGACCAACACTTCGCATTAGACGTGGTATGAACATGGGGGAAGGAAGGGGAGGTCATTCCTGTCTTAGAAGAAACAAGACAACAGATAGCTGYAGAGAGAAAGACAGGAGTACCCCAGGAAATCATGGAACAGTGGAACAGTTGTTGATCAGTGTGTTGTACTCGAAGATACGCGGTTCTGCTACGAACAAGTGATTTCATCAAACATACAATACCTTGTACTTCTGAAGATTTAAGTTGCTCTCTTGATTGTTGCTTGATAACTAATTTTTCAGTTGTGCTAGAGGGCAAGGGTACCAGTCCTGTAAATGGTGACATTTTGAGCGAGTTCTTGGCTTTCTAGCGAGTGTGAAGAGCCAAGCATATATTGTATTTAATGTCTGGATTTTTTTCTTTTTTTTCTATTTTAACAATTAATTTCATATGTAGATTAACAGGCATTTGGAAGTAATTCTGTTGCATAATACCTTAATCGGTACCAGTAGTTGCTTGGCTATAGAGACTACTCCCAGGCTGTAGGATTTTATATATAGTTAATTGCATATATTCAAGAAATGTATAGAATTATTTTGTTGAACTATGATGACAGAGTCCAACAAATTTATGGATTGTACTTAAATGCAAGTCTTTATTAATTCTGTCTTTCCCAAATCTTGTGTCCTGCCACTAGCAAGAATTTACATCATGCTTTTAACTGTGGTATAGCCCTATGTAGTTTGCTTATATATTACTTTCTTTATTTGCATTATATTATATATTTTGTGTACCCCATACATATTATTCCTTATTTGTATTGCTTTGGTATCTGGGATCCTAGATAAAGACCAAGATAGCATTCTGTTCATTTTTTGTGCATGCCATAAACAGAACATCATGCACCGAAGACTTTATTATAAAACAAAAGACAACACACAAATACAAGCAGATATGGGACTGTAAAGAAACAATGGTGGAAACATAGATCAGTATGTTAAATAGCAGTTGCAGCTTGCCAGTGGGCCAATTACTGCCCAAGTGTTGTTTTGTAATAGAAAAGAAATATCAAGGAGTGCTTTGCAGGGAAATAGAAAGAGGTTTTATGGGTATTTGCTGGCAGTTTCTTCTGAATACAGGGCAACACAGGAAAGTGAGTTTTCACAGCACCATGCTGCCTTACCTTGTCTGTTTTTGAAATATCAAAGAAGGGATGTATGCAAGATTTATGCATATCGTCATGAATATGAGAACCCAACGAGAGATCTGAATCTAGGAGGGTATTGTGGTTATGAAGCTTATGATACACATAGGGAGAAAGGAGATGGGGCTTATGAGAAAGATAACCTATGTAAGTGATCTTTTGGTCTATAAAATTAGTAAAAAGACTGAAAAGAACTTTAGTGGGACAAGTTTATACGGTACAGACAGAGTTTATTGTCAGTCTCTAGGGTAGGATCCACAGATCTTTTAGTCCTTTCTRTCCTGTTCTTAAAGCCTTCAGTAATAGTTATCTGAATCCCATGCTGCAAGTCCAGGCCATTATTCCTTGTCCTGCCACTAGCAGAGAGAGTGTGGTGTGGGATTTTTTGGTTTTTTGCGTCATGTTGGTTTTTGGTTTGGTGGTGGGGTTTTTTGTTTGTTTTGTTGTTGGGGTTTTTTTGGGGGGTTGGGGTTTGTTTTGTTTTGTTTTTAATCCTTCCTTATTGAAAGAATCTGGTAGGTTTTGAAGACTATGCTATCTATTTTTTTAATTCCGGTATCTAGGAAGGACATGTGATGTGTGACACTGTAACAGTCAGACCTGTGCTGTCAATAGAAGGATGGTTTTGTCCTTTCAGCTAATGCTTCAAAATATAGCTTAAGAATATTTTTAGGGAAACAGGCCAATGCAGGTAGAATTTGGATTTTTATGGGCTGTGGCTGTAAAGTTCTCTTTTATTTGTGGTTGGTGCCCCCCCCCCCCCCCATTTCTTTCTTGATTTTTGGTTTTGCTATAAGTTGCTTCACAAAGGAATGTACATTTATAGAAATTGAGGAGGAATTTTAAGTAACACACTGTAGGAAAGGTTGCTGTCAAACATTTATTTTTCATTTATAAAATCTACTGAGTTTAAAACTGGGTTCCAAAACTCAGGGAGGAGGTAAAGCTGAAAGACAGTGTTTTTGTGTTGGAAGCGGGGGCATACTTAATGACGGGGGAACAACCTTAGTATCATTTGAATGACACGATAACAAAAGAATTGTAGTAAGAGATGTGTTTATTAGCTGTGAGCTCAATCTCCTCTTATGTTTTACTGTTTAATATTCTAGAGGCAAATTTTACCCGTCAAGATTTATCATTCTGTGTTTTATATCTCTTTAATGTGTGTACTGTGTATACTGTGTGTATAATGGGTATACTAAATCCTACTGGTATGCAATATGGCTGTCCTTCACAGCTTTAACTCTAAGGATGCTCAGGTGATACGGAGGAATGGGACACTAAGACCGATTTGACTAAGGTCATACAAAGAATCTGTGGCACATCTCCCGGTTATGTGCTGACATCCTAGAAGTCATCCTCATCCTCTAACAAACCCTATTCCGAAAGTTTAACCTGCAGCTTTTTACTTGTTCAAACTAAATTTTCACTTTCAGTTTTGCCAAATGGTTATGTTGAGATTTGAGTTTCAATAAACTGGCTTTGTATAATAATTAAAAATAAACAACTTTGGTGGCATTTCATAGGAATTTGTATTTCTTAGCTGTGCTAGAAGAAACAAGGAAACCACGTAGTTGATTTTTTTCATTATATAGATAAAACTATAGTTGCGGTTTTGAGCATGCAGAAAGAATAGCTCTGCAGCGTTAGACATACTTTACATGAGGGATTAAATTCTAGTTCGTTTAAACCAGATAAAAGGATTGTGTGTGTAAAGTAGATCTTGAGCTCTGTGCCTTGATACAGGCAGAGCATAAGACTGGCCTCTTAGGCTCCTCTCAAGTCCAGGCATAGCTCTTAAAGCAGCTGCATTATCCTGTGGCCTATACGTTAGGCCAGATGGCTTACAGCCCCTTGTACTGTCCACACTGAGGAAAGTCCTCTCTTGGAAGTGGTCTGGGACTGCTTTGATGAAGAGGTGCTGCCATCTCCAACCTCATTGGTGTGCAGCAGTTTGTGTGCTGCACCTCAGGGTAAGATTGGCAAAATAAACAGAGCTGCAAGGCGTTTTTTAGTGTCTTAATTTAAAATACTAAGTTCAATAAGCCTTTAAGTACTAGATTAACACTTCTCTTTTTCTGATGTTTGTCCTAACAAAAAAATTGTAGTACTGTGATTATGCAGTGGAACATGTATTGATAGCATTGCATCCTTTTAGAAAGTATTGTTTAGCAATTAGGAAAAAAAGCAGAAAGCACTCGAATGGGGTGTTTTTCCTGTGTTTTTCAGATGGTGGTAAAAACCTTCATGGATATGGACCAGGACTCGGAGGATGAGAAGCAGCAGTATCTCCCATTAGCCTTGCACCTTGCATCTGAATTCTTCCTCAGGAATCCCAATAAAGATGTGCGCCTCCTTGTAGCATGTTGCTTGGCTGATATCTTTCGTATCTATGCTCCTGAAGCTCCATATACTTCCCATGACAAACTAAAGGTAAAAATGCTTTATAAAATAAAGGCTTTCTTCCTACCCCATTCTCTTACTGAGGAAAAAAAAAAACACCTCTCCACCCAAAAAAACCAACCCCCCCAAAAACAAAAACAAACAAAAAACCCAACTGAAAAAAAAATTTTTACTCACATTTATACTGATGTTCAGTTTTATTAAAGAGATGTTGCTTTAGTCCTGTGAGTCAGTATAGTAATTTAAGGGCCAGAGATGTGTAAAGGAACACTAGATAACCAGTATCTGTGTTGATGATAGCTTTCTGTCAGTATCTAAAAAAGACAATTTAATGTTCTCATATCATGAGTTTGTAAATGTGGGTAGATGTCACTCCTAAAGGGTTGTATTTTTACTCTCTGCTGAATCAAGCTTGTAAACACTTTATCATTTTTTGACAGGACATATTCTTGTTTATTACAAGACAATTAAAAGGCTTGGAGGACACGAAGAGCCCTCAATTTAACAGATACTTTTACTTGTTAGAGGTAACAATAATTGTAACTTTCAGTAGATGGTATTTGCTCTTTAAGCCTAAGAAATGTAATCAGTCTTTCTCCAGATGTGCCGGTATGCCTGGGAAATTTCTTTTATTCTGTAATCACACCAGACTCATTAAAGTTCAATGAATTGCTTATTTTAGCAGTTACAATTCTGTTTGCATTTAATAAGTTCATGCAGCCTATAGCTGAGGACATGTTAAAATGATTGGTATTAACATTTAGCTTTTGTCTTAACAATTCTATACATTGTTTTTTATATCATGCACCCTTAAGGTTATATTACCTCATCAAGAGAGAATGATTAAAATGCAAACCTGCCTGTATTGATGATGGGAGAAGGAATATAAGATTTTGGCTTAAAAACATTATAAAAACCTACTCTTGACAAGAAGTGTGGGAGTTTTATCAGTGTGCATTTAGAAACAGTATCTTGTTTGTAAACCTTCTATTGATGTTTAAAACTGTATTGTTTCATAGCATGAAGAAAAAAGTCTAGAAACATGGACTTATATTAACAATTTCTGTCAATCTGCTTTTATTCATAAGAAATCAGATTATTCTATATTTAGGTTTTTTTCTGGATGTCTATTGGAAAGCCCCTTTGTGTTAAGAGCTCTTTATAAGCAAAGCAAATACCCAGTGTCTTTCCCCGGAGGGTTTACAATCTATTGTATAATATTTTTCCTTAAATAGAAAAAATGTAACTAACGTGATTATATTTATGTGACTTAATGTGAAGTTGTAATATCCTGAATATCCTGTTTTTGTTTTAGAATTTAGCTTGGGTTAAATCTTACAACATCTGCTTTGAGTTGGAAGATTGCAATGAAATTTTTATTCAGCTTTTTAGGACTCTTTTTTCAGTTATCAAGTAAGTTGAATTCCTTCAATTATATTAAACTGTCAAAATATCATCAGTTTTGGCGGTAGACTGAATCCTTGCATAGTCTACAAACAAATATGTCTGAATAGAACAAGTCTTTATTCCTCCAAACGAGGGGATACAGGGAAAGCAAATGAGTACAAATTACTGACAATATGGAGGGGTGTGTGTCTAAAAGTAAGAGTGTTTTAAAATTTCTTGGCTATGTTACAACAGTATACTTCATTCTGACTCATTTATCTACATTTGTATTTCCAAGGTTGTTATTTCTTCTTTTTTGTTTTGTTTCACTTCTTAAAGCAAAGCTAGGGTGTTCTAGGTTTTTGAAGCTTTCTATAAGAGAGGAAAGGCACGTAAAATAGTTTTGAGATGTGGAGAGTGTAAGGGAGGGCAAAATGGACAGTGTTAGACATTGTTTCTTAACAGTACTGTTAATATTTGTCAGGGTCTGAAAATTTATATTATTCTTTATCATCTTAGTAATAGCCACAACCAGAAGGTACAAATGCATATGCTGGATTTGATGAGTTCTATCATCATGGAAGGCGATGGAGTAACTCAGGAGCTGCTGGACTCCATTTTGATTAACCTCATTCCTGCACACAAGGTCTGCCAAGTAAAATATTATAGTAGTATACCATTATAACAATTTTTATTGCCTTTTGCTTGTTGTTTATCTCTCTACACACTTTAGCCATCATGACTGCTTTTTTTTTTTCCCCAGCCTTGGTAACAGTGGATTGAAAAACTCTTTGGGGAATTACTTGGTGCTGTTCATTAGCTGTGTCTAGATTATTCAGTATCAAGAGATTCTGCCTACTTGCCACCTCAGGAGCTCTGTACTGAAACAGAAATAAAGTATTTTCAAGCAAATGTAATAGGAAAACATTATATCTTAAGGGTTGTGGGGGGTTGGTTGTTTTGGGTTTATTGAGGTTTTTTTGATTGAAAAGATGTGAAGTTGGGTGGTGGGTTTTTTTTTGTTGGGGTTTTTTTTTTTGGTGTGTGTGTGGTTTTTTGTTTGTTTTGGGTTTTTTTGGTTTTTTTTTTTTTTTTTTTTTTTTTGGGTTTTGGGGTTTTTTTTTGTTTGTTTGTTTTGGGTTTTTTTTAACTAAAAAAAACCAACTTCCCCAGGACTTCTGTGGTGACTTGCTGCTTGCCTCAGCTTGCCAATCAGACTCCCCTCCACCTTCCTAGTTGGTTTCTTTTTTCCCCCCCCTAGTGTCTTTTCCCCCTTAAAATTTTTGTTTGATAAAACCTAATTATTACGTGAAGTGTAGTACTTTTTTTTTTTTTTTAAGGTAGTTAGATGGTTGCTTTTAGTGCTCCATATTATTTTGAGTTCTATAATCTTTCTGCCCTTTGCAGAGTTCAGCATCCCTTTAACTCACTTATAAGTGACCCCTGCCTCTTCCTAGAGGAGTCTTATGTGAGCCCCTCCTAGCAGATTGCTGCTGTCATGCACGTATTGTCTTAGCCCATCTGCACAGCTCCTTCAACAGGTTTTTCAGAGACTCCCCCTTCACAGTCAGCTTCATGAACTGTGACTGATGCTGTCCTTCTGGTTTCATTGTGTGACTTATTACCTGGTCACTGGGTCTGCAGCTGAGCTTTTGAAGTACCTTTACCGTAATGACTAAATAAAGTTGAAAGGGGAATAAACACAACTCCCTTAGCCCTTTGTGAAAGCTCCCTTTCCCCTTAGTGAAGTCAGGGAAAGTGAGATGCAGACTGGTGTTGCCTTGCATTGACCAAGAAAATTCTCTTGCTAAAACACTTGTGCTTCTTACTGTTCTCCATACAATTTTCAGTAAGTTTAAATTATGAGCTACAGTAAATGAACTGTACTCTGATTACCGAGTATGTGTTTCTGTTTGTTCATTTATTCATTTAAAATAATGACAAAATCAAGGCAGCTCCATTCACGCCTGCATAATTAAAGTTAAATTAGCACATAGAAGCAGGGGTTATTCCTTTGGTTACTTGAAGAGGGAGAATTCATGGAAATGTATAGCACAGGAGTGACTAAGCTGTGGCTGTTGTCGTTTACCTGTGAAATCTCAGCAACGGGTGTATAAAAGTATCTATCGTCTGAGGTCAGTTTGCATTCCTTCTGTCATGACCATGAGATGGGAATATAATTCTATCAACTCATTTTTATTGACAGCAATGAGATGATGTCTTATTAAAACTGCTAACAGGAAGGGAGGCCTCTTATTCATAACAATAGAAAAACAGTCCTTTTGAAAATATGCTGTTCTTTGTAAGTTGTTTCTAATCAATTATAGGCAGTAGAGATCAGGAGTGGAGATGGGTATGTCAGGTGCTGGGTGATGCTATTAACAATGGTGGGCATTGCTCTGAGGATGCAAAGACCTGGTGAACCTTGTTACAACTGAACAGTGTGTTGTGACTACTTGGCGTAGGCAAAGTAAAAGTAAATATGATCCTTTAGTGTTAACATTGGTAGCTTAATCATGCGATTTTGCCTAATGAAAGAAATTCTTAAGCAAGGCGCTGATAAAGAGGGAGGTAAACATGGTGTAAATATTGGGTTGTACTGCATATTTAGTATCTCTTGGATGACTGGTGGCTGGTCCTTACTGGCTCTTGACCATCATGACTGAGCAAATAATACGTTGTAGTTAGTGCTCAGTATCATACTTTGGTCAGTATTTTGGTCTGTTTTAACTTGTTTCTTTCCTGTAACAACAGAACTTAAACTACTGCTTTACCATGGTAGTTAAAAAAAAAAAAAACAAAAAAAATACCAAAAAAAAAACCACCACCAGAAAGTTCTTTTGTCTGCTCTGCCTAGCAGAGTTTGACTGCGGTAATTATGTTTCCTTTCATGAACCGATCTCCTAGGAAATTCTGTGATTATATTAATTGTTTGTCCTTAGGTATGTAAATCAGAAGCACCATAGCTTGAAAAGTATAACAATACTTTTATGTCTCTGCACAGCAATTGAATACTAGTCATTCTCTGCTATGACATAATAAAAGTATCGGTATGGCTAGACTGTTACGCTTAATGGAAGTTCATCTTTGTAAAGGAGCTGGAATATGTGTTTTGGATAATGTATTCTATTCCTTCCTTTTTGGTTTTTTTTTGTGGTGTTTTGTTTTTTTAAACTCTCTTACATTGTGTAAGACAATACTGCAGTAAACAAAGAAAAATTTACCGGTACCTAGACATGAAGTAGGGTCTACCTCAGCATCTAAATTATATTCATTTGTACCTCCATTATCCAGTAAAGTGGCTTTACTGTACATTGTTCTCTCTGTGTGCTAATGTGGCTCTCTAGTAAATCCAGGTTTTCAATAGCAGTATGGTGTGCCACATTTTGCTCAGACCACCTGTGGCATCAAAATGTAGTTCTTTTTATTAACTTTAAAACCAGTGCTATTTAGTGAATTTTTCTTCACACTCTTACTATCAAGGTTATTCCTTAAAAATATGTATTTCATGTATTTAAAACCCGTGTTTTCTTCTGCATCCTCTACAGCATGGCCAATCCAGACCTTCAAGGGTTTTTTTTCTCCTAACAGACTGTTTGTTTATTTATTTATTACTTATTAATAGTTGTTTATTTTATCAATACATATTTCTTTTCTTGGCTGTTTTGATGTTTGGTTCTTTGGGGTTTTTTTGGGGGAGTGTGAGTGGTTTTTTTGGTGGTTGGTTTGTTTTTTGTTTGTTTTGTGTTTGTTTTTTTTAGCTCTGGTGGGCCTGTGTAGGGGGAAAAAACCCAACACAACTTCATTGCAAGAAAGCTTTGAAGCTGTATTGAAGATCTAGATATTTTCTGTATAAGGTTGGCAGTCCTTTATTTTAATACAGACATAGCTGCCAACAAGATTTTAATCATGGTCTGGTTTGGAGAGAAACTGTTTTGTTTTGTATTTGGGAAGAGTTTATACATATCTGTCTGTCTTCTACCATGAGACATCAGTTGAGTGCTATGGTGACTGAGGAGATATTTGTTTCAGCCTTTGGACATTTGTTTCTCTTTACTATCAGTTGATGAACTGTCTTTCAGTTTGTCATCTCATCAGTAAAAGAACATAAGGGAGTCATTCTCAATGTAGACTTGCCAAATACTGTCTTTCCAAGAATCAGTCATTCTTAGGCTTTACCTGCATTTTGTCTGCAGTAATTTGTAATTTTCAGGGCAATCAGCTAATCCACCTTCCTTTTTTCTTTTTTTTTTTTTTCTTTTTTTTCCCCCGCCAAGCTGCATTAATCCTTATATGAGATGAGATACTGCATATTGGATTTTGTGCAGATTTGGACAGTCACATTTTTCAGATGTGCAGTTACATTCCTTATCTTGCTTAAGAGTAATAAAAACAATGTTCAGGTTTGTTACGTTGCAATCAAATGTTTACTTGGAAAGTTTGCAGCTAATTCTGCCCAAGCGTAGGTGCTTTCTGTGGGCTATCTCAGAGCATACAGTATAGTCCATGGAGAAGTCAATGCAGTTTTACCCTCTAGACAAGGCTGAACTTTGCTACAGGGCGTACCTTTAATGCGTATGTGAGGGGGAAACAAAAACACATCTAAATAGTGAGTTAGACTGGTTCATTTTTCAGTGGCAAAATTTGGTGCACGTTCATTATCWAAGTATGGAGGTGTGGTAGTGTTTCTTCAAAACTTTTAATGTGACTGCGTGTGAAAACTTTTTATAGATACAAATGAAATGCTAAAGGCAGCAACTGGAGTCATAAAGTCTTAAAAGAATGTGCAGGAAGTGATGGCTTTGGGTTAGATTTCTTTTAAGTGTGTGAAAAACTAGTTTTAAGATTTTTCTAAGTCTGTAGTTGTGGAATTAACGTAACTGAACTTAGGTAGCTTTTACCACCAATCCACTTGTTTTCAAACATACCTTTCTAAAGTCATAGTCTTTTAAAGTTGGGAGAGAAAAGTAAAGTCATCTGAAATAGTTTGTCTCTTTAAATTTTTTTTTCTTTATTTCAGAACCTTAATAAACAAGCATTTGATCTTGCAAAAGTCCTGTTGAAAAGGACCGTCCAGACCATTGAACCGTGTATTGCCAATGTATGTAAATTAATTAATCCATGTTACCTACAAGTAACAAGTGTTCTTGTTACTGTCTTGATTTATTGGAGATCTGTTTGTTTGTTTAAAAATACTGTTTATAAAAGTCACATTTTGTAATGCAGCTACCAGAATACCATTTTCCAAATAGGATATTATTAGCTTGGTTGTTAAAGTAGTATGTGAGGTGTTTCAAATAAGTGAAGAGGAAATTAATTTCTACCTATCTCAGTCTAAAGTTAAGCCTAAATCTAGGCTGTGAAAATAGGTAACCACCAAAAAATCCTGTTGCAGCAAAAGGAATTGTTAGCCTCATTTCATACCAAGCTTTAGGATGAAGCATTTCAAACTACCAGCTTTTTACTAGATTTTTTTTTTCCCATGGTAAACTTGGGAAAAGTTTACCCAAGTAAACTTTTACTAAAAAACTTTTATTTGAATTGAGTTTTTTACAAGGCTTCCGTCTACTATAATTCCTTTTGTTGAATGTCAATGTTGTATGTTCTACCTATTAAAATAGCTACTACAGTCTTGTGAGGGATGTAGTCTGGTCCATTCTGTTGCCTTTCTGTGGTGCTGAAGAATTCTTAAAAGTTGGAGTAGTTTAAAAAGGAAATTAGGCAAATTCATAAAAGATTAATCCGTAAGTATTTAAAAGCCCAAGGAGTCTCACTAACAAATACCACTTTCCAGTTCCCTGTTTCTTTAAGCTTTTGTAATTAGGCATAGCTGGAAACAGGATAGTGCATAGACTGACCTTTGAGTTGATTTGATATTATTCTTCTTACTTTCTTATTCAAGTGTGTAACAGCTTTGTAGCATTTGCATTGCTCAAATATTAATATTAACCCATGGTAGCTAAACAGGAAGTATATCAAGCATATTAAAACTTAACAAATCCAAAAGAAATAATTCATATTTTAGGCTACTTTGTTTTTTCCTGTTAGATCGCTAACGACCTTGATATATTGCCGTCAAATATCACAAGACATACCATAAAGTCATCTGACATTCTTTAAATGGAATTAAAAGTAGAGAAGCTTCTTTTTCAACATTTGATGATCTGCAATTTGGATTGGTTTTAAATAATAAGACAATTAAAAATAAGATACTAAATTTTTTTTCTTGACTTCTACTGTATCAATATGATTTTAAATTAACAATTCTTTCATTACCTGTTAATTTTGCTGGGGAGGTGATTATTGATATTTTATATTATGAAATTACCAAGAATTAATCGATCCTGGTGGAAGTAATAGAACTGAATTATGAAGGATGTTTGTTTGTAATTTGCTTGAGCCAAAACTGTAAGGGTGAAATGCTTTGATATAATGAAAAAAATGTGCATTGAGTACCTTCCATTAGAATTAAAGTATTAACGATCCTACGTTAAAATAATTTTTAAAAATAGTGTTTGCATTAATGAAGGAAAATCTGCTAAATAATATTGTTTGTATTCTAGTTTTTTAACCAGGTTCTGGTACTGGGAAAGTCTTCAGTAAGTGACTTATCAGAACATGTGTTTGACTTGATACAAGAGCTTTTTGCTATAGATCCTCACTTACTGCTGTCTGTCATGCCACAGCTTGAATTCAAGCTGAAGGTAGGTTACAATGTAGCTTTGGACAAGTAATAAAATTTGTGTGGATATTAAGAGTGCAAAGCTGTAGATTTAATAAGTGTTCTACTGGAGCGATAAAAATTTTGTATTTATCACTTTATTTTAAAGATAAATCTAATATTAAAGGAAGGACACTGGAAAGTTGTATACAATTGTGTACTTTTTGTGCTTGCAAACATGTATTATGCACACAAAGTATATAATCATTATAATTATAAGTTCATATGATCTAATGCAAAAGTTATATGTACTTAATCTTTGGATTCCCCTGAAATTTATAAAGTAATTAGGCTGTGGTTGGCTTGTATAATGAAATGCAAGTGTGTCAGCTTCAGTATTGATTTGCAGAATTTTCTTTTGTGAAATAATGTTTTAATAGTAGAGGAAGTATTTCTAAATATTTTCTCAGATTTGTCAAATCAGCTAATAAGTCGGCTGACTACTTTTGAATCCTTGGAAATAGTTAATTTACCCTGATTTGGGGGGTTGGGTTGTTTTAATTAAAAAGCTATTTGTCTTTCATAAGATTGTAAGTGGACAAGAGAAATAATTTTATGTGTGTGCATGTGCATAGAGGATATGGTGTCAACAAACAAAAATAACAAAAAAAATAGGTACTTGGTGAAATTACATATATCTTTTATTAGTGCACATCTATTTATAATGTCTTAATTGGTGTCTTTTCCACACACATAAAATAGTCTTAAAGTATGTTTTAAAACAAAAATAAGATCATTCATTGTTGAAATTGTTAGGGATGTATGTTATTCAAACAACTGTGTGTGGGTTTTTATTCCTGAGAGAGTAGGAATTTTCAAAGTACAGCCATGTATTCAGTGGCTGTAATATGTTAATAGGTATTTGTGTATTTTTACTCATATTCATCTAATAATCTAATTAGGGAGACTAAGGATTATCAGAAATTATTTCAAACTCACTTTTTAGTATAACTTTTAAAAGCAGAAGGAAAAGGAAGCCAGAAATTATTATTAAGACATTACGGATAATGATTTACTGTTCCTTTTTCATGTTCTGATTTTTAGAGCAAT
This sequence comes from Oceanodroma leucorhoa, assembly GCA_030449065.1. Taxonomy (NCBI): domain Eukaryota; kingdom Metazoa; phylum Chordata; class Aves; order Procellariiformes; genus Oceanodroma; species Oceanodroma leucorhoa. Next base: position 19,290,335 of record JASVER010000005.1, read on the forward strand.
GATGGAGAGGAACGTTTGGCTGTTGTTCGACTTCTGGCTAAACTCTTTGGCTCCAAAGATTCTGATCTGGCCACACAAAATCGTCCTCTTTGGCAGTGCTTTCTTGGACGGTAAGAGAAACGGGGATAGAACTCTGAATTTCTATTCTTTTTGTTCTGAATTTTCTGATAGTATTGCATTTTTCATTGTGTTTTTAGAGGATGTAACTCTTTGTTTGTATTTGAACAAGTTCTTTTGTTAAATCTTCGAAGCAGAGAATTGCACACAGTTATATTTTAGAACGAAGAAGCCTGAAGGACTGCTGCTATATTGCTGTCAGCCAATATAGTGCTGGGAATATAGGTTAGATAGATAGCACATTACATACATAGCAGAAATTACACAATAGTTACGTCAGCATTGTGTGAAATTTCATACTGTTCAGCTATATCTGCAATTATATCTGTTTTATTTGGCATTTACCTTTTTGAGTGAAGAGATATTTCCTTTTAAGTAAATATAGAAATTTATAATTTTTTAAAAAGTGAATGATTTGAAATGGTACATGTTATATAGCGATTTATATTTTTATAATTTCATATATATACACACACGCAATTGACAGTGTATGGAGAATTATGTTCAAAAGTCAATGGGCAAAATCCATTGGGTCAACATTTCATCCGCATATAGCATATTCATCTTTTAATTTTAGTCCTGACTTAATTTCACAAGAAATAACATAAAAATTTGTGTGAGGTACATCATGGAGATAAATTCAAAACATTTGTATTGTATTATTTTGCCATGTAAAAGTATTCTAATAGTTAATGGAACATACTATCAACACATGTTACTACATAGAGAAAAATCTTGATTTGCAAGGCTAATTAAAAGTTAACATTCATCATTTTCTATCCCTCTAGGTTCAACGATATCCATGTCCCTGTGAGATTAGAAAGTGTGAAATTCGCCAGTCATTGTTTAATGAACCATCCAGACTTGGCAAAAGACCTCACTGGTGAGATGCTCATACAGGGGTTTAGAATAATTTAAGAAATGAGCAAGGAAGAATGTAATTATTTCTGTACATAGCAGTATAGTCTAAAAGGTATCAAGTCGAGGTGCTGGAGCGTGTCCAGAGAAGGGCGACRAGGCTGGTGAAGGGTCTAGAGAACAGGTCTCATGAGGAGCGGCTGAGGGAGCTGGGGTTGTTTAGCCTGGAGAAGAGGAGGCTGAGGGGAGACCTTATTGCTCTCTACAACTATCTGAAAGGAGGCTGTGGAGAGGC
>JASVER010000005.1:19291659-19405616 GCA_030449065.1 Oceanodroma leucorhoa
AGCAGCTCCTTGTTAATAAAGTCAAGACACCAGTCTCTACTCCTTTGATCCCTCCATAGCACAGGTTGGGACAAGTGGATGAGGTGCTTCGGGACATGGTTTAGTGGGCATGGGTACTGGGTTGATGGTTGGACTCGATGATCTTAGAGGTCTTTTCCAACCTTAATGATTCTATGATTCTATGATTCTATAAGTCTTGTGCTTGATGTTGGATGGAAGAGCTAACTACTGAGTAATTGCTTTCTGCTGAAGACAAGCGCTAGTTATTAGAAAGAGAGGAGTGTGTGACATTATGTGGACTTTGTCAGAGTGAGTCTTTAAGAAGCTACCCATTGCAGAATGAGTTTTAAACTAATTTCAGATTCTAATGAAACTTTTGGCAAGTCAAAGCAAATATTGGTACAACATCTTGATGTATTTTCAAAAACAGTCGGTGTGTTCCCCAGTACTGTCTTCCACTGAGTTTAGAAAATGTCATTATGCCRATCTAAAGTATAAGTTTCTTCCTTCACTTGAGCATCATTTTAACTATGAGCAGAATTTCAGACTTAACTGAAAGTACTGTTCTTTTTAGATGCAAGCTAACCTACAGCAATTGTCAGTATTTTTCATTTATTATTTACCTTCTTAGCTCTTTGGGAATGAGAGTCTCTGCTCTTTTTATTTCTTCACTCCCCCACCCCCCTTTATTTTCAATATATTCTAATCAGCTTTATTTCGCTTCATTGCTTGTTGCAAATGAGATTATTGTAAAAGCTGTTCACTTTTGTATTCTTCTGATATTTACAGTTATATAATTGTTTTATATTTAACATAGAAAATGCTGGAACAGGTGCTTCCTGCAGGCAGTTATGTGTTTAATAGATTATGTGGTTGTGATATATGACTGAGATTTAATTGTTTAACATCATTAATAAATCAGAATACGTCATATCTACATAAAAAAGTCAAGCTTTTAATTGTTTCTTATCATAACAGAATATTTGAAGGTTAGATCACATGACCCAGAAGAAGCCATTCGACATGATGTTATTGTTACAATTATTACTGCGGGCAAGAGAGATCTTTCTTTAGTCAATGACCAACTGCTTGGATTTGTAAGGGAAAGAACGCTAGACAAAAGGGTAAGTGTTAATATTTTATTTTCAGGAATATCTGCTACTAATACAATTTGGTAAAAGTAAAACCAAAAAAACAAGGCCACAGAAACAGAGCGTCTTAGAGTTGACTATTAACTAGAATGCTGGGGGAAAAAATAAGTTTCTTACCAGAACATCTTAATGTMGATTCCATATTATGAAGGCAACAATCAAGTGCTGTCAAGCAAATAAGATCATTGACTTGTGAGGAAGACAATCATGTTGTAAGAACATAAGAATTGCTGCATATGTTTAGGCCAAAGGTCCCTTTAGCCCAGTGTAATTCTCATAGTGGTCAGTTTTGGCTTCCAGCATTTCTTAAATCTGCTTGATCATGTTCATCATAGCTTTCAATGGAACTTTATTCCATGAATTTATCAAGTTCTTTCTTGAACTTATTTGTACTTCATAAGCATCCATGGCATCTGCATCAGTAAATTCAAGTTTAATGCATGTGTGGAAAAAGTAACTTTACTTACTTGTTTTAAAGTAGTCTGATAATTTAACTGGGTATCTTGTAGTTCTTGCGTTATGTAAAAATTTTTTTATGTATATTTACGTATTTTTATGTATATTTGCTACCTCAGTAAATTTTATACACATTCAGTGTGTACACGCTTCAGTTAATTTTCTAATGGTTTTTCTTATGTTAAGTGTCACAGATTCCCTTCTGACTCCATCAGTAGGTTCCCTTTGTTCCTTTCATTACGAAAACCAGTCATTTATTTCCACCCATTGCCTCCTATGTTTTAGTTAATAATTAATTCACAACAGGATTTTTATTTTAAGATCCTCTGATGTGAGACTTTGTTGGAAGTTTTTTGGGATCCTAATGCGTTTTACTGATGTACTTGTGCTAAAATTTATTTTTTCTTAGACAAAACTTCCCATTATGTGAAGTGTAATGATTCATTCCCATAACTTAATTTTTCAGCAGTGTCTACTCTTTGTTGTTGTTACTGTTTTGTGTCAACCTGTTTGCCCATTCAAAATCAGATGTTCTGGTGAGTGGCACTCTGTTCCTCTTGGGAGCCTTCGATTTCTTTCCCATTTGCTGTGTTCAGTCTGTTCATTGGCAGATTGCAATAACAGAATAGTTAGTATTTGGTGTATCATTTCTAAATTCCTCTAGAAGTTACKGATGGGGTACCACCTGGTCTTAATGATTTTGTTACTGCTCATTTTATTAATTTGTTTTGAAATGTCTTCTAATGGCACCTTAAGAAACCTCTTCAGACCTCTCTCCTGGAATAAATCTTGTTTGTCTGTTAGCCCTACAAAAGGGTCTGGAAGGCTTCCTGCTTCTGGAGGCTTTGGTGAAGATGTTTAATTAGTATGCTTTCAATAATCTGGTTCTGAAACTTTTGCCATGCTTCAACAAGGATTTACCTTCAACTTGCCAGAGCTTATACCCTTTCTTGTTTACACTCTTTTGGATGTGGCTCCATGCTCTTTGGAGGATAGTATTTTAATAGCAGACTGTGCTGTGTAGCCATGTTGATTTTTTTGTTGTTGTTCCTTTTTGATACGGGGCATCCTTTCTATAACCTATGTCATTCTAGCTAGTTACTTTAATTATTTAAAATAATTTTCTCTTTTTTTATGTTCCCCTTTTTAAATGAGAATGTTACTGTAGAGAAAAGGATGTTGTCTTTGCACAGAGAAATACTGGTTTTTGAGTATGTTCACTATTATAAAGCAGCTCTTCAATTAGTTGTACCTGCAGCTTGATCTTGCACATTTCTCAGGAGTGATTAAGACCACCTTCCTTCTTTTTAAGCCATTAAACAAACATGTCCAAAAAGTCATTTATGAGATCTAAAAACTTTCAGTGTAACCACCATTTCCCACTGGGACTTCCACCTAGTCAGAATGGGATGATTGTTACTGTGTCTTCTACATAGTGTCTCTGTTCTCCTTCAGCATACCACCATCAGTAAGAGGCAGTCAGTTGTACAGCTGTAATACTCATTTCTATGGAGCTAGGGATTTTCAGTTCATATAGCTTTAAACCCAGTGTGGTACCACTTAATGTTCCTAATATGTTTGACTCGGTGATTTCACACCAGTCATAGGTGTGATGATATAGTACATTTCAAGGTTAGGTGTCTTTTCATGCAGTCATCAGTGAAGAATAACTTCACCTCTAGATGCTTCTCTTATAAAAATCTCTGGAGAGAGCTTTAATGAAAATACATCCTGAGGGGAAATGAAAATTGAGGATTGACTAGAAATGACCTCAACAAATACTTAGCATTTGAAGCATTGACTTCAACAATATAGCATGTCTTTGTAAATATAATCAGTGTTATAAAGTGAATATCAAGGACTTGTAAACTTTCAGCATTTTTTTTTAAGGATTTTTCTCCAGTTTGGGAGAGGGCATTGATATGTCCATGTAACTGTCTTCGTATTTTCTATGTAGGATTTTTTCAGTTTCAGGCATAGTGCATTATATCTATTTTAGTTATTCTTTTGCTTTAAAGAACTTGATTATCTTCTGCTGCATTTACACCTTGTAGCCAGGTTTGTGTTGGACAAATCTACTGCAAACTCCTAAGTGATCATCTTGACTTAATTTGACTTAATCTAATTTTCTTTGGGCCTGCAATCATCAAACGGGTATAGATACTACAGTAGAAAGAACACTTGTACAACAGGCTGAAGTAAAATGCTGATTGTTCAAACACACTAATCTATCATTTGAATTCTGCCTTTTTTCTTTATAAAACAATGTGGAATCTAGAAAACTTTAAATTTAAAGCATGCTAACTGTTATGCCATTTATGTGATCTGTTTTTATTCCTGACCATATTCTAATTGGCACAGTATTAGTAAAGATAGCCTAATGACTTTTTTAGGGTAAAATGTTTTGGCTAAAAGACAGTACTTCGTTTTTTAAAAAAAAGTCCTTAGTTAACTCAATATGTATGGGCATTTGCACAATGATTACAGCTATTAAAAAACAATAAAATAAACTCAAACACACACCCCTAGTTTTCAAATCCATTTTTATTGGTCCAGTTGGAAAAGTAACTCTGGGAACAGATGCTTCCCAAAAACTGGAATCCAGTCTTTGGTAAGAATTGTTCTGAGGAATTTTCTATTGGACCACTGTCTCTAGGGTCTTTCCAGTGTCTTCGCTTTTCAGAATAATTAGTTTCAGGAGACATTAAAAAAAAATAATTTTTTTTTTAAAGCTTCTTAAAATTATTCAGGTACTTTTCCTTTATAATGGAGTAACCTTAAGAACCTGAAAAGTTAGAGGAGAGTTTTGACAGCTGACTTTTGTTCCCATTCTCCCAACAGCCTTTGTGGTCTAAAGACATCATCAGCCTGAAGTCAGAAGCTATAGAGTGAGGAGCCATAGGAACAGACTCCCATTTTCTATTTCTCTTTACGCATTTTTCTGCATGTGTTAGTTTTAACTCCTTCTCTATGTGTACTAAAAACCATTGTGGCTTTTTCCAGATGAAGGTGAAAGATTTTAAGATTTTAATATTCTTATCTCTATGGAAGGAATAGGTTAGCTATTCCAACAGGTAAGGGATTGTCTTGAACTTTCAATAACAGGTTTTTTAACTCAGCCCAGAAGTCTTCAGCAAAGGAGTTTAGTGATGCTGGTTAACCAAGGAAGCTAAGACTGTCAAAATTCTTATGTTAATTAAACCAGTGTAGTACATCCATTAGCTGTGTTTATTGATCTGCTCCCTTTGAAATTGGCTATTGGTTATTATGTTCCCCTTTATTTTCATTTGCATTCATCTTTTACCCGACTGTATGCTGTTTCAGCTTTAATTCTCAGTAGCACCTTACTTTTCTTTTTTTTTTTTTTTTTTTTCCCCTACCAGCATCTCTTGTCCAATGACTTGCTTCCGTGGTGTCTCAAAGCATTCTTTAAGGGATTCTGTCCAATGCCTCCTATCTTCTACCTTTCTGCATGCTCTGACTTCTAGTCTCTACAGCAATTTCAATGATCAGAAATCTATTGACAATCCAAATTTCCTTTTCTTATAATCTCTTGTTAAGCATGCTGCTTTCATTTTAGGCTTGAATTTTTTAGAACCATTTCTTACAATCCTTCTCCATTGTCTTCTGACAATAGTTTTGCTGTCCTTCCTGTCTCATGTAGGAGATCTGATGAAGCTATCACTTGCATTGGAAGGGTATATCTGAATGCAGAAAAATATTAATACTTTTCTGAAAATGTTTCTCTTTCAGACCTTTATTTTCTTTAAAATGTGCTTTAGATCACAATAGCTGTGAACAAATTCCTGCAGAGAAGTTAAACAATAACATCTATTTATATCTAAAATTTTTCTCTTTTGTGAAAACAGTGTTATACTACATATTGTCAAAGTCGTTACTTTCRTGACCTGTTACTTGTGTTTTTACTATTTAAGAAATATGTAACAAATTACAATTTTATTTTTTCCATCTTCTTGATATTACTCCAACAGCTAGTGATGTCAAAGGCTGTTGTGCTGACAAAAGCCGTATTATGTTCAAGATTTTTCTTTTCTTTGCCCTTCAAGAAAAGGAAGTCACTCAGTAAAACTATTAAGAAATTAAATGTGTAATATCTCACTTGGTGTTATTAAAACAAGCCCTCAGTTTAACAAGATTGAGGAAGTTATGCACAGTGTGAATAATAGTATCTACATTTATGCTTGTTAGGGTGAAATGATTTAAGCATTGTTAGTCCTTGGAGTTCAAGGCCAAAATTGATATCTAGTGTGTTCTGGAAGAAATTCTCTCTTTCAGTCTGAATTTCATGCATTTCTTTTCAGTGGTGAGGGAAAACAAGTTTTGTCTGAGGCTTTCTGTGTAAATCATTCAGTGGGAGACACTATTCTCTCTAAATTAATTCTCAGTCTGTTCTGGTGTGATTCCTTCCACAAGTTGGTGTAGGAGAGCTTAGGGATCTTGTCTGTTAAAGTGTTTAATAGTGGGACATTTCCTGTTTACATGAGAGGATAAAGTAATGACCACGAAAAGCAAGAATAAGAACCCAGGAACTCCATCTGTGGATGTTGCAGTCTGGCTTTTTCCTGGATCCCTGGAGTCCTACAGCAATTACTTCGAGGCTTCAGCAAAAACGGCCTCTCCTACTGTCCTGGAAAGTGGCCTAAGAGTTCAAGCCCTAACCAAGTTTAGCTAGGCCTAAGCTCTGGATTTCCCATTTCTAGACAAGTGTGCTGTAAGACAGTGTAAGGCTGTGGGACGAAAGATTGGTCTTCTTGCCACTTCTGATTGGTACCTGTCTCTGAATAGATAAGTCTTCCAAATCCTGGCTCAAGAAGGCACTTACTCAGGCATACGTGTTAAGATGTACTTAATTTTTTTACACTGACTAGCTCCTAGATTTTCTTTGCTCAGCACAGAGGAGTACTGGATTCCTCTGTGCAGATAATACTTAATCTGCATAGTACAGGGAAGAAATCCTGTAGGCTTTACAAATTCTCATTTAGAGGCTCTAAACAGCATTTTTCAACTTTTGAAGTGTCTAAATGTAGGAGGTCAGAACGTGGCTGGTTTTCTTTCACACTTGTACATCTTTACTGTATTTTGTATATGTTTGATATTTATTTACCAAAACCACTTCCCTACCTTTTCATTTCTTCCCCCTCAAGTGGCGAGTAAGAAAAGAAGCTATGATGGGTCTTGCCCAGCTATACAAGAAGTATTGTCTTCATGCCGAGGCTGGAAAAGATGCTGCAGAGAAAGTGAGCTGGATAAAGGATAAACTTTTGCACATATATTATCAAAATAGCATTGATGACAAGTGAGTCAACCTAAGCCTTCCTAATGTTAATTGTATAGTGATAAGAGATACTCTGAAAATACGTGCTTATTCTGAGAAAGGTGTTATATCACATTCTGTATTTGTGGGTTTAAGTATGATATATTTAATTAATAACCATTAAGACATGTACTAAGATAATCAGGGTGGTTGCATTATCTGTTCATGTATTCATTCTGTTTACTGATGGAACTAGATCTGTGATGATAGTAGATGGTCATTAACTAACTACTGCGTAGAAAAAAAAATGTCAAATTTTGCATTTACTATATCCAGTTCTTGTTTGCCTTGCTACTTTCCAGGGGTTGGCATATTAGAATCCATGATACGTGAGCATCGTGCATGTACGCACCACAGTACATGCACAGACATCTCCTTTTGGTATGCTACGTAGAAATGGACCTTTTAGGTAGAACAAAAGCTGAAGAAATATCAGGGGTGCTTCCACTGTTGTCTAGTCTTCCCTGTTTTGTCACTCAGTCCCTTTAATTTTTGAAATACCATTTTGGCTTAGGGAACAGTATTTTGGCTAAGGTTTTGGAAGATAGTTTTCAACTCTCACTATTAATTCTTTGTCTTTCACAAGGAAAGCCAAACTATGAGATCACTCAAAGATAGAATTTCAGTCTAGATTTTTAATACAGAAGTCTTGGAAATCAGCCATTTCTTTATAGTGTTTCTTAGCATCTTGCTTATACAATCCGCTACCTCAGTGTGTTTTGTGATCTTAGTGACTAGTCTGAATGGGCTAATAGCCTCCTCAGTTGCCAGTTATGATAGTGAATTCTTACTGCTGCAGTGGTGAAGCTCTCACTTTGTTCATCGGGCTGATCATAAGTGGGCCAGAGTTACATATTTGATTAGTTGCCTTCTTTTTTTTGAAAGAAGAAAGATATGGTTATGAGACTGCGCACACAGAAATTGCACTGAAAGTCTGGTGAGGTAGACGTATCAAATAGTGACAAAATAGGAAATCACATAGTTTATACAAAGCTAATTCGGCATATGCATATGCATCAAATATGCTCTAATTTGCATTGAGAGGTTCGTTGGTGTTTTTTCTAGCATGTCCATGTCTCGCTGTCAATACACTGGTTTGATAGTGAGCAGGGAATGAATCAAAGTTCCATAGTGAATGGGGCAGATGTTTTCAATATTCCTGGTCACAAGAAATGCAGAACACTATCAGGGAAATGAGGCAAGGAATTTTGAGGAAAGACTGTATCATCAAAGCTGAGTTTCTTTCTCTGATGTGTTTTCTTCTGAAAGTCTGGCTAAGCCATTGAAACTGGTCCTTGCATGAATAGACATGAATTGTATGCTGTTTGTTTTCTGGGTATCCACAATGAAAGATTGGTGGCTTGATTTTCAGTGTTCCTCTAGTTCAGTTTGATACCCTGATTTTTAATCCAAATTCTACTAGTTTTTAAGGCTGACAATGAAGTTCTTGCTCAGTCACACCATTGCGTTGGTTTTCCCATCTCAGAGTGGAGGAATAAATGCATTTCAATGTTATCATTGTCAGAATTAGAAAGTTAGTACTTTTAGCACCTGAGAGCTGTAGAAATGCTATGATCTTTAAGACAGAGTCCATCCAATCCTTTAAACACACAAGCATAGGTCAAAATTCACCAACTCTGGCCTGTTTTCCTTCCATAACGAGGGAGGAGGATTAAAAAGTAACAGTGAACAGCTGTCTGAGCCTTGGAGTATTTTCCACTGTTTGCATGGGATAACACTAATTCTTTCAAAAGGTAATAGTGCAGAATCACACAGCATTCAGGCATGAAGTGGAGTAGAACAGATTTTCTCCACACATCCTTAACTCAGTCACTTGATGATGTTTTTGATGTTACTTGACTATTGATGTGCGTGTCTACTCAAGACTGAGAACTTCCAACCGTAAGAACTGCTTATCACCTGTGTGCTCTGAGCTGCTTTTGTTTTACAGCAAATGCATAGGGAATGSAGTAAAATAACATCTTAAACACTGCCCTGTCACCTGTTCTTGATATGCTAGCCAATGACTTTCTTCACAGGAGAAATTCCCAGAGGAATTCCCTACTTGTAAATCTTTACCCTACTGACATGGACCAGGGAAGGCATGATACAGTCTCACCATTTGTATTGACAGCTTTTCTAGAACATGTATCTGTAGAGACATGGGCTAGAGCAATGTTCATAAATTAGTAAGATAACTCTGATGCCTCCAATCTCTTAGTACATTAAACAGAGATGAGTCTCCTTAGAACTGAAGATCCTGTTCCCCAAGTAATTTAGTTCTTGGAGTCATCAGTAGTAAAATGTACATTTAAAGGGAGAAAGCCAAGTTCTCTTTAATATTAACGGGGTGCCTTGAGATAATTGTATCCATATTCATGATCATCCTTTTACTCCTCTGCCTTGCCATCATGTGTCTTGGAATTTTCTTTGAGCAGAAATAAGGTGTGTTTGACCTGCGCTGCCTTCTATGCTCTTTGTACAAGACAATCCTAGAGTACTTAATAGTGAAAAAATTTGTAAATTCAAACACACAAAATATTTGTCCATAAATATGAAATTGTATAGCTGAACACTGTGCACAGCTCTCATTGCTGTGGATTATATTAACGTCTGAATGTTTTTTCATTTGGGGGGCTATAATTAGATGAACTGTACAGTCATATTTTGTAGTTCAAGTTTTATATTTTATGTAGAACCTTAAATATGGATTATTGTTTTTTAAAAAAAAGAGATAATTGGAGAATGTTTTTGCTGGTTTGGTTTGCTCTCAGTTTCCCTCTTGCTCCTTTTGTTGTACGTGATTTGGTGTTCCTTTGTCTCCACCTTTTTAATGCTGATTTTTAGCTTCTATATTAGAATAACGAGTAGTTTCAAATGTTTTGGGTTTTGGKTTTTTTTTTTCCAAATACTACAGTTTTATCTTAACCTTTCCCTCGAGAATACTTCAGATTTTTACTTTTTCTCCCCCTCGAGTTATATTCTTGTATTCTTTCTCGTTTATTTGGGCTTTTTACTGTCTGTATCCCTTTCTCTTATGTATGAGAGCGAACAATGGGAGATCCTCAGAGCCTAAAGAAAAATGAGAATTTGGATGGTGACAAATAAAGCAATTACTCCTTCTTAGAGGTGAAAATGAAAGAACATGGAAAAGCTCTCAAGAAGCAGTTCTTGCTAATCTTTCTATCAACAGTGGAAGGGATCTTTACAGATGAGAAAAAGACCATTACTTTTTTTTCTTCTCTGTTGAAAAATCTAGTTTCAGTGACTTCTGATATTTCGTGTTCTTTCAGCTTGTCTGAAAGGTATCACCACTTTTGGAAATATATGGGTTTTATCTCTTCTTTTGCTGCAGGTTACTGGTAGAGAAAATCTTTGCTCAGTACCTCGTTCCACACAATTTGGAAACGGAAGAGCGAATGAAGTGCTTGTACTATTTGTATGCTAGCTTGGATCCAAATGCTGTCAAGTGAGTATAGTTTGTATTCAGCAAATACTTGCTTTCTCAGGCTTTTCCAACATCTGCATAATCTTACTTGTATTATCGGGATTTAAATAAAAATATAAGTAATYGATGCTTAGCATTATATGCAAGTAGTATTTCAAAACATTTCCCTTTTATATACAAACTCTACATGTCCTTTAGACAAAAAGATACCTTGATATTTGAGAAGAGTGGTTTTACCCATTTGTTTTTATTCAATGAAAACAATGCAGAGTTAAAAATGTGCAAGTAATGACTTCCAGATTTGCTCTATATTGGGGTCCATGATGAAGATATCTATAACTGAATTCTGGTTGATAGTGGCCTGGGTTTTATGCTGAAAATATTWTTTTCAAGATGATCTGAGCGGTTGTAAGACATACCGTGGCTGTCCGGCATGTGCGAAATTGTTCCAAGCAGAATAATAAAAGAGATGATGTTCTGTAAAAAGAGAAAATCAGTTTCACCTTGTTTGGAACGGTTATTTTTAATACTTGGTACGTTTTGATTGTACCTAACAGATGTTGCACTAGTAAGATAAATAAACAATCTTGTTTACTAATACATCCACCATGTTCTTGTCATGAACAAATAGGTAAGCTTTTCTTTTCTGGTTTTGCACTTTTGCAGAGCACTGAATGAGATGTGGAAGTGCCAGAACATGCTAAGGAGTCACGTACGAGAATTACTAGACTTGCATAAGCAGCCCACTGTACGGTTTTGAAAATGCTAATACTTTATCCAATAGACCTGTCAGACTAATTTACTGGGGTTTAAATACTATTATTTGTTCAGTGTGACTTTATTATTTTGTTGATTTCCATATGTAGACAATGTTCCATTCTCATTAAGTAAAGTTACTTTCAGTAATGCTTGAAGGTATATGAGGTCCTTATGTTTACCATTATTTTATATTACTGGTCAATAACTTTGGAAAAAGTTAAAAAATTTTTCCAAGTTTTTTGTTTGCTTTTGACATACTTTTTTTTTGTTTCTCATTTTGTAACATGTTTTGAGAGTGGAATATGTTGTAACATAAAGCAGTGTTTGAAAACAAAAGTTTTTAAGTATTTATACTGGAATTTTACTTATATCTTCAAACTAGCAGAAACTTTGAATAGAAGGGCATTGCTTTGGGGTTTTGGTGTGGGGGTGGGCTTGGGGGAATTGTTTGTTTGGGGTTTTTTGAGGTCTTTTTCCAACAATTGATTTTTATCTGTTATGTGAATTAGTGAATTATTGCAGTTCTTGGATGTTGCAAGAATATTTTTCCCCTTTTTCTGTGTGTGGTAGCTGCTGATGATACTGTTATGCTATTCTAGGGCTTATTCTTAAAACAAAAACATAAAACATAAGATTCCAGAGTAGAATGAAGCGCTGCAGAAAAACTAACAGATCAGTTTAAAGGTATATTTCATAAAGGAGATATCACTGATTTGTTTGTTTTTACTGTTGTCCTCAGTCAGAAGCAAACAGTGCTGCCATGTTTGGAAAGCTGATGACCATAGCAAGTAAGTGTTAACAAGTTCTATAAACTGTTATTACAGCATTCCTGGAAATGGTATTTCTGTGAATCTTGGCATGCTGAAGTGGCAAACTTATGTTAAATTGTGTTTAATCATATAGAAAACCTTCCAGATCCTGGAAAAGCACAAGATTTTGTGAAGAAATTCAATCAGGTTCTGGGTGATGATGAGAAACTTCGGTCCCAGCTTGAACTGTTAATTAGCCCTACATGTTCTTGTAAACAGGCAGACGTCTGTGTGGTAAGGAAATGGAAAAGCAAACTTTTATGCCTTAAATATTTGTGCTTAAAACACTTATTCGGAGTTAACAGTCTCTTTTGGTACCTTGACATGATTTTTATCTATTTCCAGTTTTCATAAAATACCTGTAGAGATTATGGAAAATATAATTTATGATCATAATCTGGCTTCCTAAGAAAACATTAGCTTTATTCCTTCCTGGGATTATAAGCATCAGGCACAAAGACTAAAAGACTTTCAGTTTTTCTTAATATTGTATTTCAAGTGTCTTTAATGTAAGGTTCCTAAACTGTCTTGTGATGCTGATGAAACTTGTTCTGAGTACCAGCAAGCCAAATATTATACCATCTGCATATTATTAATTTCTTTTTATGCCTAGAACATTATTTTGAGATCAGTCTTTCTCTCTCTCTGATCTATTTAACCTCTTCGATGAAAATGCACACCTTAATATTACACTGGACTTTTCCAGAGAGTTACAGATTGTGCCAACAATCACAGATATTTTTTTTTTCATTATGGTCCCAAAATAAAGTAAGCAATTTTTTTGACAGAAATCACAATAGAGAGCATCAATAAACAAACATAGGCTTCTTGGGTTTTGTCTGATGGCTCTGAAATTGTCCAGGGAAGGGAACAGAATAYGTCTCCCTCTAAAATAGTAAATTTTGCACTTTGGGAATGCAGTGATACAATTTCAAGAGGAAGGTTTCTTCTCGCTTCCTGAAGATATTTTAGTGTAACAGAACAATTTGCTAGTTTGTAGGGTCTGCAGCATCCAACCCTTTAGGAGAATGAATGTTAATAGGTCATTTCTTTGAGAGATTTTTAGACTTCTGTTCAAAGCATAATATATCTTCTTATCCACCTTCTGCTGGGTTTGCAGCTGARTTTAATGTTCTTGACAGTTTGGGGCATTCAGACAGGAAAAACAAATTTTTGGATCCAAAACACTCATAGGCAAGTACATAGGGTCTGAACATCTGTTGTAGCCAAGGTAGTGTAGTGCTGCTGCACATCTGCAGTAGCGTAGCTTTTAGTGCAATTTTTTCATTGTTCCTTATGAAATCTCACACATACGACAGGGTGACCTACAGATTTATGGATTACTCTTGTCAACATAAATATTTAAATTCCATCTGCATTGCACTTAGCTCTCCCTTGATACTGTTTTGGATCTGGCCTGCAATTCCATAAGAAAACTCTGAAGAACTCTCACTAGAAACATAAATGCATCTTACATTTAAATGGTTTGGTAAAGTATGTCTGCTTTCAATATAATGTGATAAAGAAAGATCTGGAGATAACAGCCCCCCTTAAAAAATGTTTCACTGATTATATAGACAATCTCTGTGGTTAAAAGAAGTGGCTATATTTAGCTTATTCAATATGCTTAAGAAGTAAGTAAAATGAGTATAATTCTTGTTTGTATCTAACATTCTTATAGAGAGAGATAGCCCGGAAACTTGCAAATCCTAAGCAGCCAACAAATCCTTTTCTGGAAATGGTCAAATTTCTTTTGGAAAGAATTGCCCCTGTACATATTGACTCAGAAGCCATTAGGTGAGTTTGAAAGATCATACTAACTCATAAATTATTATAAAGGTGATTTAAATTGCAAAAAAAAAAAAAAAAAAAAAGGAAGATGGTTTTGGGATTTAGATTAATCTGTCCTAGCAGTAAATACGCTTTTTTAAAAAAATATTTTATGTAGATGTCTTCATTTCCAGCAGCCTAGAGAATGCAATTTAATTTTTTTTTTCTTTCTTCTACTTCTTTGCGGTTCTGTCTGCAAACGATTTTAAAAATATCATAGTTGTTCCCAGTGAAACTGCTATTTGTGGGGCTTAAGGTGAAAATGATGATCATAATTTTCACATAGTTAACTGCAACAGTCTTCCATATAGCAGCTGAATTAATTAGCGTTTATGGGATTGTGTAAGAGAATGTTTGGATTTCTTTTGAGACTTGTCCGGCAACCTAATTACATTCCGAAACTCATGCAACTATGTGTTGATCTGAATGCTGCCAACATGGTGGGTTTTGGGTTTGTTTTTTTTTCCCTAAGGAATTAATTTTGCAAAACGCTAAGGCAGAAGGAAAAGGAATAATGGTATAGCTTGATTTAGAAACAAAACAAAATGAAACAAAAGAAGCCTCCAAAAACCCAAAACACCAAAACAAACAAACAAAAAAACCAACAAAACAAAACAAAAAAAACCAAACACCACCAATACTACAACACTTCCCCCCACAGTGGACTATTGCCTTCCCTTTATTTGTTGTCAAAAACAAGTAATCTTGCTGGTATCTCCAGCCTTTAACATTGTACATTGTCATATTGATTTGCTTTTTTCTTTTTGTATCTCTTATTTCAGTGCACTAGTAAAACTAATGAATAAATCCATAGAGGGGACAGCTGATGATGAAGAGGAGGGTGTAAGTCCTGATACTGCTATTCGTGCAGGACTTGAACTTCTCAAGGTAATCTACATGAATGCAGCTACAGTTTGTAATGGAAGGGACAAAAGTGGTATGACTAACAAATTAATGTTAGCATGGTTTTAATAGTTATTATTTAGGTAATTACTTTTTTAATGTATGAAAGTGTTTGGTTATTAATACTCACTTGAGAAAAGAATAATGAAAGAGATGTTTTCTTGGAAGAAGTATGTTTTGAAAATGGTGCCAAGAGTTGAAATACGCACATTAAAGCAGAAATTGATTTCTGCTTAGGGAAGTTGTATAGAAGAAGGTGCAGAGGTAAAGTGAGATTAAGAGAAATGGGGAAATTAGGAGAGGCACGTTCTTTGGGGCCTGTATGATACTGGAAGGAAAGCAAGCAATAAACTCAAGAGCCAAGTTATGTAGAGGAAAAAAAAAGGGATGGGGAAACTTGTGTTCTCAGTGGTGATGAGAAATGGCTGAGGGAGAAAGAAGGATTTAAAATATCTGGAAAGCATCTGTGATGAATTTGGCAGTTCGCTAATGAGACTTTATTTTCAATATGTTAAGAAAGGGTAGTATAAAATCTAAGAGGGAATGGAGGGGAAGGTTACATAATTAAAGTGAGACTTTTCAGAAGTGTGAATGAATGAGGTGGAGTTTATGGAGACATATCACACCAAAGTTGGTAATGGCAACCATGGTAGAAATAATTATACAGAAGTATGCAAGGAAGTAATGTCAGTTTGCTAATGTAGCTCAGAAAAGAAATCTGCCAAGGTTGAAGGTTTTGTTGCTGTGACGTGGATATCTTTGAGAATGTTATTTCACATATTGATACTCACGCAAGTAGGCAACTCTGATCAAAGAAACCGAGATAAGATAAATCCAAAGAATACATAAAATACATGCAACTTTTCATTGTTCTCCCTAACTTATGTTATCTGAACTTTACTATTCTTAATTTAGTTTTGTTTGGGATAACCTTTTGTTCTCTCTTGTCCTGCCTTGAATCTCTGCATGCTTAGTTTCTTATTTGATATTTCTCCTGTTTAACAGAATGTGTTATATTTCATTAGCTTTAGATTAAAAGGACAGTAATCTTATGTTTTGTTTGTAGGTATCTTAACTTTCTTGATTTCTCTTCTGCTCAGGGATTATAGATTCTGGAGAAATCAAGATTTCAGTTCAGTTAAATTAAGTTGAAAAAAAGCGTTCTTAAGTAGATTGGAATATAAATGAATACTCTTGAATAAGTGTTCATTTTAATAAATACGTTTACATATTCAARTAATGTAGTATCTTATAAAATATTTGGAGGAGGGGGGACCTGAAGAACAGCGCATAGATGAATTTGTTTGAAAATGCCTGTATCACCTCCAAAATGCAGTCATTGAATGTAATAATCTCATATGAGCATGTAATAACTATGTTGATGGTAATGCTCATAAACAGACATAATTTTGTTTTTCTGATTATTCATTTACCATAAATAAATATACCTTTTTTTTTTTAATGTGTATCTACAGGTTCTGTCCTTTACACATCCTACCTCGTTCCACTCTGCAGAGACCTATGAGTCTCTGCTGCAGTGCCTCAGGATGGAAGATGATAAGGTAGCTGAGGCAGCCATACAGATTTTCAGAAACACGGGTCACAAAATAGAAACAGACCTGCCACAGATAAGATCGTGAGTGTATTTCTTTACATGCTCCTTTTCATACCTGGAATTCTGCCTCTTGATAGTTTATTCAATATGTTGCCCCTAAAATTACTTTATAGTTGTAAATATGAACAGCTTCTCTTCCATCATTTTGTATTCCTTCACTACTTTTCTGTCTCTTCATTTTTAAATTCTGCGTTCTCGCAATTTTTGTGTATGTATTGAAAATGTTAGGTACTTCTTAAAAGTCTGTTATAAGACAGACACATTAAAACCAGCGTGTAGCATGTTTCCCAGGTTACAAAATAAGCAACAGCAAAAATACGGCAAAGATGTAATTCCTTGGCATCATTTCTACTCATATCTGTCCTTCACATGTTTTTTTTTCTCTGTTTGTAAGGAATGAAAATATAATCTCTGATGGTTAACAGCTCTGTTTGTTACAAAACAAGTTGGGAAACAAGATCCAAAAGCAGGCATGAATTTCTAACAAAGAATAATTGGCTGTCTATGAGTCGTCATTATGCAATTCATGCTTTAACTGCTGATTAAAGCCGCATAATCTACTAGGTATTCACAGACTATGTAAAACCTTGTGGCTAACATCTAAAACCTTAAAATTAGCCTGTTAGTAACTAACTAATCCAGATTATAAAGCGCAGGTTTCAAGTTCTCATATATTGAAATAGCATCTCAGGTATTACCACGCTAAAATGCATACCAACGTACTCCTTAAATTCTCAGTGAATTGAAGATGTAACCTCAGCGATTCTTATGGATTTGAATCAGATTTTGGGCAAAAGAAAAATGTTACAAGTTCACTGTGAGATGCCTTTTAAGACATTTGTAGGGGTGAAGAGAAGGAAAAGCCTGGCAATCCCCACTGTCAGTATAGTTCCCAGTTGTCTATAGTTCCCTACTGGAGTTCAGTCAAGACTGTGCGTTGCTGGGGTACATAATCTTCTGTCAAAGGAGCTGGTATTGCTGACATTTCTTTTGGCTTCGTGTCTTAGCCAGGTATTGCTGAAGTATAGTCTGGGCAGTCTCAAATAACTTAAAAATACAACTGCCAAAATGGAGGTCTAGCCCTTGGCATGGTTTGCAAGCAAGTCAGGTTAGTGTTCTGAAAGCTAAAACCAGGCCAGTGTTTACACTGACGCAAAGAAAAAGAAGTCTGAGGACAAGTAGATGTTCCAGATTTCACGTATTCAGAAATCTGTATCATAAATGAAAGATTTGATATAATTAGTGAGATAGTTTTTCAAGTGACCTGTTTTTTTTTAAAACCGTTGGTGTGAACAGGCTGCCTGCTGTCCTTTGAAGTAGTGTTCACCATCAGTAGCCCAAGTTCTTCCTCATATGGGAAATGAATAGGTTTGTGCACCTGTTCATGGGCAAGGACTGCCACATGACTCTAAAGTCTGGTGGAAGCATTGGCCATGCTCAGAGAGCCTATGGACCACGTGTTTGCAGATTTATGTCATTTGGGGTGCGATGAGGTATGGTTTGTTACTGATGCACCGACGCTTTAATGTGCATTGTACTTACACTATGAAAACTGTAGCTTAGGCATTGAAGCTTATTTTAACTGTAGGTTTTACTGAATTCTTTGCTATTTTGGTTCTTATTTAATCCAACGTGTGGAATCTTAGCAGGTTTGAGAAGAAACGTTCTCCTACTTCAGGATACTGTTAACATTTGTCTAGGGCTCTTTTGTTTGGTTTTGGGTTTTATGCAGTTTTTGAGGAAAATGTTTGAGACTTCATTCTTTCAACCCTGCAAGCTCTTCCACCTCTTCTTGCTGATTTTGGTTATGTAGAATGTGTCAGTGAAGGCTGGATGCTAAATAATCCGTGTACTGAATGCTGTATTGTTACTGGGCCTTTCCAGAATGCAGGATTTTTTTTAGATGTTTGTGAGTCAGATGCTTTCTAGGCAATTTTGTTTTCTTGTGTCAGTTGCTGGGTGAGTTGCATGGTAAACCTCACGAGTTAGTGTCTCAGACAACGACCTCTCAGGGGACAGGCCTGCCTTCCAGCACACTCTCAGGAGTGGAACCAAACAGCCCGAGCAACCTCGACCTGGTCTCTGGAGTGGCTTCTGCCTTGCTCTTCCCTTCGGTGGCCTCTGATCAGCAGCTGGATTTCAGAGGACTCAAATGCAAAAGCTCAGAGCAAAGCAGTTGTTCACTTGAGTATACGTTGCAATTAAAGACCAAAGTTGAAGTAGTAAAGGCCTATAAGCACACTAATGTTTAATGGTTATTTCACAAATTTTCTTCAGCTCTGTCACTTCCAAGGTTGGATAACAAGCCCAGGAGTTTACCCTAGCTGAACCTGTCAGGTTCCCCTCACCTTATATTTGGCTTCCTAAACAGCCTTATTTTGATCACTCTTTTCTTTCATGTTTGATTTTTCCCTGTGGGCTTTTTTTCTGCTTAACTGTGTACAGTCACATGTTCAACAAGTATTACTAAATACAATTCCATCCTGCTTTTCACTTTATGATTATGATCTTTACTGAACAGACTTCAAAGGAATGCTTGATTTATAAGACTGTGAGGATAGATTTGTATAGGTGAAGAGATTTATTTTTTGTAGATTGCAAATTGCATTTTGAAGTATTTCATTTAATGTTCACAGAACACTAATTCCGATTTTGCATCAGAAGGCAAAAAGAGGCACTCCTCATCAGGCAAAACAAGCTGTTCACTGTATACATGCCATATTTTCAAATAAAGAAGTGCAACTTGCACAGATCTTTGAGGTATGTCCTTTTTTGTTTTTAAGATTTGTTTCTGTTCTTCTTAATTGATACTATTAATTACCATTAATTCATACTGTTTATTAACAGATAACAATTTATGAGGTCAGGAAGCTTACAGATGCATGGTAGTCAAGATAAATCATTAGTAATTTGCTATTGTAAAATTAATGTTTGTTTCTTACAGTCACGATTTTGTAATATTCTGATGTCTGGTAGATAAGGTACTCCTTTTTGTCTACATGGGAGAAGTTAGGAGGAAAYAAACTAAATATGCTGGAATGATCCACACTAAATCCCATGAGGACACCTTTAGCTGATACACAATGAGAGATAACATCCTCTACTTTCAAACTGTATTAAATGACTATGCTTTAAGGTCTTTGCACGTACAGCTCTTTCTCACTGAGGAAGTTAGTGCAGAATAACTACTTGACTATAAGCTCAAACATTAGCTTACTGTTCACTTACTGCTTGCTTAGACAAGTTGTAAAGCAAAAAGTCACCTTATACAGAGCAGAGAGGTTACTACTTTTCACTGTAATCTCTTAAGTAATAACATTATTAATCTGCACTTGTAAAATACCTTAGGTTCTTAATCTTGGCTGTCTTTGAACCTCTGCATAATTCAGAAGTGTGAAAAGCTTTGAATTAAGCTTACAGAGTTTGATCTCTGCTTGGACTTCTTTCAGAGTGCATGTTCCCTTGCTAATACCAAAATACGATGTGAGGGTGCTGAGTGATGTAGCAGCACAGAAGTATCCTGGTGACTGTTACTTGAAAGGGAAATACTGATAGCTTGATAGAAATGTCCTTAGTGGTTTCCAAGGGGTTTTTACCTGCTATTACCTGCTATTATTTTCTGCCATTTGCAGTTACGATTCAGGTTTTCACAACTCTTGAATAGAATTGAGTCAGAGTTTTTCCTATATCTCCCAGGTTTGAACGTGTTTCACCATTAAAACAGGAAGAGAATATAAAATTCATTTTGCCCTTATCTCATGTGAGATTTTTGGTTACTCTGTTAATTAGGAAACCACATTCTTTCTCCATTTTGATTTGCTAACTTTATTAATTCTTATGGAAAAACTGTGAAACTGATCAGCAATCCAGCAGTAAAATAAATTATTTTTAGCCATGCTAGCTTACTTATCTCTAGTTGAAATTTGAATTTTTTTTTTCTTCCTCAGCCTCTTAGTAGAAGTTTGAATGCTGATGTACCAGAACAACTTATAACCCCGTTAGTCTCATTGGGTCATATTTCTATGTTGGCTCCAGACCAGTTTGCTTCTCCAATGAAATCTGTTGTTGCAAATTTCATTGTGAAAGATCTCCTAATGAATGACAGGGTAAGATTTTCTTTTTTTTGGTAAGTGCTTACTATTCTGTTTGCCTGTTATTAACTCTGTGGGGAATACACCCTTTTTTGTTGTTGTTGTTAAATGGGTCAATAAAGGAACGTTCTATAAATGGCTAGTTCAGTGATATTGCATTATAAAAGATCTTTGTGTGAAGGAAAGMTTAATCCATGAGGTTTTTTCCATTTTTACCTTTACATTTTCTGTATGGGTTGGACCAGTTCTTTAAACTTACATGAATGTCTGTAGTCAACAGGTGAGAAAAATGGAAAATTGTGGTCTCCAGATGAAGAAGTTTCTCCAGAAGTACTAGCAAAGGTGAATGATCTGCTGTCAGTAATAATGTGTATATTTGAGATTAAAAATTCACTTTTTTCCAAGTTGTGCAATGGAGAGTATTGGAATAAATCCCTTTGCGTACTTTTGTATTAGTCTCCTTAGAATATGCAGTGTTCTAGAGTTTGTGTGGATTATACACACAGTTATAGAACTGGTAGAAACTCTGCATTTTGGTGTCTTCACTTACCGATATTAATTATGCTGAATGTTGAGAAAATGAAGAGATTCAAAAGTTTTAATTTTCCTTACAAGAAAGGTAATTTGACTTTACTGACTGTAAACAGATTTGAAATAAATGGAGACCTTGATTAATTTTATTCATTCATCTTTATAGGCTATTTACCATGAATCTAATTATGGCCATTTCTAGAAATGTTTATCTAGTTGCTCTTATTTTTAATCATGTAGCAAGTATCCTGCATTCTCTAGATGCACTTGTGAGAAGACACTGAACCATAGTTGAAATATCCTGATGTCACAAAGACTGCTACTTCCTTCTTCACTCTGTAAATATTTACTGCTTCATTCTGTTCCTTTAAAAATATATCAGCTCTAATAAATAGAAGTCTATGGAAATTTCAATTTGACAGCAGTAGGTTTTAGTGCCTTATCAACTTTAGGAAGTAAGTTCATTGTTTATTTGTTCATGTCTGATAGGTGCAAGCAATTAAACTTTTGGTACGCTGGCTGTTGGGTATGAAAAACAACCAGTCGAAATCCGCAAATTCCACACTCCGGTTATTGTCAGCAATGCTCGTCAGTGAAGGAGACTTGACAGAACAGAAGCGAATCAGGTCAGATTTTGTTCCTTTCAGGCTTCCATCAATTTTGTTGTAGAATTTCAAAGAATATTAATTCTTTTGGAGCTTTTTTAGAATTTTAAGGTGAGCACAATGTTGGCTAATGGCACGATAGAAAACGGATCTGATTGGAGTTTTAATTTTAGGAGTGGAATGGCAATTATAAAAATATGCTTGATACTCCCTCTTTCTTGTAATTTACTGCTRATCTAACTCAGAACCCTGTAGAGAAGATCTTGATAGTAAAAGACGTTCTAGAGAGTAAAAGACCTGCAGGAGTATCTTTGAAAACAATTGAGTGATGAGATTTAACACACTTAGGAGTTGAGTGATCTTGGGTGGAGCTTCTTCATTCCAACAGTGAGGTAACTTTGCACCTCATCTTCATTCTGAGGCTGAAGGAAGGAAAGAGAAAATCTGTGCAAAAGTTTTGCTTTCCTTTAGACAGTGATATGAAAACAAGAAACTTGACTCTTCTCATTTCACTATTTTACTGGCATTACGTTTTTTGTGGGGAAAGCAGAGCCCCTTTTTTCACAAATTTGGTTGAGTTAATTTAGCTTGATCTGAAGCTATAGAACTGTGATCTGATCTGATGGAGAAAAACCTTAATTGCCCATTGATCTTGTAAAAAGAAATCATGAAATGCAAGTAATTGAGGGATAGTTGTGGAGAGTTGTGTTTTGGTTTATTTTTTTCTCTCATGTTTGTGTAGTAAATCAGATATGTCTCGACTGCGATTAGCTGCTGGTAGTGCAATAATGAAGCTTGCACAGGAACCCTGTTACCATGAAATAATTACCCCAGAACAGTTCCAGCTCTGTGCACTTGTCATTAATGTAAGTAACTGCATTTGAATTGAAGTGACTCTTAATTAATTGAGCTCAGAGTGCTTACATCTGAGCTGTTGTTGCTGCTACATTGGGTATTTTCTATTCCTCACTGCAGCTTTCAAAAGAGTTCTTGAAACTTCAAATATTTATTGTGCTGCGTCTGTTGATATTTTTAAGATGTTTCCTCATAATTCCACCTTGAATGCTTGCTTTTTTTTTCTTATTTTTTTAAGACCAAGATTTTTATGGTTGCGCTCTTCTGTTTTATGTCGCTATAGGATGAGTGCTACCAAGTGAGGCAGATATTTGCCCAGAAACTTCATAAGGCACTTGTGAAATTACTGCTCCCGTTGGAATATATGGCAATCTTTGCTTTGTGTGCCAAAGATCCTGTGAAAGAGAGAAGAGCACATGCCAGACAGTGCTTGCTCAAAAACATCAGTATACGAAGAGAATATATTAAGCAGAATCCTATGGCTAACGGTTAGTATTTCAGTAAAATTGTTAAGAATACAACAGTCAAATACTAAACTGGAAGGAGTAAGCATTAAAACTTAAAAAATCGCTTTTGTAAAGAAACAGTGGGTAAGTTTAATTTGTTTCCTCACCTTTATATTAGACACATTCAAATCTAAATTTACTTAGTTTAGCATTAGCATAAACCATAAAATACTTCTCTGTACATTGCTGAGAATTATAGATGTAAAATACAGTGCTGTTACTGTGGTAGTTGTTTTACTTAAAAAATAAAATTTTGTTTTCTGATATTTTAGGCTTTATGATCTTCTTCCTGAAGTAAGACCAAGTAGTTTTGTAGTAGTGCAACTAATTCATTTATTTTTAATGATTCATTAAAATTAAAATTTGCAGGAAGAAAATGCAAGTTGAAATTTTACATTCTATATTTGAAAATCAGTACTTTGAAAGATTGTTTCTTGTGATCGTGTGTGTGTAATACAGAGGTTATTAATGATTTTTTGGTTACTGTAGAAAAATTGCTGTCCTTGCTTCCTGAATATGTGGTACCATATATGATTCACTTACTGGCACATGATCCAGATTTCACAAAACCTCAGGATGTCGATCAGCTTCGTGATGTCAAAGAGTAAGTATCTAATGATTCTAGAATTGTTATGCTGAGAATTTTTCTGTGCTTGGAAAAAACTGATTAGGAAGAGGAACTCTTGTTTTATTTTGCAAAACAGTAATCTTGGAAATGTGTAACACTTTAACCAAGGGAATAAGGCATCAACAACTGCTTAGCAGTATATTCTGAAAGCCCCAATGGTGGCCTGTAGGTCACACCAATAGTATACCAAATCGGTGAGTTGTCTAGGCTTCTTTTAAAGTGAAGTAATGATTTTAGATTCTTGTATTTGTGCCTAGGAATAGCTGTAGAATTTCCCAACACACTTAAGAGATGCCAAGTAATGTCAGTTCAAATATTTTGGAACTTAAAAATGCAGAGCTTCTCCAAGAGTTGAAAATTTAATGCCACTGATGCTGGGTCAGAGTCCTGCTTCACTGGAAACTTTTTTTTTGCTTTTTTCCTATGCAAACCTACTAGAATTCATCTAAGTTTGCTGCTGACTTCTCATTTGCACTATATATTTGCAGTGCAGGCTTAATGCTTCTTAATGTATTCAGCTCAGATTATTGTAGACAAGCCTGTCATACAGAAGCTTGTTCTATAGTGTTTCCAGTTTGAGACCTTCTTGTATGCCTCAAATAATCTTTCATACCTTAAGCATAACTTTTTTATTCCTTTGTGTCTTGTAATGAATTTTTAAAAAGTTAAATTTTAACTCTTTTTAAAAATTGTTAAAGTGTCATCCCCCCCCCCCCCGCTTTGGTTTTAGTGTTTTGGTTTTTTCTTGTATTTATTTTTGGTGGAACTGTGAGCTATGTTGTTTTGGTATTACAAAGGCATGTGTAACCACATACCACAATATACATCGTCAGAAAAGCAGTTCATTCTTGGCAAAATAGACCAATTTACATATTAATTCTTTTTGCACCTTCACCTGTGAGAGTCCAAGTCAGATTCTTTCTTTAAATGAAAAACTCAATTCGTTCTCCGTTCTGAATTACTTGATACACACCTGGTCAGAATCTGAAGTCAGTGAAGATGTCTTACCTAATCATCAAGTCTACATTTTGTCCCAGGACTCCCTGTTCCTGGCAACATCTGAAAGCACTCTCCAGTGTGCCATTATCCAAAATGCATGGAACAAGTTCTGATTCACAGTTTTTGAGTTAATACTTTCTCGGAGGAGTGCTTTCTAGTGCACAGAGCTTTTTTGGACACCCCTTGTATAGCTCTCCTTTGTTGTCAAATTTCCTCCCTCGTGCTTGTCACAGGCTGGCTGAACTAGCCAGGGAGGACTGCTCCAAACAAAGAAATACTCTGTACAGGAATTCTGGCAGGAATACTTCTCTGAAGAGTCTCCTGAGATAAATGTAAAACATTTTTCTCATATAATGTAATACAATGTTTCTTTCAAGAGTTCTGAGGGTCATAGTGTTCACTTTAAAGTGTTAACATAGATGCTTGCAAACTTGGAAAAAGCAGATTGGCAGTGTGTTTTGTAGTTGTCTCCCTAGTTCGGCTTGGTTTTACATGGCCTAAATACAGTTACGTAAAGTAAATACATGCTTAGAAGTTCCTTAACCATAATTTGTGACATTTATTCTTACAAAGTTTTTTAAGCTTGTCCTACAGAGGTATGTTTGTGTTTGGGTTCCTTTTTTATCTTGAGACAGTGTGTTTTTCTTCTGAATTCATATTCCAAAAATACTGAAATGGGTACAGAGAATGAACTTACTTTATGTGGCTGTGTTCTTCTAGGTGCATATTTTTCTACATGAAATCCTGCTGTTGTTCTGGAAAGGTCTTGGTCAGGGTTGATAATTATTTATTTAATTTGTCGACTTAGTGAGGAAATCAAGCTATTGAAATTGACATGTGTTAACTGGAATTACCAGCGTAAAATTTGTCCTCAATAGTGATCTTTGGACGAAGCAGGGTTTTGGAGAAGCTTGGGTCGGTGTGGTGTATCATCGGTCCTGTATTCATCCCATTTAAGTTCTTGAGAATAGTGAATAGATGGATGTAGGGGTATCTAACACATTTATTTACTTACAGCCTATGTAGCTCTTGGATGCAAGTCAGACTATAGATGTCTTATTTTATTTGAACACCAGATAACTATTTAAGTGTTTTGATGGAGCACAACCCTCTTTTACTTTGAGTTTTTGAGAGAAATGTTCCTTCATCTCTTGCGTTACAATCTTTAATTTGTATCAGTTAAGAAGATTGGGGCTTTTGTGGACAGGGAATTCTAACGTTCAGTCATCCTGTTTTTCTAGTTTTTTTATTAGCCTGTTTCTACAAGGTAATCTCTCTTCCAGAGCTTCAGAATTAAATTAGCTACTGGCAAAGTCTTCATTTCTCAGACCCACCCATATGTCTTTCCCAACTAAGTATTACTTTACCATATTATGACTGGTGTTGACCCTCTAGCCACGTGCAGCTCTGATGCTTGATAGCAAATGATAGCGTGGACGGACCAGTTGTGCTTTACATCATAATTGAAGAATTCTTAAAACAGACTTTTAGTCAAAATATAATGGGTTCTCCCTATAAATAAACTAGATTTCAAGAAAGAAAACTGGGAAGGCTAATTCCATTATGTCTGTCCGTAAGGATTTCTTTTCCTCCCATATGGAGCATTAGCAAGAATCTGACCTGCTCAATCTTGGATTTCCTGTCCTGTTTGAATTCCAGTTTTAAACCACGTAGTGTGGGTAACTGTCTAGCAGCAGTATGGTTTGTTTAAGCCTGTTTTGAGTGTGGTCATGGTACTTTGTTGGTGGGAACATAGACATAGCCCAAGGCAGTGATTACAGAATTTCATCTGGATGATGGTAGCACCAGAATTCTTGCTTCTATTCATATTTGGAAGATAGAAAAGTTGATGGGTTGGGCAGTGTTTACAGATATAATAGAGAAGCACACTAATTTGGCAGATTTATTCCAAAGAGTATTGAGACTCTGTGTGTTAAAGGTCTAAATTCTGTTTACACCTTCGGATGATGTTATCTGTTTATGATAACTTCAAATTGATTGTGGTTTCTTAAGAAAAAGCTAGTACAGCTGACAAAAATTTTTAAGACCTTGCTATATGTGGGAGCTGCAGTATAAAAGCTGGAATGTAATTGCTTGTGGTTTTATGGCTTTTTAGGTGCCTGTGGTTCATGCTTGAAGTTTTAATGACAAAGAATGAGAACAATAGCCATGCTTTCATGAAAAAGATGGCAGAAAACATCAAGCTTACCCGAGATGCTCAGTCTCCTGATGAGCCAAAGGCCAATGAAGTAAGAAATGCAATTCAGATAAGTGTTGGGTGATGGGCTGAGGGTTTCACAAGCAGTTGATGAACAGGATTTGCAGGAAATCTGAAAGCACTAGCTCAGACATTTTTATGGTCTTTTAGAGAGAGAGTGTTAATTGTGAGCATTGTCTGTATGTTGCCAATCTCATTCTTTCAGAACCTTGCTGACCTTTATCCACCACACAATACCTAATGAAGTTAATAAACAAAATTTATTAAATATTCCTGTTACTGTCTGCCTGCCTTATTTTAACTCCTACTGCCTAGTTTCCAGACATAAGTATCTTCTGCTATTGGGGAAGGAAATACTGTGTTATATGGCTACTGTTAAACCTGTTAGTTTCCAGCAGAGATGAGAAACCATTTATGGCAATTTGACTGAGGAAGAGCTTCTATTGTACAGTATTGGCATGTGAAGTATTACTAGTTTTTATTAAATAGTATCATATGAAAAATGGGGACTTCTGTATGTGTTTGAAGAGCCAACAGTATGGTTAATGATGTAATTACAAAATATGGCTATTTTAACACATAGATCAAACTTCTTAAAGAACTACATTCTCTGTACACTGTAAAAATGTAAGTCATTCCTAAAGCATGCTTTTCTTTTTTTCTTCAGAAACTATATACAGTATGTGATGTAGCACTATGTGTAATCAACAGCAAAAGCGCTTTGTGCAATGCAGATTCACCAAAGGACCCTGTATTGCCAACCAAATTTTTTACACAACCTGAAAAGGTAAATTTGTTAATTTAATTTCCAAAGTAATAAGGGGAAATGCTTTGATTTTTTTATAACTGAGAGCTGGTTATCTCCATAACATAATATCATGAGTGGGAAAATACATATATTTTATACTCAGCAATTCAATTCTTTAACATCGGCAGTATGCTATGCTATCTATGTCTTATGAACGTGTGCCAGAAATGTTTGAAACCAGGTGAGAGCTAATTAGAATAAATATTGATATGTTAGCATGTATTGCTAGATCATTTCATTAAAGTGTTTTACAAGTGCATCTGAATATATGAGAATATATGTATATTCTGACTGTATATCTGAATTAGAATGCAAAGCAGACTAAAAAGAAAAAGGGAACATTTTTTATGTTATCCGTGGTAGGATTATATCTGTCAGTAGCTGTTTGGCTACTCTGCTTGCTGTACAAGTTGGTCCTCTTATTGCCTAGTAATAGTCTTGGTGAGTACAGCTCTACTGTCTGCAATAGCACTACTGTTCTTTAAGAGGCCTACTTTTAAAAAGTATAAGGGGAAGCAAAGTAATTCTCTAGACCAGACCTGATGTTTTGGTTGTACTGAATAATACATTTCTCATTTTTCAGTGTCTTAGACTGTTAATTATTAACAGCCTTTCCAGAGTCTGTTTAAGCAAAATTTAGTTTGCGTATTTAATTGTGAAATGGCAGATGCCATGGTGACAGGGAGTTGGTTCTGTCATAGCTACCTGCATTCAGATTTAGTGTTTTGGTCTGCGTAAACTGTACTCAGAGTGACAAAGGTAGCAACTTTCAACTTGTTTAGAGAAAACAGCTTCTCTTTTCCTCTCTTTGGACTTCCCATTAAAAAGGTGAAAGGGAAAAATAGGGAGGGCAGTTTTGCTTCACTTCAAATGATTCATGTCATTCAAGAAGAAAAAAATGTTAATCCCAGCTTCAAGTATGGCATACTGTCATTCAGTAATGCTCGCTACAAATCGCCTCCAAAATACTAGTTTGACCTATCTTTATTAGACTGATTGTCCTGGTTCCGGCTGGGAGAGAGTTAACTCTCTTCCCAGTAGCTGGGGCGGGTGCTGTGTTTGGGTTTGGTAATGAAGGGAACGTTGATGGCCCATTGATGCTTTGGTTGTTGCTGGGTGGTGCTTGCACCAGGACTTTTCAGCCTCCCATGCTCTGCCGGGTGCAGGGGGAGCTGGGGAGCATAGCCGGGGCGGTTGACCCAGCTGGCCAATGGGGTATTCTATACCATGTGACATCATGCTCAGTGTAAAACTGGGGGCGGGGGAGGCAGCGGCGACTCTGGGGGGTTCATCTCTCACCGTTCGTTCGGTACACGTGGGAGGTGAGCAGTTGCACTGTGCATCGCCTGTTTTGTATATTCTGTTATTGTTGTTGTTACCGTTGTTATTACTGTTCTACTTTGTTTTATTTCCATTATTAAACTGTTTTTATCTCAACCCTCGGGTTTTCCTTTGTGTCCCCTCCCGATTCTCTCCCCCATCCTACTGGGGGGCGGGGGGGGGGGCGAGCAGCTGCGTGGTGTTTATTTGCTGGCTGGGGTTAAACCACAACACTGACTCATTTGTCAGCAAGTTGCATGGTGTGAAATATCTGTAGCACTTGATAGTAGCATCTAATTTGAGAAGTTAATCKTGTATATATCAAAAAACAACAGCAAGATTGAGAAATCAAACTTTTTTATTTTATTTTTTATACAGGATTTCTGCAATGACAGGAATTACATTTCTGAAGAGACAAGGGTTCTTCTTTTGACAGGAAAGGTACTGAATTTTGTCAAGTTACAGTTCTTTGAATATTACTTATGATTTTTCTGAATGTCCTGGGCTGCTGTAGTTTAAAAATTCTATTAAGAGTTTGTGTACAATAATTTGTTATTCTTTTATTTGGTGGCATAATTAACACCTTTAACATACTACCTGGTGAGTACACAACACCAAAATTACTACCTGTGCACTGAGGCATAGGTTCTTGATTAACATGGCATAATAAGCATGGCATAAAGTTATGATGCAGATACTGAATTGTGACACCACTAACATTGGAGGTCTTAAGTTTTCAATCTTTAATATAGCTGTTAAATTTAACTGAATATGTCTACACCCTTTTGAATGTCTCATTTTATTTCAGACATAATTTGGTTGATAACCTTCACAGGGGAAAGAAAATACCAAGTCTTTTGGCCGGGGTGGGGATGCACAACAACAACAACAAAAAAAAAAACAACATAAAAAAAGAGAACCTATTTTTATACCTTTTACCATCAGCTGTCCTCCTTGGGATTCTGAAACTGTCTTTCCTAGGTTCTGGTTAAACTGTATTGGAATGCTTTTTAGTTTAACTCAAAAAATTAGCGGGTTTTTTTTTTTTCTTGAGCTTAGTGAAAGAATGCTGGCAGACCTGTATAATATAAAAATCCTGAGAACATTATAAACTATGGTTTTAATATAAATTTCATGTGTATTTATTAATTTTCATGTTCTGTGTTCCATGAACTRTTACTGCATAAGTTTCTAAAGTCTTCAGTTAGAGCAGAACTTTGTCGTAATTGCTCGTTGTAAGAGTAGAGACAAATGATCACTCTGTAAATAGCCATATCATTTAAAATTGCTTCTGCTCACACTGATTTTTCATTTATACAAAAAGTTTCCGCTATCAGAGCAGTTCATGTGGGCAAGGTTTGCTCAGTTGGCAGAATCCTACTTCCTCTTGCTTCATGTTCACCCTGTGACACTAACCTGGATGTTACTCAGTGAGCTGGGTTGGAGTTATGTTAGGAAGGGAGGAAGCAGACAGAAGACCACCACCTTTAGCAGCAGCCAGTACCAGACTGGTGCTTTAAATATCCTCAGAAGAAGGTATCTGTCTATTGCTGTAATTGTTTCACCTTTGACAACATTCAAATATAATGAATGAAGCATTTGAAGCAAGTTTAGTTGGCTGTGTAAACTTACTACATTTCTCTTTCGATAAGGCATTCAGCAATGTAGACTAAAGTTATGTCTTAACTAAAAAAATCTTACTGGTATAAGACAGGCTTCTCTCCTGCTTTCTGTTAAAACAGAGTTAGATTTGGGGGGAGGGATGTCCCATACAAAGCTGGTATTATTTAGGTAATTTTCAGTGTTCTGGGAAAATAAACATTTATTCCATGCTCTAATAGAATACACAAACACGTGCTTCTTTTTCTGCCTTCTTCCATTTCAGAAAACGCAGGTGTGTAAGGATACCCTCCTGACTCAGACCAACGGTCCTTTTTAGCCTGGTATTGTTTTTCCAGAGGGACCAATACAACATAGTTAGGGAGAGCGTGCAAGTCTAGCCACTTTCTGCAGTACATTCCCTTTCTTACTCCCCCAGCATTCATAATTTTTATAATGGGATGCTACGCTCTGCGTCTGTGCCTGTTGGTTTTTATATCTGCTTATGGACTTGTTCCCAAATTTATCTGCTCTCGTTTTCAACCTCCTGATGCTCTGCCTTCACAACCTCTTACGGCAGTAGGTACCAGAAATTTGCAACCTGCTGGTTGTGCAGAAGCACTTTCTTCTCTGTTAAACATTTGTCTCTCTCCTATTAGTAGTGCCGAATGCTTCCTACTTTTTATAAAATACTCAGTAAATTGAGCAAATAAAATATTATAAGAATAATATGTTTATGTGAATGTTGGGCAGTATTAGCACTAGGATGATGCTGCTACTGAACATGTGCTCAGTAACAGGCCAGTTCTACAGAGATAGTTGCTTTTTTTTGCTAGCCGAATGTTTTCCAACATTTGTGGTATCTCTCTCCTTGCCTGCTCCCTCATAACTTCCACACATGGGAATTATTTTTTCTTGTGGGAATGTCTTAATTTATTAACTTGGT
Organism: Oceanodroma leucorhoa; assembly: GCA_030449065.1. Lineage (NCBI taxonomy): Eukaryota > Metazoa > Chordata > Aves > Procellariiformes > Oceanodroma > Oceanodroma leucorhoa. The sequence goes on from JASVER010000005.1 coordinate 19,323,072, forward strand.
CTCTGAGGAAATGTAAAATTACATGAAGAATGTGACATGCCAGTTATGAAAACTTCCTTGACTCCTCTCCAAAGACAAAATAAAAAACTTCCTGTGGCCTACCCAGACTGACCAAATTGGTCAACAGACACCAGTCACAGCAAGATCTAAAATACCGTCACTGTATCGGAGAACCCCCGAATAGATAGATGGTGTTAAATATTTCTATACTAGCTTTTTGTATACATTTGTACACAAAGTGTACACATTTCCTACTGTTGTAGTGAACCTAATTCTGCATTACATTTTGGAAAACCTTTCCCAGAGGTGCTTTGCTTTGCAAATATAGGATGTTAGAATCATAGAATACCTCAAGYTGGAAGAGACTCATAAGGGTCATCAAGTCCAACTCCCTGCTCCTCACAGGACTACCTAAAACTAAACCATATGACTAAGGGCGTCATCCAGACACTCCTTGAACTCTGACAGGCTTGGTGCCGTGACCATTTCCCCAGGGAGCCTGTTCCAGTGAGCGACCACTCTCTCAGTGAAGAACCTTTTCCTAATGTCCAATCTGAACTTCCCCTGACGCAGCTTCATAATATTTCCTCGTGTCCCATCACTGGTCACCGAGAGAGGAGACCAGCACCTCCCCCTCCGTTTGCCCCCCTTGAGGAAGTTGTAGACTGTGATGAGGTCATCCCTCAGCCTTCTCTTCTCTAAGCTGAACAAACCAAGTGACCTCAGCCGCTCCTCGTAAGTCTTGCCCTTGAGGCCTTTCATCATCTTGGTCGCCCTCCTCTGGACACACTAATAGTTTGATGTCCATATTGAGGCGCCCAAAACCGCACACAGTACTAGAAGTGGAGCCGCACCAGTGTAGTGTAGAGTGGGACAATCGCCTCCCTCGACCAGCTAGCTATGCTGTGCTTGATGCACCCCAGGACATGGTTGGCCCTGTTGTCTGCCAGGGCACACTGTTGACTCGTATTCAACTTGTCATCAACCCAAACCCCCAGATCTCTTTCCGCGAGGCTGCTCTCCAGCCTTTCGTCCCCCAGTTTGTATGTATAATCAGGATTACCCCCTTCCAGGTGGAGAATCCGGCACTTGCTCTTGTTAAATTTCATACCGTTGGTGATTGTCCAGCTCTCTAATCTATCCAGATCTCTCTAAGGCCTCTCTACCCTCGAGGGAGTCCACAGCTCCTCCTAATTTAGTATCTGCAGCAAACTTACTTAATGTACATTCGACTCCTGCATCTAGATCATTTATAAAATCATTAAAGAGCAATGGCCCTAAAATTGAGCCTTGGGGAACCCCACTGGTGACTGGCTGCCAGCCTGATGTAACCCCATTTACTACTATAACCCTTTGAGCCCGACCCATCAGCCAATTGCTCATGCAATGTATTATGGACTTGCCTAGCTATGTGCCGGACAGTTGATCCAGAAGGATACCGTGAGAGACAGTATCAAAAGCTTTGCTAAAATCCAAAACCACCACATCTCCTGGCTTCCCTTGGTCAACTAGATGGGTGACCTTGTCATAAAAGGAAATTAAGTTGGTTAAGCAGGACTTTCCCCTTGTGAACCTGTGCTGGCTATGACCAGTGACTGAGTTGTCTCTCAAGTGTTTTTCAATAACTCCCAGAACAACCTCCTCCATAATTTTACCAGGCACTGAAGTGAGACTGACAGGCCAGTAATTACCAGGGTCTTTCTTCTTATCCTTCCTGACAACTGGGACAACATGTGCCAGCTTCCAGTTGACTGGGACCTCTCCAGGCTCTCAAGACTGTTGAAAAATAATGGAGGTCCTGCAATGACATCGGCCAGCTCTTTCAGTACCCTGGGATGAATCCTGTCGGGCCCCATAGATTTATGCGCATCCAGCTGGAGCAGCAGGTCTTGAACAAGTTCAGGGTTGGCTGGGAGTTTATCATCCCCCCAGTCATGGCCTTCCAACACAGGGCTCTGGGGGTCCCAGGGCCCATCATCAGTGTTTAAGATGGAGACAAAGAAGGCATTAAATATCTCCCCTTTGTGAGGAGACATCCCTATTTGTGAGGTGACCAACCTCGTCAGGCAATGGCCCAAGGTTATCTCTGATCCTCCTTTTGCTATTAACATATTTTAAAAAGCCCTTTTTGTTGTCCTTCACAGTGCTGGCCAGCTTGAACTCTAATCAAGCTTTGGCCGCACAAATTCTCTCCTTACAGTGGCGAACAGCATCCCTGTAGTCCTCCCATGTGGCATGTCCTTGCTTCCAGAGTCCGTACACTTTCCTTTTCCACCTAAGTTCTAGAAGAAGATCCCTGCTCAGCCAAGCTAGCCTTCTGCCCTACTTGCTTGACTTCCAACACTTTGGAATTGCCTGCTCCTGTGCTTTTAAGAGATGGCTCTTAAAAAGTGACCAGCATTCATGGACCCCAATACCTTCAAAAGCAGATTCCCATGGGACCTTACTAACTAGCTCCGTCAGCAGCCCGAAGTCTGCTCTCCCCATATCCAGGGTCGAAGTTTTGCTGGCAGTTTTTGTCCTGTCACCAATGATTTTAAACTCAGCTACTTCGTGGTCACTGTGACCACCAATCACCACTTCGCCCACAAGTCCCTCTCTGTTTACAAACAACAAATCTGGGAAGGCATCTTTCCTAGTCGGCTGCCTTAGTACCTGCACCAAGAAGTTATCTTCAACATGCTTCAGAAGTTTCCTGGACCTGTTTGTCTCTGCTGTGTGATATTCCCAGGTGATGTCTGGGAAGTTAAAATCACCCATAAGGACAAGGGGAGTTGATCTAGAGATATCCCTTAATTCCTCGTAGAATAATTCATCAGTGGTGGTGTCCTGGCTGGGTGGTCGCTAGTAGACTCCCACAATAACATCTGCTTTATTTGCTTTCCCCTTCATCCCTACCCAGAGGCTTTCAACTGTGTTGAGACTGAAAGGATATTGCCACATCCTTCTAGTCCTCTAATATTACCTAACATTTTGGCTTTCATTGAGACTTCTCCAGCTGCTAGCCCTTCAAAGCATGAGACAGAGCAAGGCAATTGATGAAGTGCTGTTAAATTATAAGAAATAAAAGTAGGATAGACAATGGTTTTTAAGTAAAGATGAGGTCTGTAGCTCTAAACTGATGGCATCGTGGTTGAGACTGTTAATCCAGAAAAAGTATTTTAAAATACTCAGGAAAATATTTTAAAAATTAAATATGTATCTGAAGTTCCCATTTTTTAAGAGTTAAACATTTTCTTCTAGCCAAAACCAACTGGTGTATTAGGTACAGTAAACAAACCATTATCTGCAACTGGAAGGAGACCGTATATTAGAACTACAGGATCAGAGACTGGAAGCAATATCAGTGTAAACTCTGAGCTGAGCTCTTCTGCAGGAAACAGATCAAGGTACAGGAGTTTGACATTTCTTTCATCAACTCTTTACTTCATGTTCTCCAGTGTGCTTGCATTTTTTAGGACAGGAGATGATTTGGTGTGTGTGCCTATGTGTTTGAAAACTGTCTTTATTTTGTCCATTTTAAAAAAATATAATAGTTCTCTCTAAGTAAAACCTCCATCTTTGCTTTTTGTTTTGGGGTTTTTTTAGTAGACAAAAATTCAGTACGGTGTTTAGGTGTGGCCTGCCTGTAATTACATATAATACAACAGAAGAGACACTATAGTGCCTGAAATTTTGATAGTTAATACTCGTAGTATTTTTACATCAGAAAATATATTACTTGAAGAGACCAGCCATAATTAATACTAAACAGATTTTGCAACTCACACGTTTTTGCTATATAAATTAGGATTAATCCTGGTGGGTAACAAGAAACATTTTTGATGTAGATGAAATATTCTGACCTATTTAAGATTAAGAACAATTAAAAAGAGCTTGCTGAAGAGGACCAGGATCTCACTGGAAAGATGCAACGTATGATTGTAATATTCAGTCTTTCTTCTAGTGTGTGTTATTTTTATGTGGATCCAGAGTTTTTAAATTTGTCATAAATCTGGAGAAACAGTTTACACTTTCAAATTTTAAGATTGTTTAATTTGTTTTGGAATTGATTAACTGGCTAAGATAAAAGGTTAAAGAAAGTAGAGAAAGTCAACTCTAGTTGCTACATTTCGTAAGGCCAAGGGGAAGTATAACTCAGTTCAGAATTCGTTCTATAAGTGTGCATGATACATGCTGTAATAATTTTGATTATTTTTTAAACTATTTTGTTTTTAAAACTATTGTAAGTTTGTGTAAATTAACTTGAAGTTTGAGCATTGCTGGTTGTTTTTTTTTTTTTCTTCACTACCTTTGCCAGTATCAGCTTTTTCTATCTGGAAAAAGAACATGGCCTCGTTTAGAGCATTGGTCTTAAATTTGCAAAAAGAATTATACGGCATTGTGCCTGTGATAAGGGATTTGGCTCAGTGACTAGCCAATCCATTTCAGACCTTTCCCAGTTCTGGGAAAGAAAATATAAGTGTGGACTCAGGCAAATTCAACTCTTTTAAACTCATATAGCCTGTCTGCAATGATTTTTTTTTTTTTTTTAATAATTGCAAACATTTCTCTTCTTTTGTTCTGTATAATTTGGTTTTATTTTGTCTTTGATTATGCTACCAGGGAACAAAGTTCAGATATATCAGAAACTGGGATCAGTGAAAATGATGAAAATCCCGTGAGGATTATTTCAGTCACACCAGCAAAGACAGAACCTGTGAAAAACAAGGTATGTATGGGGATTTTGTGGACTGTATCTCTACAATAAGCTTGGCATTGGGGGTTTATTCAGTATACATCACTGCAGGTGGTCTCTGATAATGTCTGATTTCATTTCACGTAGTTAGATCACTTTCCTAGCCCAACAGAAAGCCCCTTATTTTCAAAACTACTATTCATTTTATCCAGAGTAATTAATAGAGCTCACATGCTCAAAAACAGCACAGGCAAATCGGAAGGGACTTCCTTCTTTTTTCTAAAATTCTAAAAGATTACTACCTTTATTCTCTCTTTTCCAGTATAAATAACAGTAAGGCTGTGATTCAGAGTGAAGGTTGACAGCTGTAGCTTTAACTGAAGATATTGCCAGGAAAATTTCAAGTGGTCCTCTAGCAGGAAATAAACATCTAACTTTTGGATTGTGTCACAACTAAAGTATTATTTAAACTTTGAGGATTTTTAATGGTTTCCCCCCTTCCATTAGAGAGAGATGATCATGCCTAAATCATAATGATTTTTTAACTTATAAAACATACAGTTGCATGAAGTTGAACAAAGGTAAATGTGAAGTCCTGCACCTGGGATAGATTAAACTCAAGCAGCAGTACGACGTGCTGGGATCTGCCTGGCTGTGGTGTAGGTTGGCTGAGAAGGACCTGGGGGACCGTCCCAGTGGACAACCAGTGGATCATGAGTCAGAAGTGTGCCTTTGGCAGCAGTGAGGGCAAGCTGGGTCCTGGACTGCATCAGCAAGAGTATAGCCAGCAGGTTGAGGGTTGTGATTATTCCACCCTGTTTGGCATTCATTAAGCCACACCTGGAATACCGTGTCCTCCCCAGTTCAACACAGATACTGAAAAACTGAAGAGAGCTTTGCAGAGGGCCGCCAACATGATAAAGGCTTGGAGAAGTTGTATGAAGAAAGGTTGAAAGTGTTGGGCTTGTTCAGCCTAGAGGAGAGAAGCCTTGGGGGATCTAATCAGTCTTTCAATATCTAAAACGTATGTATGGAGAAGATGGAAGTACTTTCTTCTCGAGGCTGCGTGGTGACAGGATGAAAGGCTACAGGCAGAAGTTGTTTCAGGGGAAATTCCATCTGGATGCAAGCAAAAAAAAAAATCTACCTTTTTGAGGAAAATTAAACACTGGATTAGGTTGCCCAGAAAAGTGGTGGAATGTCACTGTTCATGGCTTGGCTTGGCTTGTCAAGGGCCCTGGATAAACCCTGAGGCCCTGCTTTCAAGAGAAGGTTTGACCAGATGATTTTTCAGAGGTTACTTCCAACCTCGATGATTCTGTGATTCTAAAATCAAAATAGATTTTTGTAATAATGTAGGGATACGTAGATGGTTTATGCTGTACGCATTTTAAGAAATTATATATCTACTCAGTCTTTTTTGATTAGATGAAATCAGTGATAAGCAGGTGTTTTGGATTTATATCATCACATAGAAAAGTTAGTTTTTTCTTAATCTTTTAAAATAACATTCACATGATACTCACACCCGTGAGCTAATGAAGAAGAAAAAAAAATCTTTCCCAAATTTCAAAGTATGGTTCCTTTTTTTCTTCTTTTTCCCCAAAATAGGGTTCTTCTGAAAAGTTAGAGAAGTTATACAAAGCATTTATGAAATAAATCTTCAGAAATGCTTTCTAGGTTCTTGAAACCTGACTTTAGTTGAAATTTTCAGAGAGTGGTTATCTGTAAAGTTCTTATGAATAAAAGTTGCAAATGTCTGCTATGAAGCTGCTAGAACAGCAATAAAGATTACAGAGACTGCCTTACTTATTTAAACATTTAAGAAATAATGGTAGAATATTTAACAAAAAAGTCCTTCGTTCAGACACAGCACTTATAATAGTGAGTGGCCTTAGTTGGTGTGTTTGAAATTGCTAAGTCATCCCAGCCATACTCTCAGTACCCTTTCCTCTGCCCCTCCTCCTAACTGTTTTGGAAGCCAGTGTTCAAATGAAGGTCCAGCGTCCAGTTGCTTCCTCTTTGTTTCCATATGAATACTTTTCTGTGTAGAGACCTACACTGCCACCACCCTTTCTGTTTCCCATATACAGACACTGCTTCACTTCCATTACCTTGTTCAGTGTAATGAGAAAAACATGCATGTAGGCCATACCTATTCAGACATGACAAAGAATTAACAAAGACAGCAAGTTTCGTTTGTGACTAGGTCTTACTGCCTTTTCTTCCCTGGAAGCCTTGGTGTTTTTTCCTTTTACTGGTATTTAGGGTTTTAGTAATCTGCACCTTCACTGAAGGTTCGTCTCAACATTTGCATATATTGAAGTAAATATCATTTACTGTACCGGAATCATTACTCTTGCTGCACAGTTATCTCCTGTCAGTTGGCATCTCTCCTGTCAGTTGGCAAAGAGGCAGTAAAAGGATCCTATCCAGAAGAACTGTCATGGGAGGAGTTGAGATTATTAGTCTTACTGTAATCTCACTTTCAAGCAACTACAAGAAACACTGGGTGCAGATATTAACATTACACACGGTGTAGAAAATCTTTTTGCAAGGTTCATGTCCAAAATCCCATTTAATAAAACTTTTTATTAAGTCTAAGCCCATGTGATGTGTTCTTATAAAGAACACTTACTTTCTGTTTTATAAACTCATGTTTCTGTCAGAGGGAGGTAACAATTTGAGTTTGCTTTTGAGAATCTTTTTTCTCTTCACATTCATGACTTTTATTTTCTAGGAGATTAATTCTGATCAGGCTACACAAGGAAACAGCACTGAACGTGGGAAAAAAAGAACAGCAACAGCATCTGGAACTGAGAATATTCATCAAAAACCGGAAGAAAAAAATGTAGATGAAACAGGACCATCACTCGCAGCAAAAACCAGGAGAGGGCGTCCACCCAAACCTGAACYTCAGGGTACCACTGCAAAAAATGAGGAAACAAATAAACCACCTGTCAGGGGAAGGAAAAGGGCAGCAGTCAGTCAAGAAAGTCCAGGGAGTTTAGAGGCAGGTAACGCCAAAGCACCAAAACAGCAAGACACAGCAAAAAAACCAGCAGCAGCACAGAGACAAATTGATCTACAAAGGTAAAAATACATAAATAAATAAAAAAAACATGCCTGGGTGGGGTGGGCCTTTCCTGTCTCGAGATAGACCTGAAATTGCAATTGTAACAGATCTAGCATATGTAAAAGGGCACAACTAAACCACAATGATTTATAAACATTGTGGTCCAACAGATATTCTGTTGTGTTCTGTTCTATTTTTCAAATTTAAGTACCAGGGCAGCTGGAATTGGAGAACTGAATTTCTTTGGACAGAACAGGGTAATCTAACCTATTTTAACCAAATTGTATTTTTTGTCTGTTGCATCCTGGTTCCCCTTACTAGCATTGCTGTGTAAAAGAACTAAGAGTTGAGGGTATTTCAAGTCCACTCAGTAATGCCAGGTATACAGGAATTCAGGTGCTCTGCTTCAGTTCATTGTTATCAAAGGCTTGAAAATTGACCATTTTTAACGAACAGAACAAGTTGTAATTCTAACTGTAATTCTTTTTTGGTATTTTGGGTCTGTGCTTGTTTACTGGTACTATTAACAAATTTTTTATATATATATATATATAATTAAGTAAATCAAAAGCAGAATTTGGAACTGTGTTAACTACAAAACAGCTCTTGGATGATAATTTATTTTTTTTATACTCCAGTGTTTAAATGTGGTGATTTGATTTCCAATATAAACAAACCACAAATGCACATAAACACTGAGAAATTTGTTTAGCTGAATCTGATACAATAATAATTTTAATGCAAAAGTGTCCAAAGTTGTAGAGCAGTAAGATAAGATCAGCAAACCAATGTGTTGGAAGAAATCACAATTTAATCTAAAGGAAGAAGGAATCATTAGAATGGTTTCTTCGTGGAGATTTTGTAAATCGAAGATCTTGCAGAGAACCTTGATCAAAAAGAACTACCTTTTCCTCTCACAGCAAGGTTCATATACTAGTAAATTGTTCAGTCTTTCAAGAGACTAGTATTTGTGTATTGCCTTGCAATGCTTGTTTCATACATCAAATTTCTTTAAGTCTTCATAACACACTGCACTATCCATAGCCTTAAATAAGCCACCTGTATCAGATAGCTGCTTTGAAATATGTAATACCTCAGTGTTTCTTGGAAAAAATACCAAAACATTGTTAACGTTTTTCAGAAGCCAGGTGCTTGGAAGTGATGGAGATTCACTGTTGGAGATAGACTCAAGTCCAGAATATTCCCAAAATGCAATGGATCTTTTTAAGGCCTGTGGGAGCAGCCAGGAAGATACTGAGGATACAGAGATAGCAGAGGGAGGCTTCCTTAAGGTGTAGCAGGCATCTTATATAGGACAATTCTGTGTTTTTATTGTAGCTTATACAATAAGGAATCAAAGAAATTTTTGTCTTCTTGAAAAATGTATGTAAAAATAGCTGTGTCTGATAGGTTTTTTTGCTTTTAAGTAGACATGTACATGTTACTGTAAATATTTGAAAAACATTTGAAGTAGTGCTGTTCTTAAGTAACAGGCTATTTTTATAAACCTGGGAAATTAAATACAGCTAATTAGAACAAGTTACCATTCTTATTCTCTGATTTCAGTGAAAGCTATGGATAAATGTATTTCTGTTTATGCTGAAAAAACATTACTCAGTTACGGAATTATTATTATTATTCAACTTGTATATTTCCAAGTCTATCAGGAAGTTGTGCTATTCAATAGGGAAATTCAGTTATATTCAATTAATTATGTAATCGTTGAGAAGATACAAGATGGAGTTGGAAGAATCACAGTATAAAGAGTGTAAAAGCTAAAATGTTAACGATATAGGTAGGATTTTGATTCAAAATCAATTATAATTTCCATGTCCTTACAATTAACTTTTATTTCCTTTTCTCCCCTTCCCCCCTCCTCCCCCCCCCAAGGTAAAAAGAAAACTTGCTCGAAAAGGGAGGAAATGAAGGCCAAATAAAGGCATGCTCCAAGCTTCTGCAAAAACTAGGATTCAGAAATTTCCTGTACAGGAACTGAAATTACTTCAAAACACACAGCTTTCAGCTCTGAAACCAGAAGGAAAACTATGCTTCCCTTTCACATGAAATTAATCCTTCTCAATGGAAATGTAAAGCAGAAACTCTTGAGAAAGAGGCTAAAAGCATCTGTACTTATTTCCCCAGAGACTTTTTTTATGAAAAGTCAATAATTAAGCAAATTGCTTAACACTTGGTTCCAGTTCCTGCATTCTGGAGTTTAAAAGTGTATTTACACCATTAATTTTCATGCTGCATTTTTTTTTTTAAAGAAAGTCAGAGGAGGTCCTTACACTGACATTGAAAATTCATGATCCTAGAGCCAGGTATTCCCATGTTTCACAGAAAAAGTAGAAGTCTACTGAATGGATTTTAAACAAGACTAGAGGAAAAAAAAAAAATCACAAAAAAATTTTTTTGCTTTACTTTTGGAGACTGTTTTATGTATAATTCTTTCTGCCTGCCTACTTTTCTGCAAAAATAAGATGTACAGATTTCAGTTCCCTGCTATGAAAAGTCATGTGGTGGCAATTTTATAAATGTTGCTTTCTGATTTTTATCAGAGTGGGAAAGTAATCACTTAAAATTATTATTAATTCGCAAGTAGACATTTCATTTTTTAATTTTCCCTCCATTTTAGTTTAATATAATTTGCAATAAATGTACATATTGATGTTTGTTTTATAAAAACATATATCACTTTTAAGTGTTTTTACTCCTGCGGTTCTGTTGGAATATTCTAAATTTTAAAGGAGTAAAGACAGTCCAGCATTTGATTTTATAATGTTTGTCACCAGATTTTTATTATTGATGTAAAGGAAAAAAAAATCCAATTTTTAAAAATAGTTGGACTTTGGCAGCTTTGTAAGGAAAGTTGGAAATGTTTAGGATTGCTCTCAATTTTAAGCATTGTGCTGATTGGAAGTAAGTCTGTTTTGCATTTTGTCTTCCTGTCCAGGCTCATTTTTTAATGTTTATTTTAGACGATTGTTGCATCAATATTATGTTTCCTGGCATTGTTCAGCATAGATACAGTGTACACTTTTATGTACACATGATCATATTTAAGTTTGTTGCATAAAATAAACGCTTCTAGGTGTCATGTGGCAGTCTTTTTTTAATTTTTTTTTTTTTTTTATTTCACAGATAACTACTTGCTATATCTGCACATGGTCTTGGATGTTCATAGAAGTATTGTATTGAGCAAAGAAGTTGTAATGCAGACAGTTACATAGTTAAAAAGATAGGTTTTTAGGTGAAGTTACAGTTCTTCATCTTGTAAAGTTGTATGGGAAGAAGGGGGTTGGTCTGCAGAGTGACAGTGAACAGTTCACTTTGTTTCCCTGTGCCTCAGTACCCCATTTCTCTTCTGCAGATTGTTTTGAAATCCCTTGATGCACTGTAGAAGAGCTGGATACTGTTGACATTAGTTAAGGATTACTTGCTCTCCTAAAATGGATAGGGCGCGGCTGTGTGCTGTTAAACAATGACTAAGTCTCGCTTATCGAGTGTTTAACTGGTGTTACAGTTATTTTTCCTCTGTACCAGAAAATCAGACTCTGTTCACAAAGCAGTATATGCAACTCTCTTTCTAAAGCCATCTGCAATGCTTTGACTTGAAGGATTTGAAATGCTTTTGACAGAGAGAGACTGGGAGATTTCAAAAGCATTTAATTACACATCCATCAGCGTTTTGATTTCTAAAACTGAAATAATTTCACAAGATGGATTTCCTGATCCACATAATGCAGTTTCTTTTTAGTGCTCCGGTCAAATACTCCCCTCATGCAAAAGTTACGGTATTTTGGTTTAAACCAATTTTAAAATGTTTTTGATAGAAGTTTTTAGGTGCTACCTAAAAAAGAAATGCTCATTTAGAAATGAGCTCTGGTACCTAGTGGTGTGCCTCTAACAATGATTTGAAATCTGGACTTGACAAATCTTGCAAATATTCAGAATTGTATCCAAAAGTGAAGTGGATAATTGTTGGGGGTGGTTTTTTGGGGGTTTTTTGTGTGTGGTTGTTTTTTTTTTTTTTTTTTTAATTGGGTCAGTTTTTAATCAGTTCAAATGTCAAGTTACTCAAGGAATCATCATAGAATAATTTAGGTTAGAAGGGGTTTCTGGAGGTTCAGTGCCATGCTCAGAGTAGGGTTTTCAGTTGTCTTTTTACAAGCAGAGTTACGTAGAGTTTCTTTCTTCTGTTTTCTTTAAGGGGACATTTGAGTTACTTCCGTATGTTGATTATCAGTATAGTCAAAGAAAATCCGTACATTCATGCAGCAAATTATGCTGGGCATAATTGGCTGAGCAAAAATGCAGCATACAAACTATAGGAAAGGTCTACTGGTGGCCCACTGGTTTCTTTTCAGAACTTGCCCCGGACAAGGCTACGTACAGAATTTCTCTGCCTGCCCCTACTACTCCCTCGCCAGAGTCCTGAGAGCACCCGTGGTACAGCTGAGAGTTGCCTCAGCGATGGACATCTTTCTGTAAGAACAGTATCCCCTGAGGCCAGGGGTCATTACAGCAGTCTCGCTTGTGATAGCAAGCGGCAGCCTTTATAACAAATACAGGGAAGCACAGGCATAATTTTCATACATACATAATTTATGCATCGCTAGTACTTCTTCTGATGCTTTAAAAATAAAATCTGTTAAAGACTAATCAGTGTAAAACTGTGGAATTGAAGGCAAATTATTCCAAAGAAAGAGGTGGGGGTTTTGTACTTGGCTATATATGAGTTTTTAAATATTTTACATAAGAATGGGGATTCTCTCATTGCAATAAGAAAACTGATGCTCAGAGTTTTTCACTTGTTAATGTGTGATAAAGAATAAAAGCAAGCCCAATAAAACCCAGTCTTTATGGCTTTTATCCAGTGTAGGATTTGGAGGTGCTGAGGTTTCACATTCAGTTGCATAGTTAGAGCTAAGTTCTTATCATCTTTAAGTTCCCATCTTCATAAAAACGTGGCTTTGTTTCTTAGCGGACGTACATTTACTTTTGTTTCTTTGTGTCCTCTGATGCCTGGACTGCACGGCTTTCATAACAGTAAGACAGGAAGGCTGTTCTGAGAACATACTTTGTAACGTACAAAATTAAACCTCTACCACTCAACAAAATTAAATCTGAATAGTTGTTTTAGACAAAATAATAATGTTTTCTAGAGCAATCTTAAACAGGAAAAATAATATGCATTACAAATCTTTTCTGTGCATGCTGAGAAGCCTTTAAGTTTTAGAACTGATAAATCACAAATCCTTATCTAAAATGTACTTCCAGCCATTAGATACTTAGCACGCATTGTTGGACCAAGCTCAACATCAGACTGGCTCTTGAGTTTCAGGTTAGCTGATGGGGCTATCACAGCTGAACTGTCTCCTCTGAAGATCCAAAAAGATTTGGGATCACCAAACATTTGCAATACACAGGAAATTTGCTTAAGGAATCATGCATGTGGATCCTAGTCCGCTTGCATGTGTGGTCCATTATTATATTTATCAGCAGTAATAGGTTTGTTTGTGCACGGAAATCAAGTCCCAAACTGTTGCTCAAGGAAATAGCCCAAACTGAAGAAGCTGGACTATGAGGTCTACTTGCTAGCCAGGCTGCAGGTGTGCATAGCTGATAACCAAGCATTAGTCACAGAGTAGCTGGTCTCAGCCCAAGGAATTGTATCTTGGTGCAGGAACAGGTTTGCATAGGGAATAGCAAGGTGCTAAACAGCAATTAGCAAAGTCCTCCTGTACAGCAGCACTCGATATGTCCCTTGAAGCATTCCCCTGATTAAATTTCTGACAAGGAGGGAATCATCCTGCTGACGAGTACCCCAGGTACTCAAATGGTCAGAGGGAAGCTCAAATAGTAAGATAAAATACTCCTACAAAGACCAACAGCAGCTTCCATTCCTTAAAGTTTTTAAGCCCGACAGTCGCTGGATCCATTTGCCTTGGTTCCTGGAAGGCAGCAGACAAGACCGGACTTCCTCAGGAGCAGAACTTGGAAGCCCTGGTACAGAAGCAGAGGCAGCAGCTGACAGCCTTTCCCTTCCCTGCTGCACAGCCTGGGTCTGGAGAGTGGATCCAAAATCCAAAACTTCTTATTCCTGTAGGTTTACCACCTGGGAGACCAAAGGGGGTGAGCGACCCAGTTTCTCCCTTCGATCTCACACTCTCTCATCTTCTGTTTCTAACTGAAGGTGGCCAGTCCTACGGCTCCCATCAGAGATTCCTTAGCACCAAGTCACTGTGGTGACCCACAGGATGACTACTTGCACAAATCTGACTCTCTAGAATACTTCAAATTCAGAGTAGGAACATCTCTCACTCAAGGCAATTTCCCAGCCTTATTTTCTGCAGTCTGAAAGGAAATGAGCAAGTTTTTGGCATTTGCAGCTGCTTGTAAAGAAACAAGTGGGACCCCAGCAAAAGGTCTTCTCAGGCTTGTTCCAGATCAGATAACCTCCCCCTCACTCGGGCTACAAAAGCCGAAGAAGCAGCCACGCTTACTCCAGTAATTGGTAGGAGCAGTGTTGCGCCTGAACTCAGCTGGCATCACGTGTGCCTAAAGACGATGTGAGCACGTCCTTTGGAGCCTTGCTGTCACTCACGGGTGCTTGACACAAACTGTACATGAAGAGTTACTGGAATTACTGCCTGCAACAGGCAGCGTGCAGTCATCGTACCATTGCCCTGGAAGAAGACCTCCTGCTAACCTGATGGGAAGACCTTTCTGACCCGCAACAGAGCATCTTCTCTCTGTTTCTGCCTAGAGAAAGTCATGATGAACTTTTTATCAGGGAACTGTCTGACTCTGCAATGGCTGGGTTTTGTGAGGAAGAATCAGGACTTGTGGTGACCCCTTTAGCTTTGGCAAGAAATGATTCTGTGATTCTTAGAAGCCGTTCAACTTTGAACCTGGTGGATTCATCATCAACTGCGCAGCTAGATCCACGGTCAGCAGAGCCGAGACATCCATGGGCAGCGCAGTTGAGTTCTGTGTTACTTGAGGAGGAGGGACAGCCATCAGGAGACCCGTCTGCTTTTCAGTGGGAGCACGGAGGTTATCCGAGCTAATTTGTAACTCACTGAGGTCATGCTGGCAGCAGCATAGTCTCAGCAGCATGTCAGCTGAGGCAAGAAGCATGACCAAATAACTTTGCGTACACTGAGTGTCCTCCTCCCATGACAAGACTCTTATTTCAACAGCCACAAGAGCTCAGATGTGTGTTCATAACACTGCAAGGCAGACGTGCTCCAGAACAAGAAATACACGTTTTGCTGCTGAAGTTTAATTCTCCTCTCATTGCCCTGGAAGCAGAGATTGATATATGTTGACCCTGATGCACCAAAGCTTCTGAAGCAAGAGATGGCAGGTGATTATGGCTGAGTTGCTTTGGTGTTGGGTCTGATTGCGGTAAAGCAGGTGGGTTATCATTGCGTGCTCTAGAAACTTCTTACGCCGTAATCTGATTTCTCACCTTGGCATCCATAGTTGCAACGGCCAATGTCTGGCTGGGCAGCAGGCACGTGGTCTGGCACCCTACCCCAAGCTGGGACGCTTAGAATATTTTGCCCTGCAGTACGAGTGAAAACTCAAAATACCATTTGCTTTGCTCTATATTCAGGTGCCTCTGCATCATCCATCTCGGTGCTGCCCCCAAACCAGAAACAGGGTGGGCTTACACTAGTGGCAGAGGTCTGAGCCATTAATCTTCTCCTCTCACGAGGTTTACGTGCCGTCTCTAGAGCGCGTGCAGGGTGCCCTGCATGGACACTGCACTGCTCCCTGCTGCCCACAGATAAGCTCTTCTCCACTTCCTGTGAAACTGGGCGAGGTTGTCACTGCCCAAGTAATTCATGCCCTCACCTCTTGGCTGCTTCCATCCCTGAGTGTTCCCAGGAAAGGAGAGAGCAATCTGTAGTCTGAAGAAATTATTCTGGATGGTGGTAGCAGTGATCACTGTTCATCCTTCCTCATGCCGTTACACCAGGAGAGGATTCAGGCTGGGACATGGACAAGGAAGCCACTCTGCAGACCCTGGGAGTGGACGTGACCGCAATAGCTCTGTACCCTTCCTTAGCGCCCTTTCCCATCCCCTTTTCTCAACTTTCCGGCTGCAGTACATTGCTTCCCGGCTATTCTTCAAGGCCCTCTTTGCTGTATCCATCCATGCCTGCAGGTTGCATCTTCTGCATTACCTTCTCACTTTCCTCTACGTGAGTTTAGTTTCTAGCATAAAAGGATTTGGGGAGAGAGGGGACTCTGTGCCATGATTCAGTTCTGATGCTTCTGGGGGGATGCATTCACAGTTTATCTGGCTGTGCTTTAGTAACAAGATTTTAAACTCTGCTTTTCCCACAAAGACTCTCCATGTTCAGAGTAGGTGTCCTCCCTAATTCAGCACAGGTTGCTGCTGTTACTCGCTCCCTTTGTCAAGTGGGGAGTTGTTTCTCACAGCATACCTGCACACATGCAGATTCTGGCTCTGGTAACCTGTACGTTACCCTAATGTCACCAGGTCTGTGAGCCACACATAGTCATCTCAGGAGCTGCCTGAGAGTCTGTCAGCATGCGCTGAATAGCCAAATCTCCAAATGCTTTAGGGAAATTTTCTGGTCATCTAGACTATTACAAGCTATCATCACAGGAGATCCAGCATTCCCCCGCCCAAAAGTAGTGGGAATTTTTAATCCTTTCTGGTTTCCACAGGTGTATGAATCACTAAATCCTCACAGACTGTACATACCAGAGCATGGTGGCATTTATAGTCCTGTTGTGTTGACCATGAGGTAGACATGGTCATCTCTCTGGCTTTCCAAGTTTCAAAGACATCTTCCTGGTAAGATCATCTGTCAGAGCATATCAATGTGTATAAATATCTAAATGGGAGAGCATAAACAAATGGAGCCAGGCTCTTCTCAATGAACACTCAAAGTTGTGCTTGGAGGTACATCCCTAGAGAAATGGGTGTTTGATTTATTTATTTGAGTATTTGGCTCCAAATCCTCTAAAACAATGATGATTGTTTCCATCAAGCATTACTTGAGCTTGGTCTTCTATAGACAAAGTTGTGTTAGGAGCTTCACCTCGCAGTAGGAGCTTTTCCATCTCATTTTCTCTTCCTGCCGACCCTGGGTTTTTTTGCCACGACAGTGGTTCGTAACTCCAAGTTCAACATGTCAGTGGAGCTCGGATCCAGTAAGGACAGCGTATGGGAATAACGCAAGGGCTTTTTTGTATAATCTCTTGCAACCTTCAGGCACTGACCCTGCCAATGCACTGATGCAGCAGATGTTACTGGAATCCTTCTAAGTAGGATAATGGAGGGAGCTTTGACCTACTTAAAAAGAAATAATTAAACCAATATATTTATTTTATTACAGTTCAGGCTGGCAGCAGCTTCCTTAACGTCCAAGAGGTTGCATGCGTGGCAGAAGCTTTTGCAGTAGCGGAGCTGAGATGGCGGGACCCTGCTGTGGAGTCTGGGCTGCCGGGGTCCCAGGGCTTGCCTGGGCCCGCAGCCCAACGCTGCCCGGCACGGTGCCTGGCGTGGGCAGGCCGGGGCGGCGGTGCTGGGCAGGACCTGGGCCCGCTTCGCCACCTTGCACGGAGGAAGAGCCCCACGCCGCCTTCACAAGTGACTTGGGGCAGAGAAGCACCTAACTCCTGCCATGCAGCTCTGCATGTTTTAAGGGCCTAAACAGGGGAGTGCTTATTCCCTCAGCCGCAGCCACTCTTAGCACGCGCTCAGCATTGCGGCCACCTGGGTGGCCGGGCGCCTGGTGCTGGGGGCACAAGCCTGACCCGACCCACAGCAGAAATGCAATGAGGTGCCCTTTCTGGGGGAGCAGAGGGCTGTAAGGGGCCCTGGGGAAATTTCCAGGCCAAACTTATTCCTGACCAGTTAATACCAACCTGAGCTCATGTCCCTTGTACGTGACCTGGCCACAAAGAAACGCCCATTGCTGTGTCCACCCGCTTGACTCATCATCCCCCCAGGCTGGCTGCAGGCTGCTGCTCCCTGAGGCTTTTCACATGCCATAGGGAGGGGGACGGGCACCACCAGTGCTGTGGCACCACTTCATCCCCACCGCCTCGCTCCATCTCCTTATGCGCTTTCTCCGAGCACGTTGTGTCTGACCAACACAACCCTTTCCCATGTAACCATCAGGTATTAGATACTGTTTGGCTATTTTGAGGGCACCTGTGCTCCCCAGCCTTGGCACCTCCACCCCCAGAGCTACGATCACAGGCGGAAGGGTCTTCCTATATAAATTCAGTAAGACAGACTTGCCGTCTTGTTCAGATCTCAAGTCTATTTGTTGTTTGGTCACTCTTCAGCCTTGAAATCCCTTAACAGCCCTGGTAATGTGTTCCTCCTCCAAAAGACCACTCACCCTGTCGTCCCCCCACTTCTGTCCAGGGAGCTGCACCACACACCGAGGACACTCACTGCCTCTGCCAGGGGAGCGAAGGAGGGTTTCTGCTTTTATGGCTTCTCCTTGCATGCATTTTTTTTTCTTGAAGATGGTTTTGGAAGCTGCCCAAAGCAGTTGGCCAAAATGATATCAGAATTTCATTTGGCTCAGCATCATTGAGCTGCTTTCTTTCCAAAACATCATACCTTTAAGCCAAAAAAAATGTCTTTTTTTTTTTAACCTTTTTGCTATCAAGAGGGCTTTTATCATTTCACATCTACAGGATGTGGCCTTTCCGTGTCTGTTTGTTTGCTTCTTCACACACACCCCCTCCCCACCCCCCCCGCCCCGAGTCCCCCATCGCCTGGGCAGACAGCGGGCTGCCTCCAGCCCACGGCATCTGGACCCAGCACTCTGGCTGTGCGCGGCCTCAGCAGCGCTGAGCAGAGGGGCAGGATCACCGCCCTCCACCTGCTGGCAGTGCTCCTCCTACCGCAGCCCAGGGTACCATTAGCCTTCCTTGTCACAAGGGCAGGTTGGTGGTTCATGTTCAACTTGGTCCAGGTCCCCAGCCCCCAGGGCCTTTTCTGCCAAGCCGCTTTCCAGTTGCCCCAGCGTGTACTGGGGTCTGGGGTTGTTCCTCCCCGGGTGCAGACTCTGCACTTCCCCTTGCTGAACTCCTCACAGGTGAGGACCATTCACAGGTGGGGAGAACAACACATGAACAATACAAAGAACAATTCTTTCCCTCTTTGTTCTTAAGAACCTTTTGAGTTTTGGTTTGTTTCTTTTTTTTTTCTTCCCCAACCTCAGCATCGTCTGACTCGGTGAACTTTCGGTAACAACTACTTTGTTCATACATGTCTACTTCCAAATAGCTCTCTCTTCTGACAAGTATGGCCTAGAGACAGTTTACTCCTGGCATTTTTGATGTGGTTCAGACCATTGAAGGACTTGAATGTGGAAGATACTATAATGGGGAATGTGCATGCCAAGCAAAAGAGGGAGAACATCCCTCCCCCTTGCCCCCATCCTAGCAGGTCATTTGCCTCTGGGAAGTTCATGCATAGGATTCATTTCTCAGAGTTTCCTCTTTACAAGTAAAAGCCATAATTGTGAGGGGTTTTCATTCCATTTGAACTAACAGCTTTGGATCCTTTAAACCACTTTCCACACATATAAACCACCTCACGTCCAACGCAGCTTCTCACAGCAACGTGAAGACATGTTGGCCACCACTTCCAGGGATGCCTGGGACCCCCTCCGTCTCTGGTGGTTGTTCTTCAGGCTTGCGTTCAGGGAAATCTATACCTGTGGCAATGACAGGATTTCCAGTGCTCGCTCTTTGTTAAAAAGAATGCTTATCTGCCAGGCTATCCCTGACTGCAGCGTGAAATGGGACCAGCCAGTTCTAGGTCTGCTTTTTGAACCAAAATCCACCTTRGAGCATAACTGGCTCATCTTTTTTTGGGCTGTGACCAGCGTGGCGTTCCTGCTTCAAGGAAGCCACCCTCATACCCGACCCTGCACTCGTGCGGCAGGTAGATGTTTAAAATGGGGACAGCCGGCTTTGCCCTGAAACAGGCCAGGGCTGCTCCCACGATCCAGCAATGTGGCTCAGCTGCGGGGAACTTCCCAAACCTCTCCAACAGGATCAGCAGGAGCCTCGACTACTCGCCGCCTATCATGTTCTTGAACTGCCAGCTGTGAGAGGAGTAATTTTGGGAAAGACAGAGGAAGGGAAGAGACCCAGGCAGGGAAAGCAAGGTGCTCGCTGTGCGCAGTCGCACCTTCCCCACCCTGCATCACGAGCCCGTGCCCTGCACCACGCTTGCAAGCAAAGGCAGCTGTACGCCGAGGACGCGGGTTGCTAAAGGGTCTGGTGGCTCAGATAACATCAGGGCAAAACAGCTTCTCTCCCACCTTCCCCCCAGCAACACCAGACTCATTTTTTCCTCACCATCCCAGCCGATTACCCTTTATTTTACACCAGGCTGTCACAAATCCACCTAATGACTTCATGTATTTCAACACAAAGCAGCCACTAAGTGAAGCAATGTAATTTATTTGACATTATACCAGACACGGGTGCTCCAGATCCAGACCCAGACTTGACCTTAAAACAATTTAAAATCCTGGATTTGCTGTATTGGCAGTATCAGAGTTACCTGCCTGAGAGCTAAACGTGTCACTATTACAGCTACTGAAACAGAAAATTAAGAACAGGAGTCATCGAGCGAGTAAGCACCATTAGTCCATGTCAACTGTGAACTCGCTTCCAGTTTCGGGGTGCTGGAAGAAATGACAAGGCTGTTGGACAACTTTGCAAGTATTTCAGTATAAAGCAGCTCTGTTACTCATGTCATAGTAGTGTCTAACTACAGGAACAAGGGAATATGGATTTATTTTTTTTTTTTTTTAATTTTTCTAAATGAGTGGGCAGGCTAAGAGAAGCAGCCCCCACCCACAGCAGAGGGGCTGGGGAGTGCTCCCTCTCCCTCACCCCTCATAATGAATGAGGTACCACAATACAACATTGCTCCTGATAATAGTGAACGTAAACAAAACAAAACCCCCCTTACACCGCTGTTTTAACACCGTAAAGCTGTGCAGCACTATCACAGCTGGTAGAGYGCGCCTGGAAACCTGCAAAACCCGCCCCAGGACAAACATGCACCTGAAGATGGGACATAGATCTGGAACAGAGCATTAGAACGAGCTTCACGGCAAACTCACTGCTCCTAGCTTCCACTGGGCAGACGCTATCTTTCAGCCCGCTTTACTCCATGTAGCAAATGTTGACAAATGCCAAAAAAGTGAAATTGGTGGCAAAGAAATCCATAGTCATCATCTCCACTCAATTCTTCTTCAGCTGAGAAACAGGGCAGTGTTATTACCCAGCAGGCTGTCTCCTCCCCCTGCAAGAGCCAACTGTAGTTTATATGAAGTACGTGGTTTAAAATGCACAAAGATGAGATGAACATGAGTGGTGCCAGAAAATCCAAAGAAAACTTTTTCCCCTATGAGTTACCGACTTTTGTTTCTTCAGACACAGCCTTTGAAAGGAGTCACGAAGTGTTGCAGATGTAGATTTCTTAGGCCATCACGTGAGGCAGTCATAGTTGAAATAACACACATTTTCAGTACACAGCTTTTATTTTTTTTTCCTTCTTCAAAAATTTTTAATGTCCATCACGAAAACGATCATCCCTTTCTCTCTCGTGACTGACATGGAAGCAGTATACCCTGTAATCTCAGAACAACTTGAATTACCAGAAATAAAATGAAAACTGTTTTCAGGGAAACATGCATTTATTGTTAAGCATTCCCAGTGAAAATCAACATCTTTTAAAATGTGTGTTTATTTAAAAAATTATTTGTGTACAAAAGTGTTTGTGTAGTTTTTATTTTCAAGACAAAAAACACTGATGCTGCATTCCAGCCCACCCGCTCCTCCTGTACAGGAAGTCTGATGCTCAGGAACCAACCTCCTGCAATATTTTTTATTGGCAATTTTATTTTATTTTTTTTTAATTAGAAAAGTCAGAATTTAGGATGGAAAAGGTAAGTGAAAAGCAGGGTTCTTCAACAGTTGACATCAGCATTCGTATGATGGCAGCCTCCTTCAGACAGCACAACAGAGCACCAGCAGTTGCCGCAAATCGTAAAATGGACAAGTACAGCATTTTCACAGTACATTTCCTCATCTGTCGAGTCATATATCTTAACTTACATTATCGATGAATGGCTCAGCACCATAAGCAATCGGCTAGCTATTTTGATGCCTACAAAGCAGGTAACAGCAGAGAAGGAACATCACATCACAGTACAGTGCAAATGATTTGCAAGAGTTTGCCCAGTGAGAACAAATGTGAAGGCGAGTTGCTACCTACAGAGCACTGCAGCTGGAATAACCAGGCRAGAAGCAAAATGCGTTAACAACAGTTGGTCTTGTGAGTCTAATGATGAATCAGCTGATGACGCTAACACCACAAACGGGAAGAGCAAGCTAGATGATTTACTGATGGGTCTGGAATAGATCAGAAAACTATTAAGAAAGAAGCGACTGCCCCTTTGCCTAGCCATAGGAGAAAGCTGTGCCTGGAAAATGAGGATGGTAACAGTGAAAACATCTACATGGTCTTCCCAGAAAAAGCTTCAGGCACCCAATGAGCATCTTTACTTTCATGCTTTAGTTCTGCGATGCAACAGACAGTATCATGAAATGCACTTTCGCTATCTATTGTTGAGCCAATTGCTCATCAAAACCATACAAAACCCAACCACCTGATCACGAATCAGTGGCCACGCTCATCGAGATGCTTCTCATCAACTCTATCAACAAAACATAGCAGGAGAGCACACCTCATCTTCTCGTTGTGTCTGCTCATCAGCAGACATTAAGTAAAACTAACTTTCACTGCTAAATTATTTAACATCTCCCCCTCTGGGCAAGCCTCCAAGTCTAAGCTAGCTTTTGTCGGTATTTAGGAAGGAAACAAGGGACATGCACACGGTTCGGTTTCCCCTTGTGCTGAAAATGGAACACTTCACCTTCACAGTGTATGACCAATGCAGTAAACAAGAACTCCTGCTTGAAACTGTGTTTTGACTCCCCCCTCCCCTCCTCCCTTCCCCAATTAAAAAAGCAATCCGTATGCTCTGAAGTGCCTAGTCTGATTCACAGCTGTTCAGCTGAAATTTGCATAGTTTAAATGTTTCCGTTACCCACACCATATAATGCAGATTCAGCGTTACAAGGTAAGCTTCTTTCTGGCTATTCAATTCCACCTTTCAGACAACAACAACAAAAGATTCTGTGTTCCTCATGTCAGTGTTCCAATACTAATTTACTTGGAAAACAGTTAAATACAATGATAATTAAAAAAACCCAAGACATATTCCTACACCATTAGTACCTAATTGCTTGGATAAATACTACCAAACCAATTATAGTCAAGGCCCCATGTACTCTGTGGCAAGCTTTTAAAAAAAAAAAAAAAAATTAAGGTTTGGAATATGCAGAATGAATAGCACTAGGTGCCACATCTTTCCAGAAGGGTAAGTTCCCTAGTTTTTGTCTCCGAAATGTAGCAGTTTGTCGCACTGAGAACACAGCTTGTTCGCAGAAGCAACGGGAGGAAGCTGTGAATTTGGCAAGTGGGGTGGGATACAGTCAGGGCTTTTGGCACTCACGGGAAAACGGAGGCTTTTGGCAACAGGGAAGGGCATTTCTCTACCTTTGAACGAAGCTGTACTTTCCTCTTTGAGGAACTGGATGAGATAGGAGTTTCTTGTTCCCCACCAACAAAACAAACAAGGAATAAACCACTTTGCTGGATGCATGTTAGAACGTTCAGCAGTGAAATCTGACTGATGCTCTGGCAATCAGTAAGCGTCATTACCAATACCTTGTTTAGAAAAATGGGGCCATTTAGACTTCAAAATTACTGTTTCAAGCCGTCTTCTTACACGATAGAGGAAGACAATGCAGGATTTGTTTGTACTTAGAAAGCAACTGTACCCATGTTTTATGTTCTTCTTGTAAGAAAGTGGTACATGTGCAGCCTGAGTCCGCAGCTGGAGCGGACTGCATGGCAACTCCACGTCTGCGAATGCACAGGGCCCTGAATATAGCGATGCTCAGTCATACAGAAAGCATAACTACCATTTTGTATGTACAAACTCACAACGATAAACTGAACACTAACAGCAAAATTCCTAGGGCTCAGCCCCAGCTGCAGTTAAACTAACCTCGTACAACATTATCCCTATATTCAACTCTGATAATTACCAAGAATACAAAAACACTCCTTATAAAGGACTCGCATGTCAAAATTCAGAGGGACTTCAGACGACAGATGTCTCCTTAATGCTGGGTCATGTTTTCTTCCCAGCTCACTTCTTGAGAAGCTTCCCTCCCGCCAGCACCTGAGCTAGCATCAATGTATCTTTGCTACCAAGCACACGGATGGAGGGCAAAAACCAGTATCCAACATCTATACGTAAGGGGAAAGGGGAAGACGAGTGTTTTGCAGTAGAGAAGAAAATGAGGTAATTTCATGAGAGAAGTAAAACTTAACGGGGCATTGTTTCAGAGGTGACCATGCTCACCTAAGAACCATTTCCTCTTTCCTCCGCCTCCCCCTTTCCCTGGCTTCCTTCATCCCTTTACATACCGTTGGAAAAACCTGCTGTTCTTAGGAGACTAATCTTATCAAAAGACACATTCAGAAGCCCGTAACTGAGAAGTTTTATGTCTCCGACAATGATTTCCAAGTTCTTTCTTTTGATAAATAGCAGCGAAGAACAAGGGAAAGTAGTCAGCAATTTATAATTACCACCAGGGTAAAAAAAACAGGTGTTGATGTAATCAAGAAGTTCTTAGCCTGTATAACAGAGAAGACAGCAACTTGAGATTAACACAAGTGGCATTTTGCCATAGTTTCCTACCGTCCCCGGTTTTCACCTAGCAAACCAGCTGAACAGTAGCAGCTCCTTGTTAAAAAAATAAATAAATATAAGGAAAGACAAAACAACTCACTTCCTTTGGCATCACTGCAAATGATTTACACTAACTCAAGAAAACCCAAGAAAACTGATCACTGACTACACCTTAAAAAGCAGTAAGTATAAAGACTAAGCAAATGCATTTAGTATTGCACTGATATGAGTTCAAAGTATTTACTGTCTGTGCCCTGAAATATTTTAAGTTTGGACACATCAGACACAGCAGTACAGTCCCTGAACTAGCTAGGTCTCTACAGCTCTATTTTCTGGTTCTGTTCCCCTACCACTATGCTCCAGATATTTAACAGATACAATAATGTTCCTGATTTCCTCTAGTGTGATTTATAAACTGACTGTCTATGAAGTGTGAAACTATTTCAACTTGTACTTCATAGCTCCAGAAAAAGCCCAAACAGACATATATATCCCCGCCCCATTAATCCACAGTTTAGGAGAAAAAACAGTCATGGAAAAGATGACTTATACAGTACTCCATTATCCATAATCCCCACTCTCTAGTCTCAGGATTTCTCTGAACTTCCTTGTCAGATATATTCTCAAAAGTTAGCATCATATTCACAAAGACATTACAGCTCTCTTTAAATAGATGTACTAGTGTTTGAAGTTGCAAAACTAATAATTTTCAAGCTTTTGCACTCAGGATGAAATGTCATTTTAATACGAATAAGAAGGCTGACTGTATGTACAAGCCAAGATAAGATTTCAGTTCTTGTTTATCAGAAACATCAATCCAAAAGAAAGCTAAACTGAGAACACACTTCTACTTCTAGGTGCATTTGAAGTATGTACAGTAAAAACACCAACACAGCCTCTATGTGTCAACTAGAGAAAAATGCAAGCAAGGATGAACTTTAAAGTACCTGGTAAGCAATCCTTAATTTGAAGCCCAAAATAAAGCTAGAAAACCGCTGCAAAAAAACAGCTGATTGCATCGTATCAAGTACTCAAAGAAAAATTTTTTTAATTCTCAGTATGCTAGAGAATCAGCTTTTTCCTCCTTCAAACCCAGTGAAACCATAATATCCAGAATGTACTGAAGAACATTTCACATCTATTTAAGACAAAAAAAAGGAAAGAAAACCAGCTCCATCTTTTTGTGCTATATCGAGGCATACTCCTTACGAGATTGTGTAGAAAACATGACGGATGAAAATCATCACTGATAATTCAAAATATATTTTTTAAAGGGGAGCCTAGACTACTGCAAATGGCACACGTAATACCCACAGATGATGAAACATAATCTAGTGAGGATTTTCAGCTGTATGATGTAAGGGAGAGGAGAATCAGGTTTCCCAATTAATAAGCTAGAAAGAAACCGGTTCTGAATAGGTCACCATTTGGAATTTTGGGTAAGTCTTGAAAGTCTGTCAGGAAAAAGTTACAAGAACACTCGAGTATTTCAATGGTGCTCTCCTCAGTGACCCTACCTAATATGTCTATTAAGTACAAGCATGCAAATATAGGTCAATCCACAGGCACAGAGGATCCATGTTAAAAACAGTAAGATAGCTGTGATGAGTGGCACCAACAATTTTGATGACTAACACTCAAAAATGTTGCTTTCTGAATTACTAAATCAAAATCCTGAAGCAAGTTCCTGCTAGTCTTCGTCACACTGCTAAACACTAAAGTAGGCATGTTTTTCCCCCATTATTTTAGCTGAGCTCAAAGAATTTTTACAATATTTAGTAAGAAAAAAAATTAAAGTATTTCCCCTTTTTAAATTTACACAGACGTTTAATTAGCTTTATTTACAGAGCGGTTTTTTCAGTCTCCGATAGTGCCTAGACAGCATCATCAGGCAAGAGTGCCAGTTTTAAAAGAGAATCTATATAGAATCCTAGAAATAACAGATGGTGATGCTCCTCCAGAAGGGGCAAGCTGGACTACTGAAGCAGCTCTCTCTACATGGCTCAGTTACTCAGGAGCAATTCTGTTGCAGTCTCTACATCCCATGATTTTGAAGACAAGGCCACTATTACTGCATTCTGTAATGAGAAAACAGAAGTAATATTTTCAGCGTGTGAACCTGCAGCTCCGAGAAGTGGAATGAAAAGTTCACAGATTAATCAGAACATGTTAGTTTACCATTTGTTAAATCCTAACTAATAATTTATAGAAAAATTGTTTCAAAAAAGGCAGGGATAGCTCACAAGATTTACTAATAAAGTAGTATTTTAAAACTCCGATTCTTAAAAAGTTAGCAAAACAGAATGGTTAGACCTACAAAAGGTCATGGGAGTAGCGAGTCTCCTTTCATATATTAATGACTCCCTGT
Source organism: Oceanodroma leucorhoa (assembly GCA_030449065.1). Classification (NCBI taxonomy): domain Eukaryota; kingdom Metazoa; phylum Chordata; class Aves; order Procellariiformes; genus Oceanodroma; species Oceanodroma leucorhoa. The sequence continues at coordinate 19,350,056 of JASVER010000005.1, forward strand.
ATTTATACACATATACTTGCCCTGCCCCTACTGAAAAATATTTAAGTTATATATACTTACCCTATCAAAGCCCATAGCACAAAGGTTTTCTATTTTTTTGGTGTATTCTGGACTAGAAACTGGTGCTCCAGCATACACATGTGCCCAAAGTCGAGCTGTCTGTTTAAACATTTCTGGATTTTGTTTGTACTACACAAAAGAGAGAGGGGGAGAAAGGGAAAGTTAAATCAACACAGCAATCCAACCAAAAAGAAAGATGATATGGCAGATTCCAATCCATCATTCTTTCTACAATACCTTCCACAGTGTTTCACACTGATCAAACTGCTATTTTTGAAATGAAATCTGGAGGTGAGGATTACACATAGAGTACATCTATGCAAGCATTTGATTTAATGCGCTTGCCTTTAGGTTAAATTACGCACTACAGGTATTTTATGTGTACAGTCAGGTACTGCTCTCAATTGCACTGATCAAAAGTAAAGTAGCTACATTTAGCACAGCTACTGAAAATTTATATTCAGTGTGGCAGAGCACAAATTATCCCTATGTTAACATCTCCTGAATGTACATACTGCATACTATTCTAATGCATTTTTCTAATCACTTAAAAAGATGCCTGGTTTTATACACTGCAAGTAGGTCTGCAGTTTTTCAGTCAGGGTTGACATTTTACTACCAGGCTTCCTCCTGAGAATAAGGATATTGATGGCGTAATGAGACAAAAGAAGGGCTGAAAAATGGATGAGCATGTGCACAAAGCTAGGAAGCTGCAACTCTTTTCATGCAAGCTATCATTTACCAAAAAAAAAAAAAAAAAAATAATCATGCAGGGTATGTAATTATTATTTTGCAACAATCTCGTCACAAACAAGTTTTCTAACAAACAACAGAATGGACCTTATCACAGAGAGTTTTCAGCCTGCACCAAGAACTCAAAAGCCAAGAAAGTGGGTCATCTGTCATAAATTGTACTCAGAAAAGCAAGATGAGTTTCCTATTTTAGCAACTTTTGTATGTAATATCAAGTTTAAGTTTTTTGTATTTAAAATCATTACACTTTAAAAAAAGTAGGTATTCCCATCTTTAGATATATAGTAATTTATAATAAATTTTAGCACTAAATAATAACACAAGATATTGGGAAATATATTATTCAAGTATTTACATGCATTTTAAGGACAGAAACACGGCTGAATCATTCTAAGCATTTTATTCACACGTGAAAACAATCATTAAATCCATAAAGCACTGTCAAAGTGAATACTTTTTACTGCTGTACATTTTACTTTACCTCTCCTACAGCAACACACACCAACTACACTGCACTGTGTGYGTTGTACACCTCCCACTAATTCTGCTTCACATGAAGTAATTTGTATATTTACTATCTGATTATTAATGGTATTAAAACAAACACGGGAGACAATCTATTGTTGGACATAACTCACTGTATTATAAATACAGTGGTCTGTAATAAACTTCTTTGGTTGTAATGACTAGAATAGAGGAAGGATTAAGTTAAGCATCAGTAGCATCCTGAAGTACTATATTCTTCTGCTCTTAAGAGATCTTCCCCCAATCTTCTTTTATTATTTTTGAGAACACTGACAAGCCTAGAAAGCAACTAGCTGAAGTGCAAAGGATTAGTCATAACTGCATTTTATTCAGAACTAGCTTTCAGTGTTCTATAAATAAAATTCCTTTACTTAGGTATCCGTAAATCATCTCTCTGAATTGAGAAAAGCCTAAAGGCACCTTTTACTGATGTCTCTATATCAGGAATCTGAGGCAGTTAATGCTGCTGTACTTAAAAAACAAAACAAAACAAAAAAACCCCACCAGCAACTACTTGAAGTAGTTTTGACACCAGACAGCTGGTGTCTTAAAATCCTGCCATTATTCAAACAGGAGTTCTCCTTGTATTCTCCCTGGGATTCAGCTCAAGAGTTTGTAGGACGCTGCCATTTACCTGGACAGCTTAGTAGTCTCACAGATAGATTAGTATATTAACATAATGAAAAATGAGTGTGGAGGATAACTAATTCCTTGTGAATTTTTGTTTTGGAAAAAAAAACCAAACAAACTACAAAAGACCCCACCACCAAATAAAACACATGAAGGAACTGGGTGTTTACCACCACATGTCTCAAAGACATTATAATCGCTTCCTACTTACGTACACATGCTTGTAACTCAAGGCCAACCCCCAGTATAGTTTTCATGCACGTATTTGCAGGGAACAGGAGAAACTGAATCCTCCCTGCACCAGCCATGCCACAGTCCCACTGGACACATCCCCACAAGCACCTGAGAGGCAGCCTGGAAAATTGCTCTTCAGAATCTAGGAAGCTCCGTGAAGTTTTTTGCCTGAGAAAGAGCTCTTTCCAGCTCAAGTGCTTCTACGAGACTGTTATGATTCCCACACAAAATTCTACCATCGGGGCCAGAACGGGAAACACTATTCTTGTTCTTTGTAAAAAAAGGAAAAAGTGGTTTTGTTTAATAAAGAGAGAGTGTGACAGCAAGAGCATGCATCCGGCAAGAAAAACCAGAGCAGGGACATGCCTGGTGGCCTTGCTGGCCTTTGCAACAATTCTCCCTGCACAGAGCAACTCAGTCTGACAGAACTGTTCGGGGACATTTGTTCAGAGCAGCCTCACAGTATTTCAGAGTCCCACAAGCAAGCCTTCTGTACTTACTACAAAGTATAGTAGTAGCAAACAGCTCTTCCCTACCCAGTGGTGCTGTGGGCCACCTCTGATCTCCATGTTTCCCTCCAAATCCTGACAGGTTTGATAAACCGCTAATCCTACACAAATTTTTAGAGGGAAGGAGTGCATACTTTGTCACCCTATCCTGGAAGGTCCTGACTTACAGGAGATATAGAGGAGACTGATGCTGGAAGAACCACCTACTTGCTTTGTTCTTCTGTTACTGAAATACAGCCGTACTACCAGTCAGTGGGGAAGCCAGGCCTTCTCTCTCTCTCTCCCCCCCGAGTAAAAAGGAAAACAGCACGCACATACTTGGGACTTTGTTGAAAACGGTCAGACTATTAAGTTATGGAATGAATGTTCCTATCTTTCATCAACACTTTAAATAGAACCATGTCAGTCCTGGTATGGCATAAGATCCAATTGACATTTTATTGTTACTACTTTTTATAAATTATTGCTATTGTCTGAAAAGTAACAAACCCTGTGGATTATAGAATTCTACTAATACCAATTCAACCAGTGACTAAAATAGTTATAGGTAAAATACATAAGATGCTTCATTTAGATAAACTGTTCCTCAAGATTAAATGCAACAGTAAAGTCACTATTCACACAATTTTGACATTAAACAAATATTCATATTCAACAATATTCACATTCAACTCAACAATATTCGTATTAATCTGGAAGAGGAGCTACATACCAAGCCAAATCCAACAAACACCATGAAGTTAAAACTCATTTTAAACCAATACAACATTGCTTTTCTTATACTAGAAGCCTTAGATTTTAAAAGACAAGTTATACTGGAACTCATTTTACTATGCTGTTATCTCCTGACATTTCTGACAAGCTAAATAAGGAACAAAACTAAAAAAATAAACCTCCTGACACTGTAAAATAACTGCTACTTACTCTGGAATCCAAAGAATAAAGAGCACAAGACACTGTAGAAACTCACACTTACTGTAAGGCAATTTTCCAATAACTTCTTTAAAATCTTTATCTCCCCCAAAGTTTGGGACCTAATCTGAGTTAGCAAGGGTTACAGAAGTGTTACAAACTCACAGTCAACTGAGTATCTTACCTGGTTTGCCACTACTGCATCTTGTGGATCATCTGGTTCTGCAGCTGCCAACAACGCTTGCAGCGATAACAACACTGTTCTTAGGGTCATTGCTGCTGCCCTAAAATTAARAATTTGAAAATGACTTTACCAAATCCCATGCCTGTACTCACCTATGCTGCTGTACTAGTGTCATAGAAGATATAAGAGTACATGTAGAGATTGTAAGTCTAATAATCGTAATTTTAAACTGCTGCATCTTATAGGTATTAGAATACCATTCATTATATATATTTAAATAGGGTTTTAAATGTGGACTTTCTTATTAACAATGCTTTCTTAAGCTTTTGGAAAATACAGTCCTTGACCTACACATCTGACCATGCCCACTTAACAGAATTCATTTCATCGGGGGGGGTGGGGGGKGTGGGGGGGAAGCCAATTTGAAGTTTGTGTCATCCTTCCTTACTACCAGTAACAGCACCTTGCGTAAGGTCTAGGTACTGAACTGGTAGCCCATGTGTGCTCCCTCTGCTGGCACTCTTCATAGCGGAATAGCATATACAGAAATAGTGACCTATATTTTAAATACTTGTAACAGATAAGGAATTTTATACATTAGATATCTTTTGCATTGCATCAGTTTTAATATGACATTTTTCAATAAAATTTAAAAATTTACATAGTGAATTACTACTGTAATAATAAAAAGGCTTGGCTATTACAGAACACGCAATTGAAAATACTATCTCAGCTTCCTCTCATTTCAACCTGACACAACTGTCGGAAGCAGGAAAAGATTCTGTAGTCATGATGGTGCTGTAAAGTCACTCTTTGGCTCCTGTGAGAGAACCCTGTTGAAGGTAGCATAGTTCTAGAGTCGGAACTTCTAAGGTTCTAAGTTCTCATCATTTCTCTTGATCTCAAAGTATATTTAGAATAAAAGACTTCAATAATTTAGTAGGGGAAAATCAAGTATGTTCATAAAAGTCAATAAACACTCATAAAAGTATGAAATTGTTACACACTGTAAATCTAGAAAGTTGTAACATTTTAATTACACAGTTTAACCATCTCTGATCTACCATTTCAGCTGGCACACACTGGAAACCAAATAAGGACCCCACAGAATCTGTGAAAGTTCAGTATTTCAGCTGATTTGAAGAGTTAAGCAGACTTTTACCTGTTGTGGCGAAGGCACAGACAGATGTTCAAGCCAATTCACAAAACGGCTTACTCTGCTTAAGTAGTAGAAAGGTAAGTGGGGAAAATGTGACATCTTAGATTTGAGCAAAATTGTTATGGCACATGAAATGCTAGAGGAAAGTTGTGGAACACAGACACCTAATTTCTTACAGACAAACTGTTCAATTTTCAATCAACAGAAAATAGTTTCTTCTTTTCAGAAGACTGAAAGTAAATGCAGAGAGTCTGTTAGAGTGGGTRGGGAAGAGTTTGACCTGATGGTCCAGATACAAAGGGAACAGTTTGCAAGTCTATTTCCAGTCTCAGATTTCAGAAATTTACGTATTTTCCAGTACCCAGGCACTGTATTGAGGTACTCAAGCAGAGTATACCAATGAACAGAGAATAGATGCTGGTAAAATGTCAGAGGTACATTTGTGACACCCATATATATATTTCTAGATGCTTACATTTACAGCTTTCGTGCTATGTCACTAACCATTCAAATATGGCATTCTTCCCTAATTGTTTCTAATTCTAGAAGATTTTTCCTAGAAATGTACTTTTTATTTTAGCTTGATAATCATCACTGAGCTTTCACAGTGCAGTGTTCTACATCAAAACGCAAGTGAGAAACATCCCAAGTGACAGAGATTTTAATTAGCACATATTGTCTCATTCCAACTGCCACATCAGCCTGAAGTCCCTCAAGCGGAACTTCACAGACTTAAATCTCCAAAAAAACCCTCATGCTTTTAGGTCTGAATTCTGACAAATCACAAAACCTTCATAACATACAATTCTCCTTTTCCAAACCTATTCGTTAGTAACTAAACATTTTTTTTAGAATTTCAGATTGTCTTCCACTTAAATTTACATATTTCAGGTTCCAAGCTGAATGCTTCTTCCAAGCCAAAGAATGTTTCTTTAAATTACAAAGCAAGCTGGGGATTAACTAGTAAGATTATATTTAATCAGATAAAGAACACCTAGTTACTGAAACATATCCTCAGTTGCGTGATTAGCGCCTAGCTAACATAGTAAACTCAAGTGTCCAAAGCATCTTGTTTTTCCACACCTAAATCACGCACACAAAAGCCTCAGTGAAAGAACATAGAAGTATTTTTTGCTTTACATGTACCTATGCTATTTTACAATTTCCTGTTCTTTATGATCTCTACTGGTTCATACGGTCTTGAAATTAATCTATTACTTAGATTGATGTACGCATTGATGATGTAATTCACAGTGGTATCTGCTAGTATTAAATGAATGTAATTTAACATGTTTACTATTCCGGCATTCAGGTGTCACAGAATGCTAAGTCTTTCAGGCCTTACTATGCCTGAATGGATTTAACCATTTGTAGTTTTATGCAGTGAATTTCAGGAACTACCCCATCCACCACACACGCTATAAAACTTAAAAGTCTTTTTTCCCGGTTAAGTAATTTTATTGCGTTATTTAGTATTGTTTTAAAGATAGACTTAACATGAAATAGCTATCAACTGTAACTGATACTGTAGTTACTTTTACCAAATAAAAGCTGTTCTGCATTTTCCTTTACAGAAATCCTTCTACTTTAGAGACATCTGAAAATACTGCCATTATTTACCGTAAAGACTACATGAAAGGGGTCGCAGCCACTTGTGCCACTTTTACATGCAATTTACTTCCATTTCCACTGTACCTTCTAGGAGTGGAAAACATACATTGGGGAGCAGGGGGCATTACTAAGGACCAAAGGTGCCATGGACGCCTAGAACACAAGTTCTGTGCTGGCTCCAGCCGTCTCTGGCTTTCAAGACTGCCAGGCCCTTCAGTCCCTGTTCATCTGTTTGTAGATTTTTATTTAAAGCATACTGGGACTTGAACTTCTGTTCTGACATTCCAATTTCAAAATGAGTAATAAAAATAAATACCTCATCCATTTGGATATACAGATGGCTATATGCTCAGAGAACTCAAACTCTAAAATAATAAGTTTATAGACAAGACTAGTTTAGCTACATATGTAAAAAGGTTTAAAAATTGAGTTTACCACTTATTTTCAAGTCTCATGTCTCAAAATGGATTTCACATTTCATGCATAATGAGACAAAGTCTTCATTGGACACAAACGTTTAAAGAAGAAATATCCTTAAATCATAAAAGAAAACCTGTTACAGCTTCAGCTGCTGTATGTATTAAAAAAAGGAAATTAAAGTTTGTGATTAATGGTAAAGAAAATCTGACATATTTCATGTAACTATTGTATACTCATGTAATACCTTCTACCTTTAGGACACCAATTAGCTTTCCTGATCAAAGAAAGTAAAAAAGTCTTGTTATTTTCTATGTAGCTTAGTCTTAATTTTTCAGACATACGTTAAGATTCTAGAAGTAACTGGAGGGACAGCTAAAAACAGATTTTCATTTTCACAAGTACCTTAAAAAGCTCTTCTTCCTTCCCATTACCTCCTTGTGGGAGAAAAAAGTGAATGGAGATGACTGCGCAGAACTACATTTACAGACACTAACTAGTAAGGCAGGACCTGTTCCTCATCAGTAAAGAGCAAAAACAATTCTCATCGTCAGTTCTGGAGGAAAATCTATGCTGATAGTGGCACAAAACTAAAAAAACGCAACACACACCCCCCACACGACATCCCCACAAGCTAGAGAAGAATGTGCTGCAAAAAAAGTTCTATTTTCCTTAAAACAAACTTCCAGTGGAAAGATACGTCTTTTGCATTTTCCAGTACTCCTCAAGGGTTTATTTTTCCAGAATAGAATCCTGAAAAAAAAAAAAAATATTTCCAACTCTTCTTATATCTGAAGTTTATTTCTAGGTGTGGATTTATGCGCAACATCTCACAAAGTTCAAGCAATTCCCTTTGGTAACTCAAGCTAGCTGCATGCTTGGGTTTCACGTTTTTTCTCTCCTCCTTGCCAAAGTCTGCCACTCCTGACAGACTTCCGTCCAATCTGTTCTGAACTGGAGCTTCACAAGTTTCTTGTACAATCTATTTCAATGCTTTACCATGCTTGATATTCTGCATGCTAAAATGGCTTTCCAGTCTTTCACTGTAAGTCGTATTTGCTTAGACTACCATTCTTGTTACTTTACTCTGGATTTTTCCTATTGCTCCCATCTTTCTTGGAATACAACACTCAAAGTGGGTACACTACTCCAACGGAAGCCTGACCAATCATAAATAAAAAGCAAGCAGCTTATGAGTTTTGCAGGTAAAACTTCCTACATCCCAGCACCCTATTTGCCTTGTACATGACATTACATTGCCTTTGTCCCATGACATTACTGGCTCTGGTTTTCTCCTGAAGTTTACAATAACCCTTGACTCCCACCCCCATCCCAAAATGCTGCTTAGCTACTACGCGGGCTTGCAAGTTTGACATCTACAAAATGGGAGGAAAGGCCACTAACATCTACCAGTGAGCTGCAGAGAGCTCACTACAGGGAACCACTATCCCTCTGAGAACTTCAAACTAAAAGCCTTCACTCTGGACATCCGAACCAGAACCCAGGCTTTCTATTGGCATTGCATTTGTTAAACAGCAAGGGAAACCTGGAGTGTATCAGAGCAAAGAAAGCTGATATATATTTTATTCACTTAGACTTTTTTTTTTTTTTTAACATAATATCTTGGGGCATTTCCATTAAAAAAAAGAGCACCCCTACTTTGTGTGAATATAGTGATAATATTAAAAAGCACAGCAAGCCAGCTGTGCCCAGGATGCCTGAGGTAAGAAATCTCTTACCTGAGATGAGCTGAAAGAGTCCTAAGAGGCTTATGAACACTGCCAGTTTTTCTTTTTCTCCTTCATTTTTAAAGGCTAAGTAATTTTCTATTTAGGAAGTTTTTACTTATGTTCTGTACATTCCTCTCTGGAAACAACCTCTCTAGTTACTCTGAGAGGTAACCCAGCAGAACAACAGGAACAGCTGCAGCCAGCACATTGCTGCTCCACCCTGTCAAGCAAACATGGCTACTGGGGACAATTTTTTTTATTATTTTCATTTTTAAAAATAATCTGCAATATTTATTCCATTTGTGAAATAACTAAGCTTGTTAATCCAAGAGAAAAGCTCTGGGAACTTGTACCAAGGGCTTTTGGAATCTGGAAGGAGGGAGGAAATGAATAAGGCCTTTGAGCGGAAGCCTGTTGTATAGTCACTATTTAAAGAGAAATACAAGACTGGGCACCCATTAGGRAAAGAAAAAAAGGAGAATAATAGAACAGCTTTGACATAGTGCAGGGGAGGAAAGACAGCCTGCTTGCCGAAGAGTTCCCTCAAACAATGTTAATATTCTCTGCATTTTTCTCAAAGCTTTAAAGAGGGTCAGTGCTCCCCAAACACCCTGAACAAAACCCAGCAGTTTTAGATGCCCAAGATGATGATTACCACAAGCTGGCCATTGCTTATGTATCTATTAAAATTGTATTATCTCTTATAATAATGATTTCTGCATCTCAATGAAAACTGAAGCGTGAATCCTCCAGTACAGCTCCTATGAAAAAAATATTATTATTAATTTTTATTTTGACTGTCAAAACCACAACAGTCAAGAGTTTTTTGTAGCCGTACACACAGCCACAACACATTCGCTTGATAATCACTGCTCAAGGGATTCATGTAGAACAGCTTTCAAGTAATTTAGTTCTCAGGTTTCCATGAACAGTATTAGATACATTTTATATATAAGAATAAAATTTTGAGACAGAACACTAGCCTGGAAGATAAAATATAGGCTACAGTAAGTGAAACCACATAACAAAAGTCGTATCAGATCAGCATAAACAGTATTCCTTCTACAAAATCATATCCCTATTTTAATTCTACCAGCAAACAGTAGCTGTTTTGCAAACAAACTGGCATAACAGGTATTTACAAATCTAAACATGATGAAAATCCACAGCTGCAAAGAATTTCAGCATCAAGCATATACTGCGGAGAAAGAACTTCATTAAACTCATTAAAAAATTATTTAAAGACATTACTTTGCAAACTGATAAAACCTCCTGCCAACATGAAGAACAGTATCTCAACTATGCTCTCTAGAAGAGAAAAATCATTATCATGGGATAGGTGAGTAGGAAAGACTTTTTTTTAACTATACAAACACATTAAAATTTTTCTATTTGTATTCACCATATATAAATGAGTATTTTATCAGCTTATTAACTCTTCAAGAAACCCTACTAAGTCCCATAGGCCCAAATTCTGTCCTTCAACTCCCACTGACCTCACTGAAAAACACAGATATGCATTGGAATTTGAGACTTACATTTAAACACAGCAACAAAAGCAGCATTATTCAGTTAAGAGCATTACAAGTCAATGAAGTGGCACTTCAGACAGAGCTTGTTACTATAAGATTTGACAAGAGAGACTGTGGAACTAAATACACTGTCTAGAACACAGCCATTAGAGTATTTCAGAATTGCATTTGTCCCATTTACCTTTGAATACCCGGTTGATGGGGTGTTGCTTTGGTTTTTTTGTTTGTTTGCTTTCTAATGAAGCTATCATTTTATTCAAATCATTGCTCAACCTACACATCCAGAAAACTTAAACGTGGTGATGTGGGCATTTCTGAGTTTAAATAGCTAACATAGCATATACTGAAGAACAATAAACAACTTGTTTAAACAGTATTAACCATTAACCATATGGCTTAGGAAGTTTTAGGAGGCTACTCAGAAAAAAAGTCTTATCTATCACAATACTGAAGTCCTTCAAACAAGAAAGGATGGACGTAGCCACAACAGTTTCCTCTTCTCCAAAGGACCAGAGGCTTTGACAAGCACTTCAACAATGCTCAAGCGATTTTCATTTACCACTCTATGCTTGAAAAAAGCAAAAACTTGCAGAGAGCACCACTAGAAAATGAAAGGATCACTACATTAAGAATCATTTGAAAAGGGATTACAGTGTATAGGAAGCCTCCACCCGCCACCACCAAGTTCTGTGAAATTCTTTCCTTAGTGCTTCCACATGAAGACAGTGTTTCAAAGGAAGAATTTAACAGTATGTAAGTGGCATAATATTGGTGCTCCCTGTGCCAGTCAGTTTAAATACACAGAAGGCAGGTTCTTCCAATACTCTATTTTGTATGCATCTTAGTGAAGGAAGGTATTAATGCTTTCTTTTGTCAGGCAGAAGTAAGACACAGATTAAGTCATCTGTGCAAGACGTAACTTTCAAAGATTACAAGAACACAAGTTAAATCTCCGCTCCTGTTTTTCCTTTCCAAATCTCCATGGTTTTGACTTAAAAAAAAAAAAAAAAAATCAAGTTGAAGCTCATGATTTCTTTAGGCCTTTGTTGCCTTTCAGTATTTTAAATTTTTTAGCTTGATCAGCCACTGAAAAGGCCAGAAACTTTCATCTTAAAGCTATTAACTGCTTCACTCTTAAAGCAGCAGTTTTGGGATAAGACTAAATTTTGTGAGACTGTTTCAAGTCACAATGTTTGTCAATGCTGAAAGACAATGGAAGATTTGTTCCAGGCCTGGAAACCAAAATGTCGTCTCCTGAATCCCAGTCCATTGCTACAGAAGCAGGATCATCCATCCTTCTCCACAGGAAACACTAATTAGGGAATATACTAAAGTAATACGAAGATAACAAGAAAATGTTAAAAAAAAAGCTCTTAAATTACTTCCGTTTTAATTCAGAATGTGATAAATAAGCTTGACTTCTGCTAAGGACTGCCTTCCTCAAAGTTTCTAGGGGAAAATGGTAGGTAAGTGTCATTTTTGAGAAACACGATGTTAAGGGGCTTCCGTATGGAAAGATTAGCCTTGAAGATACTTATTAAAAGTCACAGACCTTGGCACTATGAGTAAAGCAACGAGACAGTGCATAAAGGAGTACCAAAAGACAGAAGAAAAAAACCAAGCCCTGAGCTTAAAAACTTTGGATAAATTCTTCCCAGGAGAGTATTAATGACGGTGGGATGCAGTTCCATGTTAAGCACCTTTGTTGCTAGAAATAAAGAATTTTTGCCTTCCCATACTCTCACTGCTTAAACCTTGTCCTGAGCTAAATAAGCCTAGGTAGGAGAGCAGGTTTATGTGCTCTAGTTCAAACCAGTGAAGTGATGCCCATTAAAAACACCCTCCAAATTTTGTTTTGCCAAAAAACCCAAACAACCCAAAACCAACCAAACAAAAATAAATAAAAAAACCCCCAACACACAAACCAACCAGCCAACCTCATGCCCATTCACTAATCTGGTTTAGAGTACAATCTCCCAGGAAATGTACTTGCACAGTTAAAGAGTCATTAATCTCCAGTATAATTGTAGGGTAGTATGAATAACCAGGTGCAGGTACAAAAGTGCACTGGCTTTACTGATAGAAAAATTATACCATGTACCATGGCATGTATGTTGAAAGATTCTACTGCCTGAAAGAACATCAAATGCTCCAAGACTGAGAGAAAAAATATGCAGTTCCAGAAATGAAAAAGACAACAGTTTATGATTATTATGATTTCATTTTAGTAATTTACACTACCCTGTGCCACATGATTTGCATAATCTTCTCACTCTGTAAAAGATCAATACACTGGATGTGTCACCTGCAAGACCTCAACTCAAGCTTTCTGCTCTAGAGTTTCTCTTTCAAACCCAACTGATGTCTGCTTGGCAAATAGCAGTCTTGATGAAGTTGTTGAATTTACAAGCATTTGAAGCTTGTATGGATTAGATACTGATATTATCTGATGGGGAATTACAGTCCTATTCTTTTGGGGCAGATATGGAGGAAAGTAACAAAGATTAATTCCATTCATGTTACATATCTATCATACAATTGGTGCATATGGTCTTCAAACCACATGAAATGTATCACTTGGAAAAACAAATAAAGAATGAGTTCAGCTGTTACAGTTGGACACTTACAGGTCTATTCCCCAGATTTTGGCTATTAAAACTTTTTCAGTAACATTAAGTAATCAAAGTCAGCAACTGACCAGCATCTAAAAGGCAAATGGTTTACAGAGGTGCAAACCATAAATATTATCAGTGATAACTGTGAGACAGAATCAGTATGGTTAGTCTCTTCTTCTCCCTTTCCTATTGCTGACCTGTTACCTTTTATGCTCCCAGACTCACTTCATAGATTGTTTTAGCTCTATCAGAACTAATTTTTATTTGGAAGTAGAAGTCAAGAATCAGAATGAAGACAAGCACTTGTTTTTTTTCTGCTTACACCTCAGGAGGCTGAAAGGACAAAATTCAGGAGGCAATAGGTAGCACTTGTTAATGAAAAAGAGCTAAATAAATAAAAAAATTAATTCCTACAAAACCACCCAAAACATCAACAACGATTAAATGTTCACCCTAACCCTAGTGTAAAATTTTTATGGAAAAGGTCTCTACGCATATAATACCTACTTAGTATTTTCCAAAATTACCACCCAATCATTTCATTTGCATCTTTTCAACTCAAAATACTATACTGAAATACTGTAAGCTTTAAGGACATCTCAAATTACAAATGCAAAGTGAAAAGCAACACGAGCTGCTGGCTCCTATCCAGGACACCAGTATATTTGATTTTACATATAATTGATTTAAATCCATAAGGAATCTTACCACTGATCTTTCAGAATATCCAAACAAATGGCCCCAGTGACTGAGCTAATATTAGGATGCCATATTTTGGTGATAAACCGCACCTAGAAGACAAGACAATTTTTAAAAATAAAAATAGTTATTAAGTGCAGTATATTGAGTAAATATTTTAAATGCACTATTTCTAACAATATTATAAAGAAGTACTAATTTAGGAAACATCAAGCTAAAACACAGACCTAAGACGTGATACGACTTATTTCAGGAAGCTTCAAGTTTGCAAGGCCATTTGTTAGACAGAGCCTTGCTTTACTCAAAAACAGACTACTGCCCATTTGAGGACACCAAACTCATCCCTAACTGCTTTCCCATGCACTGTCATGTGTGCACATCCCCGCAGCACACAGCCATTTAGAAATATCCTCCAGCAGTACCAGTGTTTCAACATAAGCAGATGGTCAAATACTGACTTAAAACTTCCAACATTGTAAATGTTACAAAGTCCACTTTTAAAAAAAGTGAATTAAGTCCCTGAACTATTAACATAGGCATTGGATCTCACTGTTCAGCTAAACTGTTGGTAGCTACACAAGTATTATGAAAATTTCCTTGGTGGATGCTACTACTTCTACAACCATCCAGTCTCATTAYCCATATGCAGAAAGCTCTTCAACAAACCAAAAACTTAACTGAATTACCATTTTTCTTTGCTGTTGAAAGGATCTAGTGCCAGCATTCATTCATTGATCGTGTCCATTTTTTTTTTTACACTAAAATAAAGTATATTCATGCTCACAAAGCATGAATAAAATCACTTTGGGTTTTTTTTTTTTTTTTTTTAAGGACACTGAGAAAATTAAAAGTGGCATTTTTTTTTTTAAAAGTCTCAAAACCCAAAGCTGTCCTCTAAAAGGAATATATACATGCCTTTAGAAATTTCTCCTTAATTTTCTTCAAATCCCTTATTTCAGGTTGCACTTTAACTGCCTTCTAGTGACTTTGACCTGTATCTCTGTTTCTCACCTCTACCTCCTGACCCCAAACTCCTGACAAACATTTTACATATAGCACAGTTTCTTCAATTTTTGCCCCTGATCTGCAAGCAAATCAGTGCAGAGAACGCATTATTTGTCAGGCACTACCGCAAAAGACTGTACATACAGGGCTATAATAAAATTGGTGCAATCATGGTGTATAAATAGGCAAGACCATAACAGTTCCACTTTCCAGGACAGAAAATAAGAGATTATGTCAGTTGGGCCACTTATTAACTAGCTTAACTCTCTAAATCACTTTGAAAATGTAAAAAGCCATGTAAATACTAGGTAATTCCTCACAGTGAATGACGGCTAACAATGGCTGTCAAAGCACATACTGAACAACATAAAGAAATCTTTCAGATGAAAGGCAGGGCTAGACACATGGAAAAAGGCCTCCAATTCAAGACTACAGACTCCAGAATAAGCAGTACTATGCTACAGTGCACTGAGCTTCTAACAGCTGTCTATAAGCTTTGGAAACGGAAATCACCAAGCCCTAAAGCAGCAATTAAACCATGGACCACAGACCCATCTTTCAATGTCTACAACCTGTTTCAGCTCTCCTTATTTTAGCTCCCGCCAAAACACATGCAGATGAAAGAACTGAAACCAACAGACATTTCATTAAGACTTTCTGTGTCTTTCACTCCAGCCTCAAGGAAGTCATTCAAAGGACAAGAGCCAAGGAGCTATGAGCTACTGGCACTTCTCCCTTCCTCCTCTTCCCCAGTTCCTTCCCARTATTACATACCACGGTGAAAATAAYCAGGATCTATGACACGTTCTTAGTTCAAAGACATCTTTCAGACAAACAGAAAACCAATCAAGAAGCTCAGCCAGACAACTCAGGAGCCTGCTGATTCATCAGAAGCCACTGAAGAAGGGACTAAATCAGGGCACAGGAATACACAGTTGCAGCTGCACATGGCTGGGGAGAACACCAGACTGATCCATTTAGGAGGGAAGTGGAATCACAAAATTAAAGTATTAGAAAGATACAGTAAAGTTGAAAGGGCAATTAAGTTGTGAAAAATGTATGAGTGACTTTACCACAGCCACTTCTCTTGTCTCTCATTCGCGTGCATATTTTATGCATTCCTTCAATAGAGTTGCAGTAAGACCATTATATTGCTCTATTAGTTCTTCAAGTCACACAACTGTACACCTCACTATTTAATTATTACTAGAAACTTGGTAGGTTAGATCCAAGACTCTAATAAATATAACTTATGGAGCCCAAAAAATTAAAAGAATCAATAATTATCTATTGCAGCATTTCTTCAATGATACTGAGGGGAAGGGAAGATAGTTTTACTTGATGTAGAGAGTATGGCTATCTGAAAACTGTATTTATCTTGCCAAAAAGAAATTACATGAGGGTCAATAATAAGGTACAAGCTCCTCCCCAGAATTTGCCAGTTTGTACTTTAAGGAATAATCAGAGTGTACTTCTGATTGGATACAGCTACGCATCCTGCGTTATTTCTACCTAAAGATGACAGCTCCAATGTCTGTCTAGAGGAGAATAAAGAAATGGAAGATGGGTACTACAAAGAGACTACATATGCAGGCAAATAAATAAGAATACTCAAAAACAACTTGTTAGCCAAATTATTTTATCCAAAAGAGTGTTTACAGTACCTTAGGAGGATTAAACGGATATGTTTCTGGAATTTTTATCTCTAGTTGATACCTTCCACCTGAAAAAGACAAGAACAAGTTACAGATTAAAACAAAAGAACATTACTCAAGTTTAGTCTTTCATGACAATAAAGCTTACGTTTCTAAATGGACAGGTTTTCAAGTAATTAAAATTTACTCAGAAGTATTAGCTAGAAAATACTTCTAAATTTCATATATTTTATAAATAAATGCATATAAAGTCAATCTAATAAAGTAATATTTGCTTATGCAAATAAGAATCTGTATTTCTTACGTATATTTAATGTGTACGTTCTCCTGTAGTTCCTTGTTTTCAACACTGTAATTTCCATGCTCTATTTTAGTAAAAAATACCAATATATGAACCAAGTATCCCCCAAACAGATCAAACAATAGGCCACAGGAATGTTCAGGCTGAACATGAATATTGTATTATTTTGACTCTTTTCTGCTACACCAGCTGGACACACACAAGTCTATGGGGCTGGATGGGATCCACCCAAGAGTACTGAGGGAGCTGGCAGAGGAGCTTGCCAAGCCGCTCTCCATCATTTATCTGCAGTCCTGGTTAACAAGGGAAGTCCCGCACAACTGGAGGCTTGTCAATGTGACGCCCATCTACAAGAAGGGTCGGAGGGACGATCCGGGGAACTACAGGCCTGTCAGCCTGACCTCGGTGCCGGGGAAGATCATGGAGCGGTTCATCTTGAGGGCGCTCACAAGGCAGGTGCRGGACAACCGGGGGATTGGGCCTAGCCAGCATGGGTTCATGAAGGGCAGGTCCTGCTTGACCAACCTGATCTCCTTCTACGACCAGGTGAGCCACCTAGTAGACGAGGGGAAGGCTGYGGATGTGGTCTACCTGGACTTTAGTACGGCCCTTAACACTGTCTCCCACAGCATCCTCCTAGACAAGCTGGCGGCTCATGGCTTAGACGGGTGTACTCTTCGCTGGGTAAAAATCTGGCTGGACGGCCGRGCCCAGAGAGTTGTGGTGAATGGAGTTAAATCCAGTTGGCGTCCGGTCACGAGCGGTGTTCCCCAGGGCTCAGTGCTGGGGCCCGTCTTGTTTAATATCTTCATCAATGATCTGGATGAGGGGATCAAGTGCTCCCTCAGTAAGTTTGCAGACAACACCAAGTTGCGCGGCAGCGTTGATCTGCCTGAGGGTAGGAAGGCTCTGCAGAGGGATCTGCACAGGCTGGATCGATGGGCCGAGGCCAACTGCATGAGGTTCAACAAGGCCGAGTGCCAGGTCCTGCACTTGGGTCACAACAACCCCAGGCAACGCTACAGGCTTGGGGAAGAGTGGCTGGAAAGCTGCCCGGCAGAAAAGGACCTGGGGGTGCTGGTTAACAGCCAGCTGAACATGAGCCGGCAGTGTGCCCAGGTGGCCAAGAAGGCCAACRGCATCCTGGCCTGTATCAGGAGTAGTGTGGCCAGTAGGCGGAGGGAGGTGATCGTGCCCCTGTACTCGGCACTGGTGAGGCCGCACCTCGAATACTGTGTTCAGTTTTGGGCCCCTCACTACAAGAAGGACATTGAGGTGCTGGAGTGTGTCCAGAGGAGGGCGATGAGGCTGGTGAAGGGTCTGGAGAACAAGTCTTATGAGGAGCACTGAGGGAACTGGGGTTGTTTAGCCTGGAGAAGAGGAGGCTGAGGGGAGACCTTATTGCTCTCTACAACTACCTGAAAGGAGGCTGTAGAGAGGCGGGTGTTGGTCTCTTCTCCCAAGTAACAAGCGAAAGGACGAGAGGAAATGGCCTCAAGTTGCGCCAGTGGAGGTTTAGATTGGATATTAGGAAAAATTTCTTCACCAAAAGGGTTGTCAAGCATTGGAACAGACTGCCCAGGGAAGTGGTGGAGTCACCAACACTGGAGACGATCAAAAAACGTGTGGATGTGGTACTTCAGGACATGGTTTAGTGGGCATGGGTGCTGGGTTGATGATTGGACTCGATGATCTTAAAGGTCTTTTCCAACCTTAATGATTCTATGATACCTCATGCCAATAAATTTTCTTCAAATTACACAACTGAAATTAACTGTATTTAATTTTAAACTTTCTGTAACTGAAGAACGTTCAACTAATTCATTTAAGAAAAGCTCCCACACTTTGGGGAAAAAAAATAAAGGAGGCTCCAATGTTACTTCCACTATGTTCTACATTACTGTCTGAAGTAGTTACTTCTATTCCAGTTCTGCAAACACTTTGGCACACTAGTACTACTAATATAGTTTGCAGGATTACAGCGTGCAATAAAGGATAGCATGAGCTTGGCGGACAGAATGACCTTCTACTGCCCTTTTCTAACCATTTCTCATTTTTCTCTCCCTGTTACAGTATCATTACCTATGTCTATTTCAATTACAGTTTTGTTAACATTCAAGTTTACTATCAATACTTATGTCTTCTGGAGCAGTCTCAAACTACCTCTGCCAGCCTACTGAAGATCATTTGCCAGGCAGCAGTTTAATGACAAAAAGAACAGAGTATAACAAAACATATACATCAATTTAGACATTTAGTTTTTATAGAAACTGAAAGCATTTCACTTGCAATTTTTTTCCTCATCCCACTGCTGCTCTTTCAGAAAGAAACCTTTTCCCTCCCTCAATATACTTTGTTAGAATGTATAAATTTCCTTTAATTAAAGTTGAAGTATCTGCAATCTATCTCCTTTTGGATTTCAAGAGTGATTTACTCTGTTGCAAAGCACTCTGTACAAAACCAGCTCTCAAGTAGTCTCAATATAGACAGCAAGATCCAACAGCAGGAACAAAAACCTCAAAGGAATACTCTAAACAGTTATAGTCTATGGCACCTTCTTATCTGTGCCAAAATGCACATGAGCAGCTACTAACACCTCTCACTTTTAAGATGTAATTCAGTCTAATACACTACACCTGTAACTGGTTAATACCAGTTTGGTATATTACACTACTTTCTACAGCTGGTTTTTCTCACTTAATACTACAGTAACTTGAGAAGATTTAACAGAAAATACAATAGAAGAAAGGCCAATAAATCCAAAGTTATAATAGTTAATGACTAAGTTGATCGCTTGTCTGCTTACAGGACAGCACAGGTGAAATATTTTTGAAGACACATACATCAACCACAGACCTTAAGTAAGTTTGCTTTTCCTTTTGTCTGAATTGAAGCATAATTCAGCAGCAGTTTTTCCTAAGAAACAGAACAATTACACTGTTCCTGGACTGCAAAAATTCATCAGTCCCTGTATGATTTTATTGCCACACCATTTTGTAAGGTAATATAAAACCTATGCTTAGGTATTACCACTTCTTCTGCTTACCATTAAAACTTGCCTTTAAAAGACAGACTATTACAGCCTTCTGCATAACAGGCTATTTAGATACCAATTTTTTCCCCCTGGAAAGTACAAGTCGAAAAGATTTTAAAACTGCAGAGACTAATGAGTTGGTAATATTATTTATACAGTATTGTTGTCATGCATTGCAGTTTAGAGTTAAAAATATAGGCTTGAAGACTCAAACTGAACAAATCTGGATATTAATTTCCTTAATACTACATTTAAAATGCAAGTGCCTGAAATACTAACTTCTGCATCCCAATATTTCTGCAGAATTTTTTTTACAAGGAATATGCATATGTATGGCTTTTTCATAGCTATTTAATACTTGAGATCGAATTAAACGGTAATGGTAGAATATTCCTTCTGTACTCCTACTGGAGCATGTGTCTCACAATAGAGTTGGAGCATGTTTTAACTATTTTCCTTGAAGAAATACCCTATTATAAATTTTGCAGTTACTCTGGCTCACATGAGAACTTGGCTTGAAATTAATACCACGGTTACACAGGGTTTAAAACAAAACAACCTATCTATTGAAAAGCTCTTGAATCAAGTAAAACCCAGCAGCCATTAATCTAGACTTTCAATGGTCCTCTCTCCAAACATACATGTTTTAACACGGGATGCAAACGTGTTTCAACTGAAGTTGTGTCTTGCAATATTCTGAAAATTGATCAATATGAGTTGATGCTACTGACAGAAAAATAAAAGCTGTAAAATTAGTCAACAATAGATGGCATTCTTCCTCTCAGTCATAAACCAATGTCCCGACATCACCTATAAGAGAATTTTGCAGCAGCAGTTTGTTTTCAGATACCTCACCAACTGTGGTCAACAACAAGCATTACTGTTCTTTCACTGCACAATGGTCCTGAAATTCACTCCTGTATCACAGAATTGTCTGACCTGAACTACTGCATTAATTAGCTTTTCTTCATAAAGCACTTTTTGCTGTGTGATTGTTCAGACTATAGATGACAGGAGATCAGTCAGTAATTACACAGCATGCATTACTGCATTAGTCAGAAAATGTAAACCACACACACTGGCAAACCCTTCGTAATTACATAAGGGAATAAATGCATAAAACTATGTTACAGAAATATTAACGTTCCAAAGTAAATTACTCAAGTGTCAGGAAATGCCAGAAATTGGGCTGCCGGCAATTTTCATTTTGCTCCTCGGTGCATATGCCTTCTAGACTAAAGTAGGCATGCCATCACATTACTTTTCCATGAGACCCCTGCCATAATCAGAATACATAATAGTTTTAGTCCCCCAAAAGGGATATTTACTAGATCCTCATCATTAAATGTATTCATATGTACGTAAGTACACATGTATGCATTTCACATCAACAAATCCCGCACTTAACACATATTGCTGATTTTCATTAGCAGGATATGCTGAGTATGTGAATACACAGTGCTCAGCTTTTGAAATTTTGGTATAGCTGAATTATCCAGCATCACACAGAACCCAGTTCTGTAGACAGGCATTCTTTACCCTCTTCATGAACTGCTACACAGTTTTTAACTTTTGTGACACACGAATACATCTTTCATTTCAAATAACTCTCAATACATTCTCCAAAAAAGGTCCATTTTATAAGCTGAGGTAATGCTGACCTGGAGGGGAAAAAAAAAATGGCAAGCCATGACAAACCAACTCACCCGAGGAGGATTAATTCTGTTTGAATGGAAAAAAACCAAACACCAAAAACTGCCAAAACAACACTCTCCCCCCACCATTCAGATGTTTCCTAGTATCCAATTACTTAATGTTGCAACATCTTAACATCTGTATATAAGACTTGGTTTTACAAGACCAACTATATCTGCAAAACAACTATTACACTGAACAGAATGATCCATTTCCAAATAGGTCACCAGCACGACTATGCATCTTAGGTCCACAGCACAGTTCTCCTTTTAAATTGAAGGCACATGTTGTAACCAGAAGAAATTATCTTCTTTCCAGACATTATCTTCTGTCAACTAAACACTAGTGACTGATGAGATGAGGATAGAGAGACATGGGGGAAGGGAGTGAGGGGGGAAACCGACATTATTTGCTAGACAGCAGAGGAACTCTGGGACTCACATTCTGGAGGGGAGCATCCTTACCATTACAGATGCTTCTGCTTTTCTACTCTCTCCCTTCCAAGCTCATTTCCTTTCTCCTCAGCTTCTGACACCTTCCACCCCTGCCCAATATTCTCCAATGTCAACCTCTGTTGGGCTGTTTCCTCATCCTTTATCTGCCCTGGGCCCCAGCGGGGGTGGAGGGGTGGGCACTGGGGAGACTCTCTCTGCTCTCAAGTCCAATGCTGCTGCACCAGCAGCTCCTAGCCTGGAGAAGCAACCACAAGGGACGTCCTCCTCAGTGAAAATGCAACAACCACATTTTCATCAGTAGCCACTAACATTTTTGAGTGCATATATACCTATACCTACACAACATCTTTCAGGTATTTTCTCCACTTGATTAGAGTTTATTTTTCAAAATAATGACAAACGGCACATGTCTGCTCTCTGGACAGTACTCAAGTCCCACTGTTAGCTCCAAGGCATCGAGCAACTAGAGCAACTGAAAACTTGGAAAATTGTTTTAATCTCCAACAAAACAATTTATTTGCCTGTAACATTACTTGAGACTTTTTTTTTTTTACTGGAAGTTCAAATTCAAACCAAAGTAGATACCTGGCATGGAAAATTTGAATAAAACACCATTTAAAAGTAACCAAAAATTCTAAAAAAAACCACCAAACAAAAAACCCCAAACAAAACAAAACACACAAAACCAAAAATCCTCATTTATCACCAAGGAACTTTAATAGAAGGTGTGTCTGCCAGCTCCATATATATTACACGCAAACAGAAAGTTTACAAGTACCAGCACTATTGAGTAATTTGGTATCTCTGATGAAGTATGCTATATTAGCTTCTGTTAAAGCTTCTATATGTAATAAGTTATCTCACTTTTTCCAGACTGAAGAGATGCACAATTACTGATATCAGCTTCAATAAACAAGAAAGTCAATAAGGTGTAATTTTTGAAGAGAGCTATAGATATGGTTTTACTATAGTGTCGCCCACTCCAGTATAAATTAAGTATTGGGACCCATGGATACCTGAGATTAATCCCAAATTTAACTTGCAATGGCATCTCTCCTTGAGATAGAAAAATGCAACATGTTTTTGAATGACCACCACATCAGATCACAGAAATACATGTACAAACACATTAGATTCTGAAGCTCAGCTTCTTGATGCTTCATGGCTAAGGAGCTTAAACTGTCAGGAYGGTAAACAAACAACTAAAAGAATTATACCAATTACACTGCACAGCTTATACCTGTAAATTAACCTTTGATATCAGACAGTCTATCCTACTGTAGAACAGATCTGTCTTCAGGCAACACAGAAGTCGTTGCATTTTTCAAGCTTAAAATTTGTGTTTTTAAAAAAAATCAGACTATTTTAAAACACATAGCTCTACATTATTATGCCGTAAATTAATTTTACAAACAAAGCATCTCAAGACACATGATTTGAAGCGTACAATGATTGCATACACAAAAACATTACTTGCCTTCATATGGTGTGTCCGGAGGTCCTGCTATTTCTCCTCTTAATTCTGTAAAATTCTCATCTACAAGATCTACTTTAATTTGATTTTTGCTCGTCTTAAAAATAAACAGAGAAACAAAGAATCGTAAGTAAGCATTTGACATACAGATTTCCCCAAAAATATGGTACTTCAATTTTTAGAATAGTAGTTAAAAAAAAATATATAAATAGAAATTTTAAAATACAGTAACCTAAAGTGAATAGCTATCTTCTGGTTGGAATTTTACTTCATTAAAAATAGACTATTTGTGAAGCATTAGAAATTTCAATAATATTATTTATACTATCACTAAAATAAGCAAAGCAACCCAGCAATATAATATCTAAAGTTATACTTTTAAGTTGATTACGTTTTAAAAAGACCGTGATCTTTCAAATCAGCTATTAATTCTACATATCTTAAACGACAGAATTAAATTGAGTAAGTTACATATTGTTTTTTTCTTGTTTAGAGCAATTTAATTTATAATAGACATGATTGTCACTTTCACTGGAATACAGAAAGACTTCCCCAAATGGAGTGCTCACTCTTTTTAAACAATACCATGATCTAAACAGAATACTGTAGTCTTGCTTAAGATCATGTTTATCTTTAATATTTAGGCATAAGGTACAATTTATTTATACACTTGAATTTCATTGTCACTTCCTCAACATTTTCACACTCGGTATCAACTTGCCAACAAAATAAAAACACTGTATTTTGATACTGAAAAAAACATATGTTTTCCAGAAACTGATTCTCAGAAGTGTTTAGCCAGAGCTACTCATTCCATTGAATTTGCTTTCCAAGTCCAGAGAGCAGTGTTAGTGAAATTCATACAAGTCTTCCAGCCAGTAACTTTTTTGGAGGGACGCAAAGCAGAATCTCCTTTTAGAAAGATACACCATGAAGTTTTTAGAGGTAAGTAATTACAGGTTTGTCCATTTTGCTACTTTTGTATACCATGCTCACTGACTGCAATACAGATTTCCTGAATCCTATGTTATTTTTTTTCAAGAACTTGTATAATCTTCCCAGATCCTTTAGAATTGTTCCAACTAGTTCTACGCCAAAAAGCCCTGTGCAGTTGCACTTCTCCCTCACAGTAAACCTGGTTGCTGACAGCTATGAGAAAAGAGTTAAGTCAGAAAAAGCTGATGGTTGCCATCAACTAGTTCTGGGTCTGCCCATGATGTGAACTGCTAATGATACAGAATTCACTGAACAACAGCTGGCAGATTACCTCCATTTCCTTCCTGTAAATGTTCTATAGATTCAGTCCCCCCACCAAAGAGGGTGCTCTTCTGACTGGAGATGCTCACAGATATAAAGAAAAATCGAAGTTTAAATAAAAGTTTCACCATGCAAAAGACCCTAATTAAAAGTTTCACTAAATTAATTTACTGGTGATTTGGGAGCTTTTTACATCTATAGTTACACACACTTATCTTTAAAACTTGGGTAAAAACCCTTCAACCCACACAAATGAAGCAGCACCTGCAACTACATAGTTGAGGCCAAGTACTGCACTTCAAAAAACAAAGATTCAACCACACTACAAATTAAGAACGCACCATGCACCTCCAAAATCAAAAGCCAGTTAAATACTAAATGTAATGGTTCTGTTTTACTAATTTATATCTATAAACTAACTTTAGTTGTTTTAAAAACTTGTTTTAAGCTCAGCATCAGATCTTGCATTGTCTTTCATGACTTTAGCTAAGGCATCAGAGAAAGGAAGTTAATAGAACTGATGGAACTATGTTTTTAAACAGATTTTAGATTTATTTTCTTTCCTGCTACTGTCCATATAAGTTGCCTGACCAGAGAGCATCCGAAACAGTTTTCTTTCAAGGCTTTGTTTCCATAATACTGAGCAGCAGAAGGACAGACTGTCCCAGCGAGACAGGCCTCCCCAACCACCAGGCACTGTAAGAAACTCCCTCTCTGAATCCAAACTCAATCATAGGCAACACATTCCTCTTGCAAGCTTTCCAACTCCCGTTTAAGTTTTTTTGCTCTCACTATTCCAACTGGCAGCTCATTCCACAACCTCACAATTGTTAAAAGCTTTCTAAACTACAATTTAGGTAAAGTTATAATCTATTTACGCCCACCTGTGACAGCATTGTTTCCCAGCTTCAACAAGTTTCTTGATATCTCTAGTATTTATTCCCCTCACAAAAATATATGGTATTTATACCCATTTCCCTTTTCACCTTAATTTTGCTCTAAACAAGCTGAAATTTTAATCTCGTCATACAGATATTTTTTTTAATTTCTCCACTCTATGTCCCATGATCACCTAACTAGCCCTACATAAAGGAATTTAGATGAAGTTTCAGAATCAGTGCCACGAATACTCTGTTGCACTCACTGAAAATATATCACAACCAGCATAACCTAAGATCAAATTTGCCACCTTCCACGGCAGCATGACACGAGGCTCAGATCAAGTGACAGAGTCCCAGCAAGGCTTCCTATCGAAGTTTTTGTCCCCTTCAGTGACTGCACTGTGCTTGCTCAGAGGTGTTGCCCCTGTGCATTAACTCTTAGTTCACAAAGCAGCACATTGGTTTAAATAACCAATACAGTTAACAAGCCACCAAAACTACCTGCTCGGGTAATGCAGTCATTCTAAGGTCTATTCAGGTTCTCCTCCTCTCCCTCTGTCAACCAGTAAGCTGTCAACTTCACCTGGTAAGCTCCAAGTTGACAGCAGTTCTTGTTCTTTGCAAGTAAAACCATAAATTTCCATCTTGAAGACTGAAGCAATAGCAAAAGGGATGAATTTCAATTATATGATCTATGGTTAACCCATGCTGCAGCTTGCTTAATTTTCTACTTAGCATTTTACTTTTCTTCAGTGCYCTGCACACTGTTGTAGCAGCCTGGACAGTCACCTTCATATTCAATTAGTACCACACCAGCTGTTTTTCACAACAAATCCTTCCTGACTCCACAAATTTGGTAAGAAACAAACCAACAAAACCCCTACTGCTAAGCTCAGTTTCTTTCAAGAGTCAGTGATCCTGGTTCCCCCATTTGAGATGACTGCTTTTATTACTAAATCTGTAGCTATCTCCATACCCTTATTTCCTTTGTACAGAACCTTGAGGAAAAATGGCAGGCTATATTACACTGTTTCAGTGTAAGGATTAATTTAATTTTGGGTTCATGCTTAAATTCTACATACCCTCTCCATATAACAAATGCATTTTTTTTATTTACATAGCTGAAGAACCTTTTTCATGCTATTCTGGTAGACTTTTCAAGGTGCAACTCAGCTTGACCTTGCCAATTCTTGCTTTTTCCTTCATCCCTGGAGCAATAACTAGTATTTAACTGTACTGAAGTGATTATTCATCCAGTTAAATCTGGAGTGTTTTCCTGCAATATTTCCCCCTAATGAGGATCACATAGGATAAAATTACTTAATTTTAGCAGCTCTAACAGAATAAATCCCTGGCCTCCACTGTAATCATCTGAGCTGTCTCTAAAACGTTACCAACAGCAGAGTTCTCCAAAAGCGTGCCTCTGACATCAACGATCTTAGCACAGAATTTATGAATCAACTTGTGATCTCACAACATAAGTTGATTTTCCAGACGCAGTTGTTCTACAAAGACCTCATTACGCTTCCATACCAAGTCTAAAACAGCATCACTTCCTGTTGATTCAGTAACAATTTGGTGATTAAATCACTGGGCTAGCAATTCCTGAAATGTGAGCCATGCCATCACTAGCAGCTTTTATTTCCATAATCTCAAAGAAGTTAAATTCTGTAACAATACAATTCCCACTAGCATTTCCTGACAATGTGAAAACACTCCAACACCAAAATCTTTTCCTAGGAATCTACAAGTCCAATACTACACTAGCAGAACTTCCCATCATCACACCTGAAAATTATTTTGATCAAGACTGACAAATAAAGAGAAAGGAGTGTTAATGCAATATATTGCACAATGCCATTCCCTTACCTTTTTTCTTCATATTCTAGTTGGACTATGCATAGCCTTTTTTTCTTTTTAAATGCATCCCCTACTTCACACCAGGGCTCTCGTCAAAAGATTTGTCATCTTTTAGACCATCCCAACTGCTGAGACTCTTTATGCCTTACTATAGTCACACTTACCCAATTTTATTCTGCCTTGCGGAGATTAAATCCAAGCATGGAGATTAAACTAAAAGCGTGAAGCAGAAAAGGTGGGGAAGATTCATATAAGGCACTTTCATCCATTACAAAAGCCTAATCTCTACGAAGAAATCCAAAGGAATCAATCCTTCATGAAGAGTCATTATGTGAGCATCTCCCAAAAATTGGACACAATCACATTTATCACAGTACCTATTGATCGATGGTATTTTGACTTGTCTTTGCCTGCCTCCTCTTTAAAAAAAAAATAATCCAGAATTACACTGTCTAGTTTTATATCTGAGTATCTTCCTTGAATAGAACACATAATCCACTCCAGCAGAAACTTTGAAGAGTAAGTTCTGCCACTGTGAAGACTTTATCACACACATCTTCTCCACTTCTACTAAAATCCTTTTAGAGAGCAGCTCTGGACCTTGTAATACTACTCTCAGATGACAACAAGCTCTTCTGTTCTTTTTATTCACCATAGTCTACAGGCCTTAACAAGGACTCCCTCATTAGAGCTGTCTGCCTTCTTTCTGCAGTTAATCCACCCTCTCTCCTGAGCCTTCCATGCCATCTCCTTCTTTCTTCTCCAATCTGCCTTCAAAAAACTATTTATGTGTTACTCATGGCCTATTATCCTCTTCACTAGTCCAGTACCTCCACTCTTAAAAATCAAAGTTTTCCTTCACAGAAGTTAAAAAGCAAAAAGAGAGCCAAGTCAAAACTGTAACATATCAACATCACAGGAGCATAAGACAAGATGATAAAAATTGCACTATTGTTCTAAATATTTCTTTCCCATGTACAAAATACTATCTACTGCATTTACAAAAAAAAAAAATTCCAAGTTCGATCCTGAGATAAGTCTACTTCCTGAAGACTGAAGGTAAATGAAGTGACTTTTTTTTTTTAGAAGTAGGCATTACAAGTACATCTGAATTTTTTTATGCTTTCCAAAAAGCCTCCAAATTCTACAGTTATTTTGATAAGCAGGCTATCAGAAAAAAAGTTAATCTCAAGTAATCAGCATAAAAATGCCTATTAACAGAGCTGGCAATGTATGGCTAGATACTGGTAGGTTTACCCAAAAATGCAGGAATAAGGTGTTTTTAAGTATTTTATTTTCTTTAATTACATGGCTAGCAGTTTTTGACATCTATGTTGAACCCTCTCGAGTGGAAGGAAAAAAAAACCAACACACCAACAAAACCCCAAAACCATCCCTCACACGTCCATGACAGCCATGGCTACAAAACATACTGTGTACTTAATAGCGGATGAGGATGGCATACAAAAAAGAAATTTTGGGTGAGGTTATTCTAGAACCAACCAGCTCTACTTACTCCCCCCATGACATTATCTTAACATTGGACCTTTGATCCCTGCATAATAAAATTACTCTAAAGAAATGAACAGGACAAATTCTCCACTATATATCCATTAGCATACATATTACATTTTAAACTGTTGTTGTTAGAATAAAAAAGGAAAAGAAATTATGTTTATTAGCAATATTAATAGCTTCAATTCAGCATGTTACTTTCTTAAAAAGAATAAAGTAGTGTCAAAATGAATTATTACTTGTATGTTGTAAGTGTATCTGTCTCACCTTACATATTCAGATACCACATGCAAAATTCATATCAAATATTTTTYGGTATAAATGCCGAGATGGTAAACAAGGATTTATAAAAACAAAAAAACAACATACACACAAAAAACACCCTACTTGAAACAGAATTAGATTTGGAATTTAAAACCCAATGGTTACTTCTGAATAATTCTGTGTGTAAAAACAAATCAAAACAAACAAACCCTCAAAAAACCTGCTATTCCATACAGCAATTCACTATCTGCAGTCTGTGATTTTATAGGTCCTGTAACATGACTTTCCTCCACCTTAAGGGGAACATACTCTAGACAGGCTAAAATACTCCTGTTTTCTGTTCACTTACTTTGTTTTTACAGAAAATAACTCGTAGAAAACTCTAGAAACATATGTATATTTAAAAAAAAAAAAAACAAAAAACAAAAAACAAACAGAAAAACTCTAACCTGAAAAGACACACATATAAATGATAAATGATGTGTACAGATAAACAAGTCTAGTTACAATAAAAGCAGCTAACTATTAAAACTCTGAAACCATTTAGTGCTTTAAAACTAGCAACTTACACATTAAGGAAAAGTTTTAAGAAGTGACAAAAATGCTGAAGAATGTACATGCCAAGATTTCAGCAAAGATTAAGAAATAAATTTGAAAAATTTCTCCAGAATTTTCTCAACCAAGGACAAAGTCCACTGGMTTGTGAAGGAGGGCGTGCATTTAAAACAAAATGTTTTCTATCACTAATTATTTCCCAACTGCACCACAAAAAAAAAAAAGTTATTTATCTTTCAGAAAGAATTTTTAAATTATTGTTTGATTCCTCTATGAGGTAAATTGGCAAGAAACACTTTTTAACCTACCTAAAATCTAATAAAAATTTAGTTACTTCTTTAATACAGCTACGATTTACAAATGTAAAGTAGGTACTTCTGAACATCCAAACATTTTATACTGACACTATAAGGATCAATATTTAACAAGCCAAATTACGAAAGAAATACTTCACCCTAGTCTGAAGCCATGCTAGCAAAACAAATCTATGGTACTATAAAGTTACTA
This sequence comes from Oceanodroma leucorhoa, assembly GCA_030449065.1. Classification (NCBI taxonomy): domain Eukaryota; kingdom Metazoa; phylum Chordata; class Aves; order Procellariiformes; genus Oceanodroma; species Oceanodroma leucorhoa. The sequence goes on from JASVER010000005.1 coordinate 19,380,084, forward strand.
GTGTCTCATAAAACTCTTCTTACCCTTCCCCCCATTTTATATTCTACCACAACAGTCCTACTCTACACCAAAATCTGGCATGAACATATCTCAAGAGAGTTACAGAGAAAGATCATCTGATTGACTATCATAATGAAATCCATATAATGCTATTTTCGCAAAAGGCCACGAGTACTCTGAGTCAATGTAAGTGTTGAGCAGAAAATCCCAACCTTTCAGTGGCAGTTTACTCCATTAAACAGTTATTTAAATTAACAACTTAAAAAACAAAATCAAGTTCACTCTTATCATATTTACCAAGCCCCTGCAAATCTGTGGATAAATATTCAAAGTAATTTTGTTTTGCCATAATTGCTATGTTATTTTCTTATACTCTTTTGCTATGATACCATTAACTCTCTCAACTTAGTCCAAATGATTCAGCTCTCCCCACTTCACTGTTATGCCAGAAAGCGAGGATCCTAACAAAAGCTCATCTCTTGGGCTGCTGTCTAAGAAGTCAAATACCAGCCTCTCCTCTCATCTCCCTGGCCTTACTTCTTTTCAAACCAACACTCTACCTCCTTAACCCTTTGCTACCCCAGAGTAGCTCAGGATAAGTACATTGCATCCGCTCAGCTCACTCTTTTGCAAGACATGGGAAAACAGCAAAAAGGCAGGATATATCACTCTACTAGGAAGCAAAGTGCAGGACACTGTCCTGCAGCAAAATGGCAAATTCAACTTCAAAAATGTTGAGGTCTGTAAAATGGTTGATTTTTTTCCCCCAGTCACAAAGAGCTACTAAAGCAAGAGGAATAGTTCAATACTTTGGAAGTATTCCTTCAGACTCACTCCAGCTCAGAAGCTGGAATCAAGTGCATCTCCAGAGCCCGAGCTTCTAAGAGAAGCAGAAATGTCACATAATTACCACAGTCACGGCTATGAAGTATATGCACTGCACTATCAGTTGAGATCAGCAGATCACATTTGCATTCTCCAAGAGTGCTCTTGCTGACCTTCAAAGCACAGAGCAATGCTCATCTGTGAAACAATCAAATGTTTGGGGCAGGGCAAGAAGAGAGGAAACAAGTCTGTCTAAAGCACATTAAAAAGCAGTTTTCCTAGATAAGAAAAGGTCAATACAAAGAAATGCATTTTCTTAAAATGCTCCCACGTTCTTTGACCCTACTATCAATTTCAGTCTTTAAGTTCTTCCACATTTCACATTCTGTTTAATCTCACTGTATTCACATGTGTTTTCTAGAGTTATGCCTGTTTTAGTAAAAATACGTGAGATTATTTTTGCATACTGATTTTTTTCATTTACTGATCAATATACTGCGTTACTAATACGTAACTTGTACTCTAATATATCTAAGGAGCTACAAATATGAATACTGTGTGAATTCTGCAGTACTGATAGACTCAGACTAGAATTCTGTAGTACTAATAGACTCAGACTAGAATTTTCATATTTATCACAGTTTTACTTATTAAATGCATCTTGGTAAGATTCTTCAGTAAAATGTCTTAACAAGAGGCTAAACCTGTGCCAACCTTAAAATTCTGTATTATTACACATGTTTACATACAAGAACAATACTGAGAGGGATTTTTTTTTCCTGTCAGAACGCACATCTCAAATATTAACAACGTCTTCATTTTGCAAGAGTTAGACCTGGAGCATCACCAAGTTTTAGTATAACTTTTTTTATTTAAGGTATCTAAATACCTATTCTTGCTAATGTTCAGCTGTTAAAACATAACTCTACCAAAAAATTTAAGAGACTGTACTTCCACAGCATCTTAAGCCAGTCTAACAGCTGCCAAGGTCCTACCTTCCCCCTGGTCCTGGTAGAACTAACGTAAAGTAGAGGATAGGATTTTGTGCAAGCGTTCATACAACTGGCACAGCAAACATCTGAATTAAAACTATTTTAGTAAGAAAGTTCTTTCATTTTAACCCAACTCCCTGATTTGATTTACCACAAACATTGCAAGTAAGAGAAGGAGCACAAAAGTGGGAAGAGAAGACCAGGCTGCAGGAGGAATGTGACACCGCTTCTTGGCACTGCCTTACGACAACTTAAAAGAATTTTGAAACTTCAGCTCTGGTGTCTGTCTAAACTATTTCTGACAAAATCCTTGCGTCAGTCACGGACACGCAGAGGTGTAACTGACACAGCTACACTGGCATAAGCCCTAAGTGCAGTTATACTATCATTGCTTGTCTCACTAASGGGTAGTGTGGTTAAACTGGTAAAGCTATGCCATGAAAGCTGTGTACATAACAGCATACTTACACTCCCGTACTGGTGTAAGGGCCCCTACACAGTCATAGGCTATGTCTAACTATGCAAGATATTTATGGTACCTAGGAGTATTAATCATGGGCAGGAGTTCCCCAAACCTAATCTGAGTGCCACTGAGATACTCAACATCAGAATGGGCAAAGTGCAAGAGACTTCTGTTCTGGATAACCCCATTCAGGAAAGCCTAAATGAACAAGCAATTTTGCAGGAATGCAAGATGCTTTTTTACTTATCTTTTTATGCACAGTTCTGTCTTTGATGCAGAACAACTGAAAAACCCTGCAGATAAAGTATGCTTTAATAACGAGTTTGAACCATACTTTGAATTAGTCATTCTATAAACACACAAAACCATTTGATGCAGATTCTGCAGTCAATGCTGTAAGTCTACCCTACTTAGGCTGCTAGCAATTCTACATGTAAAGGAATCACAGGATTCAGCTCATTTTAAATCGATTATGCTAATTCACTCGCAGTCCCAGAGCTTGAAGACTTGCAGAAATAGCTCAAAACAGTTTTTCTGTACCAGCTTCCCATATGGACACCTTTATTCCAAAGTGGAAGGGCTTAACTAAACGCCATGAAGGCTCTAAGAGTTTCCAGAAAGGAGCAAATACAACACAGCTACCATTATTTCCATTTGTATATGCTACGTTACTTCACAACAGCCTCCTGTACTTAAACACATCCTAACACAGCAAAAACTTAAAAAGACTTTCTCACAGTTCACTTTCAGCTAAAAATAAAAAGCGATACATATTTGGCTTGAACTAAACTACCTATTTAAGTAAAACATGGACTAATGCATTTGTGGGTTTGGGTTTTTTTTTCCTCTTCATAAAACACTGTACAAACATATTTCAGAATCTGAAGGCATGCCACCTTAAACCTTGATTTTCTAAACTAGACACACAATCATTCGTCTTTCCTTTCCCAATGAACTGTTGATCTTACTGGCTAATAATGAAATAATGAACACAAATTCGTTTCCTGTGTGTCTCGTGACAACAGACAGGATAGCCCCTAATAGCATTCCAACAGAAGAATGATACACAGTATGAGCTCAGCCCTCTTAGACATAAGCATAGCCAAATTGGAGTTATCCTGTGTGACTGACTGAGTTTTACGGTGTCCAACAAAACATAAGTGCTGAATGAAACTTCTTCTGTAGCCAGGGATATTCACAACATCGCTCTCCTGTGCAGACACTTCAAAGACTAGAGAGGAGCAATCCATGACCTTAGTACAATTCTGTTACAACACACTAGAATAACAGACACAGATCTGGTCCTCAAACCAAGGTTATTTTTGCTGCTCACAGAGGTACTTTATTTATTATGCAGATACTATTTTATGAAATACTCATGGCAAGCATATTCAAGTGCTCCCAATTCAAATATTACAAGTATTGACACTGAAGGGAAAATGCAAGATAAGTCAGGAGTGCAAAAGTGGACTACATCCCTAGAATGCCTTATAGAATACTATTTCTCAAAATTCACACTTTTTGTCATAAAAGAACTAAATTGCTTATTTTCCTTATCTAAATTGCAGCAAAGTTTTACCTAGTTTGTCAGACACAAAAAGATAGTCTGCATATTAATGAGAAAGTTTAACCAGAAGCATTTTCTCAATTTAATACCAGCAGCAATTATTAGTGTAAAAGTGATGAAGTATAGTAATGACAACAATCCTTACTAGGATTATGAAACAAGCTAGAAATGGTTTAACAGGTGAATAATTTAAGAACTACACTAAGTACTTGCACTAGTTTAATGGGTTTAATGCAACTGAAAGACCACCAGACAACTCAGGATTGGACTGTTAACCACACTTTCTTGCAGTTTGTAGTTACACAAGTTTACTACGACAAAACGTTAACTTTATTTACATTTCATACTGAGTAAAGTGAACTAACCTTAGGACTCGTACACTTCTTTCCTATTAAAGCCAAACTCCTGGAAACAAGCACAGAAGAATGAATGGGAGACTGGAAAGGTTAAAGGATTGGCTAATTCCTACTATCCCTTAGGTCCACAGGAGTTGTGGTCAGAGGGTACCATCTGGTAGCTGCGGCCTAAGCCCTAATCCTAAACTAACTCAGTTCTCAGTGACTGCCCTCTTTCCTCAGGTTTTTAACAGATTACCAAAGACAACCAAATGAGCCTGACTCCAATGGAGACCAAGTTTTTTTCTGTTTTCCACTTACTCCCAAAATCTTTAGGATTCTGCCAACTGGTATGCAGACCATTCACTAGACATCTGGACTTAACTGGATACATGTTAACATGAAAAAATGCCACTAACTGAACACAGGAATGAGCAATAGATCTTGCCTTCCCTGCTCAAATATTCCTACTACCAATACTTGGCCAATTCATAGGTCTGGTCAAATGATCACTAACATTATATGTTAAGTATTTTGAATCACAGATTTAAGTAATATTCATAACACTAGTGCTTATTAGTATCTATGTAATACTGATCTTAAAAGTGCAATGGTATTATATTCATAGAATTTGAAAAACAGCTACATGGTTCAGATAAACAGGCATAAAACTACAAATAAACTAATAATTCAGAAAGATCACCTTAGAAGTGAGAATAATAAGCAGTTTTCTTAAAACTTCCTAGTAAATGCATTTTGTTTTGAGCCAGCTATCCTTTAGTCATGTTGTGGTTTAACCCTGCAAGGAGCTAAACACCACACAGCCATTCGCTCACTCCCCCCACAGTGGGATGGGGGAGAGAGTCGGAAAAAAAAGGTAAAACTCGTGGGTTGAGATAAAGACAACTTAACAGGACAGAAAAGGAAGGGAAAATAATAATAATGATAAAAGAATATACAAAACAAGTGATGCACAATGCAATTGCTCACCACCTGCTGACCAATGCCCAGCCATGAATCATGTTCAACTTGCTCTCCACTAGGTCATGCAGGTCTTTTTCTGCTCGCCTGCTTTATTTCCAATCAGTCTCCAGTCTGTATGTACTGATGCATGGCGTTATTTCCTCCCAGATGCAGGACTTGGTACCTACCTCTGCTGAACTTCAAAAGGCTCCTGTCAGCCCATTCATTTCTCCAGCCTACTAAGATCCCTTTGCATAGCAGCCCTGTGCTCCAACACACTGACAGCCCCCACCACCACTTTTTTTATCTGCAAGCCTTCTGAGAGGCTGAACAGAGATTGGTACCAATATAATAACATCAGTTTAAAAAGTTCCCATCTTTACGCCTTTTAATTAACTAGGCACACTCTAGCTTTATTCACACAAACAGTCCCACTGCACTCACTAAACCTCTACTGACTTCAATGAGACTATTCTTACGAACCAAAAGTTAAGCATATGTACTAGCAGAAAATGGACACTGTTTAAAAAAACCTGTTGCTGATTCAGGAGCCATAATAGAAGACATCTCATTCTTACATATCTGCATTGGTTCTACATGATAAACGGGAAGAAAAACAAGCATCCACAATTTCCAACAGGCCCTTCTAGTAACACTAAAGCACAATTACTACTAAAGTTTCCATATTAGTGAAGATGCACCCAAAACTGCCCAAATATAAACAAACCAAAGTAATGAACTTTTTCTGAGCCTGAAGATTAAATGCTTATGGCTTTTCCAAATAGCAAGAAAATTTCAGAGATGCCACTTAGCATCCTACTATGAACTGACACAGATCACAAGACCACTAAAGGCAACAATAAAAGCAAACACCAGAGCTACTCACTAGAACTCTAGAAGCCTAAGAAGGGACATGGTATGGCAGCCTACCGTTACCTTTCCCTTCTCCCTTTCTCCTGTAAATCATAAAAACACACAGCGGACTCCAAAACAAATACCCACTTTCTTCTTAGAAATTAAGTACTTCAAATTTTGCCATTAACCTACTGTCTCTGCTTGAATGCTATTTTGGATTCAAGCAAGTTACAAATTTTAACTGCTACTTCAGATATCTGCTCATGCAGATACTCATAGTCCATAACTGCACTTGAGTTTCATTCATTCTCAGCCCTATCTGGGTTTACTTCCCAAGCAGATAAACCCCTGCCTCTTGATATTCATAAGAGAAGAATGTTTTGTGGTAGAGATACCAGCAACTCTTCTTGCTAGGAGGAAGCTATGTTTCCCCATGTGTTACCTTCAGTACCAAGAGTAGTGGTTTCACTGTAAGCTATCTATTAGCCTCTGACTTACAGACGGCCAGAAAACACCTTACATTTCTACATGATAAAAGAAACTGGCTGGCCAATTAAACATTGAATCCTTCAACGCCAGCATAATATAATTTCTTTAAAGGTAACACAAATGCTCTATTAAAATATGAAAACAGGTCACACATTGTTTAACATACCTGATGAACTACAACTACTTCTCAGTATCAGTCTTTAAGTGACCACAAGATTTTTCAACATGTTTCTATTCACTGTTAAATGCCAGACAGATTCTTCCTATCATAAAATAGCTGCTTAAAAACAGAGAGCAGGTAAGGACTGCGGCATTCCAGTAACTCTTTTCTGAAATAATACCAGCTAATCTTCACCAAAGTCTTCTCCCACTTATAAAAAGCGGGATACTATTATCCCTCCACCTATTTATTGGTTTCTCCATCATGCTGTAGCCTCATACTTTTGTTCAAAATATGTTTTGCAGCTTTAGAATTTCAGCCCATAAAACCAACAAGATAACAGATTAATGAAATGACAGAACAAGAGAAGAGACAAAGTTGAGCAACTGATGCCTTGCCTAGACTAGGATTTGGAGTATGATCTGACTTAATGTACTGCTTACTCATTTTAGAATTTTAATACAAGCACACTACAGTATCCTTAATACATATTTAACCAGTCAAGTCACTACCTAGACTAACTTAACAGCTTCATCTTTGTTAAAGATGCAGTACCTCATCTACCTTAGAATTTTAAAGCTTTTTCCACACACAAAGGTAAAAAGTTTTATTTAAATCATGCTTTAGACAGCACTCCTGACAAATTGGTTTCATCTATTTAATTCTAATATTAAAGAGATGCAAAGTTACAAGGATCTCACTTAAATACACAATATTCCACTTCTTAAGTTAATGTGTAGGGCTTATAATAAAAATAGAAATAATAAAGCAAGCAGAGGAAAAACGCTTCTGTTGCTCAAGTGCGAAGAGACTTTAAATGTTTTTTTCAAAATACGCAAGAAGCCCCAGACTCAACTTAAAATTAAAAATTCTTCATCTCTTATCTGTAAACCAGAGAGCAAGATAGTCTAAAATTCACATTTTAGTGATTTCCCAGAAATGCCATTTAAGTCAAGGAAACAGAAAGCGCTAAGTAATATGAAAAGCATATTTAGTCATATGAAAAGCAAGAATCCACAGCATCCTTGTCCAAGAAGAAGACAAGAGAACAAACTTCCTATGTACTTTTTCCAAGTGTGCCTGCCCCCTCCCCCAGGCATTTGTGCTCATACTGCACCTGTAAGGAAACAGGGGGGCTGCTCTACATGTTCAGGTGTAGCTCAAAGCATCAAATCAAGAATAATTGAAGTGCAGATAGTATGAGCCACTTTGCCTTCAGAGGGGGACTTAAAACTTCTAAATAACAAATTTAGCATCACCATTCATGAAAAAGTTTTTTTTTTTAAAGAAACAAGGCTTAATAATAATGTTAGTACACAACTCACATAGAAAACAAAAACAAAAACATTTTTTTCCTCTGTGATTTGTAGTATTTAGTTATACCTCCATTCACCATCTCACTCCATATGTTTTCATGCTTAGCGGTACTGACACCATAGTTTGACTGCCTTTGAATGTACCAACATTCACAAAAACTTTTGCTTGCAACTTAGACAACCATTGAGTAATGCTGAAATTTTGCATTCAAGACAGGGGAGTCAGTATATTCTGTAAACAGCAATTTTATATGTACTGCTATATCAGCATAACACTCATGTAGCTTGCTAATGGCAGGAAAAAGAAGAAATATCAAACTCTTCTGTATTACAATTTTTAAATTCCACAATTTCAGTTTCGTAAGAATTGTGGTCTTATTTCTGGGAAGCTTTAGGCAGCTTAAAGGCTATTTCATAATATTATTTATTTCCAACATTCTGTACTGAGCCCTTCAATACAGAGACTAAGCAAACAGGAATAGCAAAAAATGTGCTCACTAGATCCAACCTTTACAGTAAGAAAATTTACCATGGATTTCCCCCAAAACCTATGTAAGTTAAGGTTTCTTTTTTTCTACATAAAGCAAAGGGAAAGGGTCTTGAAGCCTTTACACAGCACTTTCAAATAAAGACTTCTTTGTTCCCACAATATCAGCTGGTTACATGGGGCATGAAGTCTAGATTTTCCAGCTTTGGTATAAAGGTATCCACCTAGAAATTTACCTTAGTTTACATGCAATTCTGTATTTGCTGTGCAATAGCTTGGTGAAATCAGCCAGGGCTCTGAAGGCAGTTGTAAAATAAGGCCCTTACATTTTTCTAGGGGCTACTTCAAGCTGCATAGCAACAATGCTGTTAGCACACACTTAATTTAAAAGCACATCAACTACTGCTACCCTAAACACATTTTCCTTAAGGCATTAGTATCTTTCAAAAATTATCCTCTCGATTTTTCCTCTGGGAATATGTCCAGACCTCTAAAATACCAGCTTTAAAAGTTACATATTCACATCAATATTTCACAAGCATCTAACCTGCAACATCATCCCAAGTAGGATGACAATGACGACACAACCATTAAAACCTATCTGGCTGACRTCCACCAACTCTGACACAGGCACAGCAAAAGCTGTATCGATGCAACCCTGCAAACGCTGCTATGTATTGCCCCAAACTGATCAGAACTTCGTTAAYGTCCCCCTGAAAGTAGTCAGCTTCTCTTACTGACCACCACGTACCTCAGAACATACTGTTCAGGAAACAAAGTAACATGATTGAAATAAGTGAGGCTTTAAAAGCATCCACCTGAAGGTGAGTAAGCCTGCAATGGGATAAAGGAAGTTCTGTATTAAAGTAGCCTAAATAAATAGGTATTTACTTGCAAACCTTTAAAAAAAAAAAAAAAATTAAAACCAGGCTCTGCAGCCTCAAGCACTGGCTCACCAGAGGGGCGAGTTACAGARGATGTGTGGATCACGTACTCCCCATCTCAGCCTCACCAATTCGCTTCATCACCTCCCGGCCCGCACGGAGAAGCCTCCCCCCGGCGGAGCGGCGCGTGGGCCCGGCTGCGCGCGGGCAGCGGCACTCACGCGCGTGCGGGGGGACGCCCCGCGCCGGGCAGGCCCCACCCCGCCGCCTCCGGCCTGGCAGCGCGCTCCCCGGCATCGGCCGCCCGCCGCGGGCGGCAGGGACCCTCGCCGAGGGCCTGCCTTCCCGGCCTCCTCGGGCCGCGCCCGCCGCCGCCACACTTCCTGGGCCCGGCCCGCCGGCCCCGCTCCCCCCTCGGGCCGCCGGCGGCTCCCGCTGCCCGCTGGGGGAGGGGCTCCGCGGCCCCCTCCTCCCCCCTCCCGGCGGCTGGCGGGTCCCGTCTCCCCGGGAATCGCCATTCCCCTCCCCGAGGCCGTGGGACGGGCCCACCCCCAGCGCGGGGAGGTGGGGCCGAGGGAGAAGCGGGGTCCCCGCGCAGGCCGGCGGGGCGCCCGCACCTTCCCCCGCTGCCCACACTCAACACACACGGGGAAGGGTGGCGGCGGCACGCCAGGGGTAGGGGGGAGAGGCTCTGACCTCCTCGCTCTTCAGCACCTCCTTGAACTCCCGCTTGATCCTCTGCACCGCGATGTTAGCCATCTCCGCAGCGGGCACCCACTCGCCGCCGCCTCCGAGCCGGGCCCAGCGAGCTCCGCCGCCGCTCCCGCTGGATAACTCCCGGCCCCACCAAAATGGCGCCCGCGCCGAGCATGCGCGCTAGGGCAGCCGGCTCTGCCGCCGCTGCTCAGGAGGGGCCGCCGTGTGCGCGGAGCGGAGCGGGCACCGGGGCTCCCCGGCGGTGGGGGGTCGAGTGCTGGCCGGAGGGGGAGGCGGCGGCATGCGCTCTCGGCCGCCTCCTCTCCGTTGCCCCCGAGGGAGGGATGCCGCCGCCTCCTGAGGAGGCGCGAGGGTTTCGCCCCTCTCGCCGCCCGCCCCGGGAGACACCTGTCTGCCGCCGCTCGCCGTGTCATGGGCCGGGCCGGGTTCCCGGCGGCGCCTGGCGAGAGCGTGAGGAGAAACGTGTGCAGGCAGAGCCCTGCTGCCGCCCCTGGCAGGCCCTGCGGCAGAGTTAAGGCGGTTGTGTTGTCATGGCTCCCGCCGCGGGCAGCGCGGCCCTCCCGGCCTCCCCTCCCCTGCCCGGCCCGGCCTCGTGCCCGCAGCGCGCAGCAGGAGGGAGCCCTGAGGCACCGGGGCGGGGAAGGGGGTGAAGGAGTGCTCTCGGGAGGGCTGAGCCGGCAGCTGGGCTCGGCCGGGAGGGGGGCCGAGGTAGCAGGGGGAAAGTCTGAGGTGTCCCTGAGGAAACAGCTGTCTCAAGGAGCAGCTGACATGTCTTCTGGTGAAGTCCCTGAGCAAAAATAACGAGGGGGGTTTCACATGCCTTGAGAATCTGCTCAACCTGCCCATACAGCAGTTCCCATCTATTTTGTTTCCCCTTATGCTTGGTGGAGAAAACTGCAGTCCCTTGCACATCTCTCTCCTGGCCCAGCTCCTTGCCTTCTTCCCACCCTTGCCCTTCCCTTGGAGACACTGCTGCCTCCTCACGCGGGACAGGGGGAACTTGCAGGCCCAGGAGCAGGCAACTCTGAGGAGGCAGTGTAAGTCTTTTTACGGATTCTGCTACGAGATTTTAAAGGTAGAGTAAAAGGTGCATGTCAGTCCTGTCTAACAGACTGTTACATTTTCTTGCAGAAGCAAACATGGCAAGCCACAGATGTTGCTCTGTCTGGAAAACTGAAATAGGATTATCAGTAACCATCCCTGATAGCCTGAGGTGCGCAAAATATGGTATGGTACGGAAGAGCATAGACGGATTTTCAGGGGGGAACATCAGATTGCATTTACAACTGTTGTTTATTCAGGAACTAGAGGCTTTCAAGACATTAAGGTCTATAGAAAGATCTTATAGTGCCTCTTCTTAACGGTGCAGTGCAGGACAATGTGCAACATTGACATTTATCTCAACAAATGTCTACTTCTGGTATGGCTGTTATCTGCAAGTGCTGTTTATTTATCTCCAATAGTATACACAGCATTTTGACTACTATATACACAATAAAGAAAGTATAGGCCCAACCTATAAAAAAAAATCTGGCAACTATATACAGATGCATATAGTCCTTTTTCTGTGTGTTTACTCTTCCCCTGTGGTTTGACTGGAAAAAGTCCATTTTCCTGCAAGAATGTTGTACCATGTGCATCTGTTCATCGAATCAGGTCTTCTTCAGACCGAAACTTGTTTTTAATGCAATACACGATGCAGTTTTTCAGCTGAGGTTTTCAGTACCTTTTTGAGAAGGACCATTTTGCGTTAGGCTGATTTCTTTTTAATGACTTCTAGTGTGATCTTGGGCCTTCATCTTCAGAATAATTTAGACATCTAAGTCCCACTGATGTGTCTTAAGTTCCTTTTGAGGAGGTAGGCCGTAGCTTCTCTGTGCCTTCTCTGTGCCTTAGGCTCTCACCTGTAAAGTAAAGGTAATAACTCTTCTCTGCCTCTTAGAGCTCATAGATGAAGTTAGGTTTATGGTGTGCTCAGCTCCTATTGAATACTATAGACAAAAATTATAAAGGTAGTACATAAAAGCTCCAGGTTAAATGACTCATGTCTTTTCAGGCAGCTCCTAGAAAGAAGCTGAGCTTCTACTATTCAGATGTTGCTCTGAATGGAGTGGAAAACATGACCTTTATCAAGTGTCAGAATCCTCTGTGTTCCTGTGAGTATTCTTGTATGTTATAGGTAGTAGACATCCAGTAATAGCCACAGTAAAGGGCAACAATTTTGCCTGGTTTGTATCTAGGTTCATTTTCATGTGCTCATTTGGATTACAAATGTCAGAGTCTGTTACTGCAAAAAGCAAATCAAATTAATATGAATTATTGTATCTCTTTTCCTTAGTATACCCCATTCCTTTCCATTGTCCTTAAGTAGGCATCTTTCAGTTATCTCACAGCTGTTTCATATTCACCATATACTGTGTTAATTTTCCCTTTGGTAAAAGATAGATATAGGAAGGCTTTTTTTGGGGGTACAACAGAGTAGTGGCAAGTTTTGCCAGGATTAAAACACTGCATAAAAATCAGTACCTTATGTAATCAGCATGCTGGGGTTATCATTGTATACCTCCTATACTGTTTTACGCTTTAGTAGAGTTTACTATTTTACGGAAGACTCTACAGGGTTTTAGGCCAGAACAGGACCATAGACTAGCAGTCTTTGAATAGGTGTTTTGAGTTTTGGTTTTGTTTAAGGTTTTTTTGTGAAATAAGAAAATGCTTAGAAAAAATGAGAACATAGCCTCTTTGTGTGATTTCAGTGACTTCCATGTCTGACTTCATAATATTTTTTATACTACGTTGATAATATAGTCCTATATTATAGTCCTATCATATAGTCTATCCTCTGAATTAAGTTCTCGTTAGTCTTTCACCCTTAGAAAAATCCATACACAAAATGTAAAACTAGTCCATTTAACATAGTCAGGTCACTTTTTGAATCACAAAATTTTGTCGTATATCTGATTTCAGAAGGTAGTTCTTTAATTGATCCCATCATCAATTTAGCTTTATACCAAACAGTTCTTTCAATAGCAGCTTTCACAAACTGGCTGCAAATTGGTCTATACTTTTGGCCGTTGGTGTTGATCATAACTAATAGAGTGAGAGATACAATTCTGGGTATCCATGCGTTGTTTCGCATGTTTGGCATATTGCTTTGAAATACTTCTGGAAGTGGGAGCAGGAAATATGGTGTATTAAATGAAGTTCAAACTATGTAAGATTACTGCAGGAGGAAAGTTTATAGGATCAGTGCCTATACAGTAAGATCAGTGGTTGTAAGACCTCAGCCCAAGCTCTCAATATGGAAAGGCTGCCAATATTCATTAGCCGGGGCTAGCATAACCAAACATCCCAAACACTGTATCATTTCCCATGTAATATGGGAAATATTATCTATCCTACAACCTATAATAGGAAACAGTTCCCCACATTTTCATGGAAAAGTGGCTGTTGTTCACGCACGAATTGCGCATGTTGGACTCACGTGCTGTGTATACAGTACAGTCACCATGTACATGGTTCATCTGTCTGAGGCTATGGATGCCCCCCAACTCCAGTATACTGCCTGAGCACTCCAAGATGCTTTTGACAGCACTGAGTATGATTAAATTTCTGTTCTTCAAGTTAAGATTCTTGGTGATCTTCTCATTTCCATATTTTCCTAATTTCATTCTGTTCATATCAATAGGATATTTTTCTATTAGAATTACTCAGAGAGAATTTGGAATTATTGCAATTGTTCCCTATGATTAGAAGAAAATGCCATTTTTGAAACTATAACTTTCCAGCATGCAACATTCTGTTCCTCTTTTGCTGCTTTGTGTCTTGCATAACAAGACTTCCCCCCTCCTCATCTTGGCCTCTTTAGTTTAGAAAAATCAAAAATGTCAGGCTTGATCTTCTCTCATTGTTGCTGGAGGGTTTCTCATTGGAGAGGAGAGCTGTCTCAAGAGATCTGTATATTGATTTCAAACACTTTAGAAACAAGGGTTGAACCTGTACCGTATTTTTAATTCTTATTTTGTTTATTTCATGAGGCATCCATACGAGGATTAACTTTACAGGCTGTATTAGTATTAGATGGTATGCACTTTGCATTTAAATGTTCATATGCTCATTTATGATAATGCTTTATTTAAAAAAAAGCAGCAACAATTAATATTCATAAAACTAAGTTATTTTTAAATTTAACCCTCATTTTCTACCAAACTTACAGCTCTCTTTCTGTCATCCCAGCTTTTAACAGAGAGGTCTACATGCCAGAAGTTGTCTTTTTTATTTGCATATCATTTAGCACATTTCAGAGACTATGAAAATAAATTTAGCCTGCACGTTTTATTGTCTGTCATATTGTGTTCCTGTTGTGGCAGCGTCTGGATGACTCAACTCATTCCGAAGATTAGCTTTATCATAAAAATAACTAACTGGTTGTGCAAGTTGACCGAGTTTTAAGTTGTCATCTTAACTTTCCTGTTCCTCCTATACGTGTCCACGTCCGGTTGCGTGGACAGGTGTAAGAGTGCCCTCTCCTGGGTGGAACAGGGCAGATTGGCTTGCTCGTGTGAGACGGATCTCGCTGTTGGGGAGCTTTTTGCCTTACAAAGAGCTCATGGCACTGCTACTGCCTTGTCCAATCTTTCCTGTAAGGGTGTTGAGGAAGAACTTGTAGGAGTTCTGCAGGCAGAAATGCTCAGAACAGTAGAAGGGAAATTGTTCGGTGTTCCTGGTAGAAAGAAGCAGTATTCACTCATGATATCTGCACTTCCCAAATTGTATTTTTCGTGTCATTAAGCAGCTTAAATATATATGCTTAAAAAGTCAGTGAGCGTACTAACTAAACATCAGAGTCATCTGAAGTCATTCAGTTTGAATTCATATGATGCAATTCATCTGGCTTAGTGGAGTTAGATCAGAAATTAATTCAGCTATTGATTTTACATCAATCAGTCTATTGCTTAAACAAGATTTAGCAAAGTTTTCATTAAATAATGCATGTGCAGAAATTTTTGGTAGTTTAATAATAACACCCTATTGTTCTTCACTTGTTAAGGGCTTTTATTAGAAATTGACAGGACACTCTGGACTTTTCATTAATTTGGTGGCCTAGCAATATCTTCTAAATTCATGTTACATCTGAACCTGATGTTTTTGGTAGGAAAACCTAGATACAAACAGCCCCAATGCTTTCAAAATTATTGGGTTTTTTGAACTTCCACTGCTTTGTGGAGGAGTGATTTTCAACTGGTGGTACATACACCTTGGGATCTAGGGGCTGTTTCTTGTGGGCTCATGAAAGGCAAAAAAAAGAAAAAAAAAAAAACGGGTTTAGCTGTGAGATGGTTCTTGTAATTCTGCAGGAGGTCCCAAGTTTATTAATATTCTTAATGAGCAAGCATCTACCTTGAAAAATTTGGCATCAGCAGACTGACAAGATGACCACAGGGAACTAAAAGCATTTCTTATAAAGGAAAAGGTGTAAGGCTATACTCCTTTCTTCCTATTACAAAAAGAAGATAGCAATCTTTTTGAGTGTCCTTTCAAAATGAAAGCAAGCTGGGGATACAGAAATAGATTTCACAACTTAACATGGCTATTAGTTTTATGAGTATTAGAATTATAAGGGAAGAGAGGATTTGGCCAATAATATAAAGCATATAGTCAGCATGCTATTGTTTTCCACTCAGAAACATTTTCTACTCTAAGTATTTGTACCATTTTAAGCATTTTGTATTACCATCTATTAATGTAATAACTTATAGCACATTATCAAATCTATGTAACTTTAATTAAATATGGTGGTGTTCCTTTCATAGATAGGTACAAAAGGGACTTAAAGCTGCCTTAAAAGGGCAGGTGGACAGCTTTTCCTGGCCAGCTGGACATCATCTTCTTTTGTCGTTAGGATTTGTGACTGAATAACAATCCCTGCTATTTTAGTAACTATAGGGGCTGAAATCAGATTCAGGATGATGCTCAGAAAACCTCCATTTCATAAATGACATCAGGACTGAAGTATATAGGACCTTGAAGCTGGAAGCTTAAATTTGTTGTTCAGTGCAGTGGTAGCCAGGGAAGTACCTAAATGTAATGAGTAAGAGAGAAGATAATATTTTGGAATGATTGCTTGGGGGTAGAGTTAGGGTCTCTCAGAGTTTAGAATTAGAACTGGAACAGCAAATTATTGTGAAGCATTAATTGAATGAATATGGGACTCCAGAAAAAATAAAAAATAAAAACACTTCCTGTTAGAGGAARAGTAAATGCAGTCACAGCCTAATTGCACTGCATTGGTAGTGGTCTTTAATTGCCAAAATATTTTCATATTCCTGAAAGTGTAGATAAGCTAACTGCTGGAAAGCTCGTTGTGTACAAAGTGGTCCAACTGACAACATGTAGATCAAATCTGGGTCTCCAGGATGCTTCCACCTGGCTTCCGGCCTTTTCCTTTGAGGGAAAATCCACTTATTCAGGGACTGTATGTTGCAAACTGTCCTCCTACCTCACTGCTGTGTCTTCTCGGGAGAAAAGGATGTGACTGGACATCTTTTCCTCTTCATGTATGTAACCTGAGACATAGCGCCATCAATGCAGACTGCAAAGAGGTATATGCAAAATGGGAATCAAACTCCCGCAGGCAATAGTGTTATACAGTATATGTGGTCCCAACTCAGAATGGTTTCCAGCTATAACAGAATATGGATTAAAGATGTATGAATAACTGCAGTATAATACACGAATATATGCAGTAAAATCAGAAATCTGCTAGAAGCCAAACCACAGAGAGAACATACTCCAGTATACTTTGCATTGTCAATTGTTATGAATCCCTTCAATGGTCTCCCTGTTTTGTAAAGCACAAGACTTTTTAGGGATCCTCAAAGGTAGGAAAATATCATTCCTTTTAATAAAAAAGAAATCTGGAGCTCTTGAATTCAGCTATTATTGCTTGATCTAGCAATTGCAGGATTCTGAGGCTTTTTGAAAATTCTAACTAGAATTTTAACTTCTTTCTAATGATGGCCATCTTGCTAAACTACAGTATAATCTGTCATGATGGGCACCAAATCCACAACTGATGGAAGTCTTTTGGAACTGTCTACAATAAAAATTTACAAAATAGTGAAGTTTGTCAGAGATCATCCAGAAAGAGCTCAACCATGACAGATGGGTAATTTATCAAGTGGTATTGCTGTTGATACCATCCTGAAATACCTGTATTTTGGAGACTAGAACAATTTTGCATCAGAAAAAAGAAACTTTTCTATTGATCTTACTATAGTAGAATACTAATTTAGGGCTAAATCATTAAGTCTAGATCACTAGTCACTGTTTAGACCACAGCTGTTTAAAAAGTTAATTGAACTGCATTTGAAGTCACAGAAACCGGTAAGGACCAATTCAAGAATACGAATTAAGACAAGCTGATTTTGTTGTTTTCCTAATCTGATTGTCTCCAGTTTGGCCATGTGGCTAGCACGAACATAGGATCTGGCAAGTTATTAGAGGAGAAAATTGAGGATAAAGTCAGGTTAAACAAACAAGRCTCAAATAGTGTTCTGTTAATGTATCAAGTAATGTACAATTTCCCTGAACACAGCAGAAGTAAGCAATTTCTCTGGTCTTTGGATCTCTGTCAGGCACACAATGTTTCACAGAACAGTATCTAGAAAATCCCTACTATTCTATGTGTCTTTCTTTTCAGTAGTAGCATATGCCTTTGTTTAGGTGGAAGATCTAGTTTAGATGTAAGGAGCTTCTTGTCTTGTACATTTTTCTCAAATGAGGGGTAGCAATTATAGCAGTTTCAGCYTTCCCATCTTCCTGACAGAGTGCAAAAAGATCACATGGTAAATTGGAAGTTGTCACCTTTTAAAAGGCAGTATTCTAGACTGTATCTTTCTTTCCCTGATTAGAGGTTAGTCATGCTGGGAGATACTCAGTCACGCTGTATGATTGTCTCTCAGGATTTTGCAGATCCTAACTCTTTTCAGGACATGGTTTAATGGGCATGAGTGCTGGGTTGACGGTTGGACTCGATAATCTTAAAGGTCTTTTCCAACCTTAATGATTCTATGATTCTGATTCTTAGTCCTAGGAATGTTGTGATGTTACGCTGTTGGTCCCTTCCCCAAACATACAGCAGACATAAAAGATATTATCACTGAATAGTGTATATATATATATATATAGTCTCTTCTGGCACAGATATTTCTAGGTGTCTTACTATCCCTGTATGTTAATATCACCCGTCGCAAATAATTTTACTCCTACTGAAATTGTGATGAAAGTGCTCTGCAGATGTACCTACTCCCAGGTTCCCTCTTGAGTGGCACAGTATCACAGAACCACAGCATGGTTGAGGGTGGAAGGGACCTCTTGAGATCATCTAGTCCACCCCCCTGTTAAAGCAGGGTCAGCCAGAGCAGGTTGCCCAGCAGGACCATGTCCGTTTGGGTTTTGATATCTCTAAGGATGGAGACACCACAGCCCTTCTGGGCAACCTCTGCCAGTGTTCAACTACCATCAGAGTAAAGAAATGTTTTCTTATGTTCAGATGGAATGTTATGTATTTCAGTTTGTGTCCAGTGCTCTTGCCCTGTCACTGGGTGCCATTGAGAAAAGTCTGGCGCTCTCAGTAGTTTCTCTCCAGAGGAGCCAGACTTCTGCTATAATATGGCACTGGCTTCAAATTTTTCCATCTTTGTTTTCAGTAATTACCTCCAGTTTTAGAGACATCTATGTCCAATTTTGATCTTAGTAGCTTAACACAAAGTAACCACAAGAACCCATTTAAACAGTGAAAATGTAAATTCACACTCTTGAACACTGAAATGGTTTCCCTTAATCTGTGCAGTGTTTTTGCAAAATTTGTGAACTGTGAAGTGTGAGTTGAAAACTACAGAATTCTTTTTTTTTTCCTGACCTGACAGTGTTATCAAGTTCTGTAAATCCTAATTTTCTTTCTTATACCAAACCACTTGTAGGGTTTACAGCTCCTGTTCAACAGGTTTGACATACTGCAGCAAACATCCAGCTGAATCGTGCCTGTGTTAGTTTGACTGGAATAGAGTGAATTTTCTTCATAGAAGTTAGTATGGGGCTATGTTTTGGATTTGTGCTGAACACAGTGTTGATAGCACAGGGATGTTTTTGTTATTGCTGAGCAGTGCTTACGCAGAGTCAAGGCCTTTTCTGCTTCTCACACCGCCCCACCAGTGAGTAGGCTTGGGGTGCACAAGAAGTTGGGAGGGGACACAGCTGACCCAACTGACCAAAGGGATATTCCATACCATATGATGTCATGCTCAGTATATAAAGCTGAGGGAAGAAGAAGGAAGGGAGGGACATTCGGAGTGATGGTGTTTGTCTTCCCAAGTAACCGTTACGCGTGATGGAGCCCTGCTTTCCTGGAGATGGCTGAACACCTGCCTGCTGATGGGAAGTAGTAAATGAATTCCTTGCTTTGCTTGCGTGCGCGGCTTTTGCTTTCCCTATTAAACTGTCTTTATCTCAACCCACAAGTTTTCTCACTTTTACCCTTCTGATTCTCTCCCCCATCCCAGTGGGGGGGAGTGAGTGAGCAGCTGGGCTGTGTGGTGCTTAGTTGCCGGCTGGGGTTAAACCACGACAATGCCACATCCTCAAACAGCAAATGTGCACAAGCTGAAACCCTTGCATGATGTTCACACAGATCTTGGCCAGCTGAGAAAGCAGTCATTTCTAGTTCACTTTTCAATACCCATGTTCTAAGATCCAAAATGAAAAGCATGGTTGAATGTGCTACAGAAACCAGAGTATCACTTACAGTGATAACAGATCAGATTCTTTTCCAACAATTTGATTTAGTTCTCTGTAGTCCATCCAGAGATGCTGCCACTTTTTATGTGATAGAATACTGATCTCCAAGGACTGACTGGCAGAGTATGCCTTTTGATACACCTCCTCAGTGATGCATGAAATGCCTTCTCTCTTTGTTCTCTCTTTTTTTCTTGGTAAATAGTGCTTTTGCTTTTTAATGGATGGTTACTCTTAAATTTCAGTCATATACTGAGTACCTAATACCAACTGTAAAATTCATATATCCATTTCAGATCAGAGTAATTCCCGGTTCCTGACCAGAAAAGTTTGACTCTTTGCTGCTTCTTAGATGTAGTAAAGTGTTCCAAAAAAATCCTTTGGGGTCTTATTTTCATTTCCTTCTCTCACATTTTCTTCTGCACTAGCATTCATCAAATCTACTGGCTTGCATTTTGTGCCTGTGGTTCGTCTGTTAGATATGGCTTCTTCTATTAGATGTTCACTTGGAAAATGATCAGGGATTCATTTTTATTTCAAGTCTGTGAGAATTGTAACAGTTGAGGGCTCTGACTCATGTTCAGAGGCAGTTTCAGACTTAATGCTGAAATGGTTCTGAACATAGAGAGAGGGTGACATGTATTTTTCCCGAGTGGCAGCAATTTTCAGATGAATACAGCAATGTTAGCTGCTGGTAAGTTTATGGCTGCAGATAGCTTATGGCTGTGAACTACAGTTGCTTAAGAAGCAGTTCACATTGTTTCTCATCTTTTCTTTGCAAGAAAGCCACCACAATTGTGCAGCTGCTATTATGGTTTCTGCCCCAGAGAAAAAACAATTTGTTAAGGTTATACCAGTGTTGGTTCACTTAGACCGCATTTTTAGAGGGGATTTCCCAAAGTATTTGCAAAATATGTTCCTGACGCTGATTGCATAATTATCAATCACAATGAAATTTAGTGGACCTTTGTCTCATTAACTTGTGTTGTTACTGAGAACTTAACTGTTCTAATTCTACAGATCCATTTCAGCCAAGTTCAGATGGTATATCTTTACCAGTGAGTGTTATCATTAACAATTTGGTGGTTCAGATCTTAATCCTCTATTTTTAAACATTTTTTGCAAGCCTGATGTTGTAAGTGTCCCAGTTGGCCTGCTTGCATTTCATAGTTACTGTAAGTTACTAGTCAATATTCTAGTTAAGTGTAAAATAATCCTTGTCATCCCCTCAACTTCAGATTTCCTTCCTCCATTTCCTAGTTTGGAAAACTTCATTGGGCAGCTGTGATCTGGTAGCATTGCAGCAATCCTTTGTAATCATTTCCCCTGGACTGTGGCTAATTTATCTCAAAGTCTGTGTTGGTGTGTTGATGCTTCAGGAGCACAAAAGCTCTCCATAGATCGTCTGACAATTTCAGTGGAGTTTCTTCTTTCCACTGAGCCTTATTTTTTCTGTGAGTCCTGACAGCTTAGGTTGTGGTTGGGTGTTCATTAAGGCTGTATCTGTACATTGACAGAAAATCTGGCAGCATAAATTTGGTTCAGTGGTGATCACATGACTGAATTTCTGTTAAATTATCCTAAGTACACAATACAGTGTGCCAGCTAATTCACAGGCTTGCTGCCTAGTATCCCAAAGTGCTTTGCAATTCTCCAGTGCTTTGTGAGATGCCAGCCCAGCTGAATTCTAGGAATGTTTGTGAGCAACTTTTCTAAGGACTTGGCTTGTTTTTCCAAAAGTAGATCCCTCTTTCCAAAAACCCGGTGTCGCTGTCAAAAGGCCACTCCTACCTTGCTACTGCAAGAGTACTTTATAATCTTCTCCTTTCCACTTCCTGGATGCCATTTTCAGACCATGCTGCAGACGTCTTCCAAGTGGCTCTTCAGTATCAAAATTTGCAGGAGAGTTTCACGTCGATTCCTTCTGGGAATAGCATTATCTACTCATTATGGACTGCATACAAGAAAAGAGGGAGCAGACAGAAAAGGAGTTACATTAAGAGGTTTTGCCCCATTTCTAGATCATTTTTCAGAGCTGATGAAACTGCATGAATTGCAGATGAGGAATTTCCACTCCACAAAGTATCTGGATGTGAGCGATACAATGCCTGGTGGCATGAGTTATGCAGCAAAGATGAGAAGAACATCAGCAGAAAGAGAACTTCAGAATGGGAAAAGTAATGTTCTTGGGTATCTGTAAACAAGCTCATCCATTATTTGGCAAGTTAGATCACCAACATGACTCCTGCTTTTCCATTGCCTATTAGGGTAGAAAAGTTGAAAGCTAGCACTGTGATGTGGAATGTGACATCTGCCTGTTGCTTTACAAAGTGCCCAATCCACACTACTTTCAGATGACAGATATAGAGAATGTCATAATAAGTTTTGCTCAGCTCCCACTCTCCTCCATTGTCCAGGGTTATTGGTGGAAGGAACATTACCATCTTCTGCCCTTCAAGCAGAGTGGTTTTCATAGTTTTAGCTTGGCAGTGGGCAGCACAATTCTTTTTAGTGTGCCAAAATCAATGGATTTACCATTCTGTCCTTGTTACTAGCTGATCTTGAATGCATCTCATGCCCTTGTTCATAAAGTAGCCTAAGTCATCACTGTTTTCATCATAGTTTGACTGCCAGAAAGGAGACTTCATAGAGTGAGTCTGAAAACAGCCTCCATATCAGGATCTCGTTTTACTGATGTATCGTGCACTAAATTTGTGAGTGTAAGGGGGAGCAGATGGCTGAAGCCTGGGAGTGGGAAGCTGAGATAGAATCAGTGCTTGCTATGGCTTGTTCATTTGCCCGTGGGAACCAGGAGGGCCAAATTCTGAGGGATGCTCTGGCAGAATGTTTTATGCAAAATACCTAGCTACTTTCTGCTTATATATATGTACTTCTTGATTTGAAAGCAGTAAGCTTATGCATTGTTTCTCTTGTTCTGGGTCTCTACTTTCTGTAGCTCCTATTGCCTGCCTCTCTTCCTTGACAGTTCATGCTCTGAAGTTTCATCTGTGAGGATCACCCTTTCACGAATCCATCCTTCATTAGGCCCATCAGCTTCCCATATTTCCAAGAATGCCAATGGAAACATCTATGTTGAACAAAGAAAAATAATCAGAAAAATTGCTATTTTGCTCTCAAAAAGGCGGTGCAAATAATGCAGAACACAATACTGAAAAAAAGCTCAGCTTTTTACTGAGACCAGTTATGTAAAACTATTTACAGATATGCAGAACTTTGCAGAAACAACATAGGGGGAAGAAACAAGAGTAGGGAGGGGGAGCTGCTGACTGTGAGTGCTTGCATCTCACCCAGAGGGCTGGCTGGCTGGCTAGATAGTGCTTGCTTGCATGCCTCATCAAGGGACAATTTCAAGAGATTACCAGGCATGATGTGAGTTCTGGATGGGGCGATGTGAGAAATGAGCCAGAAAGATGTGATGCGCTGAGTTTTGAGGAGGCTGCATCTGATTCAAAGTAAGAGAGGAAGACGCCACTGCTTTAGCTGTAAGTGCCATCATTGCATACTGCTTTCTTGCAGATCACTCAGTCATCATCCCCATCAGCTCCTGCCTCTCCTTTACAGACTCTTTGCAGGTTCATATTATTTCTGACAAGGCATCTGAGACTGCCTGTCTAACTCACTCATTCTTGCCCTTCCAGTTCTAGGATTGTACAAATTCAATTCTCCAAGAATCAATCACTGTGAGACTTTCTTTCCAATTGCAACAATTGCTCCAAGTATGCTTGCCATCCTTTTAGCAACAGCAGGCTGTTTGGCTTTACCCACAGGCAAGAAAATAGAAGTGTTTAGTATTCCTGCCTCCACTTGACAGGAGGAACCTTCCTCTCCACTATTGTGTGGTTGGTTGCCATTGCTCTCCTCTCTTGTTTGAGCCAGGACTAATGGTAAGCTGTGTCCATTTTTGGGATTTCAGGATCTCAGATCCATTTTCTAGAACAATGACTAGCCCTGTGTGCTAGGTGTGGGAGACAGATAGGCAAGGCTGGTTAATGGTGTTGGGAAGCTGTCTCTGTTTGCTTCTAGGATGGCTTGTTCCCTGGTGAAGAGTTAGGAGGATGGCTGCAATTACAGTTGATCATTCTGCTTATGAACACCCTCTGACACCGTTGTCTTGGGTAGCTTTGTGTTTGGCCAGGACAGCCAAAGTATGTTGCTGATGTTCATGGTTCTTGTTGCACTCTGAATTCCTGGCTGTCAAGAAACCTGTTCTCCCAGGAAACATTGTAGGGATGTAGTTTCGTATTTCCAAATTAAAGATAAATTTTAGCATCCTTAGTGCCTTACCAGGGGTTGATTTCCCTTGGCTGATGAAGACAAGACAACATGAGCTCTGCATAGTTTAGCTTTTTTGTGTGATGGCCTGGCTTTCTGTCAGTGCCTCGATTCACTTTTCAGTATTGCCACTGTTTAGCTGGGCACCCACACAAGAGAAAGGGCTGAAACATGGGAAAGGAGAGGCAAGATCCACAGCAAGTCAGGACTGTGTGGCACGGCTGAACGAAGGTAGCCTGCCTGCTGCCTCTCAGGAAACGGAACGTTATGTCCAGGGCCAGCCCTAAATGAGCAGTTAGCCCACCCATGTCTTACAGGGAGGAGGTGGCTCTGCACACCAATGACGGCTGGACATGTAAGGCTGCCAACTGGCAATGCATCCGAGACTCAGCAGAGTAATGTAGGCTTGACACCCAAGGCTAGAGAAAAACTTTCAGAAGAAAACTGTCGCCATGAAAGGAAGTTTGAAAGCCCCATGACAACAGCAAAGAGTGATGAGAACAGCCAAGGTTGTCCCCGTATGTGGGCCGTATCATACTGTATGAGGCACTGGTGCCATGAGGAGGTACTGTCTTGTGAGAACTCACAACTTCTATCCAAACTTCCTTTCTCACTGTAATTGCAGCATCTTCCTTGTTTTCTGGCTTGGAGGAGGTAAGCCATCCTTGGAAATATTGGAGTACAAGATTTTCTTCCCTGTGTAATCCCCATTGCATTATGGCATGGTATCACTGTCCCCAGGACAGGGTGTGTTCCATCTTTCTGTATGGGAGCATGACACCCCAGCTCCTTGGCTAGGCACAGGTAAATCCAACTGGCTGACATGAGAAGCCATGATCTGAAATTCTCCTTTCCAACTTCATTCCACAGCATCTAAATGCATATTTTGAGGGATGCTTTAATTGCAGGGAAGCCTTATGAGTCATGAGCTCCTAAATAGGCTTTAGATTTCTAGGTGAGAAACTACACTGTGAATTCCCTCATACTTCGGAGGTGATGGCTGGGAGCCAAGCAACCGACAGGACGGTATTTCTGACAGGGGCGCAGAGCCCTGACCGCGGGGGGGCTGGGGCAGACGCACCCGCACACCAGGCCCCAGAGGAGCCACCTTCCTGGTGTCTTCTTAGTGCTGACTTACTGGGGCGTTATTTTAAGGCCGAAGTGTTGCTTGAAAATGACACCGCCCGGCACGCCGGGCTACCGCGGCCGCGTATCCTCCTGCCCGCGTAGCGCCCAAGCCTGCCCGGGCCGGGCAGCGAAGGCCGGCCCCGAGTCCCTGTTCGGCAAGCAGCCCAGGTGCGGCGCGGCGCGGCCGGCCCGCGAGCTCCCGTGCCGGGGTGGCGACCGCCCCACGGCGGGCCGGGCCGCGGAGGGGCGTGCGCGGGGGGCGGG
>JASVER010000005.1:19405937-19455941 GCA_030449065.1 Oceanodroma leucorhoa
GCCGGGCGGGTTTCCGCGGACACTCCCGCCCGTCCCTCCGTCCGCCGGGCGTGGCGCGGCCCGGCCCGGCCCGGCCCGGCCCCGGGGGGTGGCCGCGGAGCCTGGGGAGCCCCCGGTGGGGACTGCAGGGGTGACTTCAAGCCTGTTGAAGTACAGAAGTCCCCGCTGCCGGGCGCTTCGCCGGGTGCCCGGGAAGGTAAACACCAGGAGAGCCGGACCCGTTCCGCTCGTTATTAGGCAGCACTCTTCTTTTTCAAACCAGTGAAACCTCCGCTCGTCTTCTTTACAGCTGGTCTGATTTGGGTTTTTCTGGTGATTGGGATTTTTAGTGCAGAGTGGCACTCTTATGTCGATTTTTCTTTTTTAAAGGATTTCAGTCTGATATTTTCAGCCAAAGGGTTTTAGTTTTTTCTCTTTAAAGAAGCTGGAAGTGGCATACTAACACCAGGGTATGTGCTCCCAGGCTGTTCCCCGCTTTTTGAAAAGCATGTGCAACTAAAGTGGGAGAAACTGAACAACGTCTTGTGAATATAATCTCAGGAAAAGTACAGCATTGCACTGCCATTAATTTGTTAAAGATAGGATTCCTGCCAGGAACTCTTCCTATGTGTGCTCCAAGATGTGATTCGTAGCGGATTACAGTGGGGAAGAGGTATATTGGCCTTGGAGACCACAAGATACCGTCCATGGTCATTCCTCCGCAGCTGTCACCGTGCTGGGTTCCCCAGATGTCCTGCCCTGCAGCTCAGCCGCTGCCTTCCATGGCAGTCCTGAGGCCTCAGCTAACCACCGCTTCTACATGAATGTGGTGCATGACCTACACCAAAACCTTTTGTTTCCTGGCAAACACCTGTTTGTCTAGTCAGTCTTCAGGATTGTCTTTTAGATTATAGATTTGTTGGTGTAGGGACTGTGTGCGTTGTATACTGGCTAAACATCAATGTCTATGCTTATAGGTATGTCTTGAAAACCATCTTCAGTTTTTAGAGGTGAGGACATCTAACTTTTTTGGTCTTAATAGCTTATTATATTAATGTTATTAGTGTACCTCCTGGGGAAGGTACGTATCTGCAGTGGGTATTAGTAGGTTACATGTTAGAAGTCTTTACATGCTTAGCTATTAGAGTGCTATCCACCTTTACTCATTTCTGTTACTTTCCAAAAGCAGACATCAGCTCAAAAAAATCAAAATGAGAAAAAAAAAATCAATCTTACTTTTGATTTCTTCCTATATACGGTGGGAGAGAATAAATCCTTGATAATTCCATCTAATTCTTGTGACCTGTCGAGATGAAAGAAATCAAGCTATTGTTGTTGATCATTGATTTTAAAAAGTGACCCTGTCACTGACAGCGTGGCTTGAAATGGTAGAAGCAGTTGGCAAAATAAAAGTGATTGTAGTGTTAGCGGTACGTTAGTTGGTTCAGCCCTGAGCATTGTTCCTTCCCTGCCACAGAGGTGGGTGAGTCCAACCTCTTTGGTTCTTTTTGCCCCGATTTGTAAAATACGAGATTTACAATTTTTGCCTAACTCTAGAGTGGTATAGAGTTCTGTATTTTAAGTGGTTTAAGATTATTTTGTGTAAGGTGCTAAACAAGTGCAAAGCCGTACTGGATGTGTTACTGGTCATCCCACGAAATATTGCTGCGTGAGCTTCTCTGGCAGGCAGGGACGTCCCTGACCCACTCAGGACCATAAGTCAGGAGGGTCTGCTTTAGAACTGAGGTGGTGGTAGCAGACATTCTGTAGCTCTGGGTGGATCTTATTTCAGTCTAGCTGGATATTATTTTGCTGACTATAGAAATAAATATAATGAACATGGTTCTATGAAATTCTTTATACTGTGCACGTTGTGATGGTTTTGCAGCACCTTACCCAAACTACAGTCAAGTCCATTAAGTCCAAAGTGATGCCCAGTTACATGGGCAACATTCTGCAGTCCATATTCTTCCCTCGTTCTAAGGGAAAAATAAGAATAATACATTTGTTGTTAAAGAAGTAGTCTCCATTAAAAAAAATTTCAAAATGCTTTATGGTTTTAATTGCTTTGTAACTTGTACCTGCTTTCAAAAGGTTGGTATTTGGTTTTAGAGAAAGTTAGTTTCTAACTGACTTCCTGTTTTGTTATTAACATCTCATTTTCTACTTTCATATATTTAGACTTCAGAATTAGTGATCTGTGAATGTTATTTGTATAACAGATGTGTAATAAAACAAAGTCTATGTTCGTGTTTCAGAATTTTCCCTCCTAGATATTTTAGGTACTTGACATACAAATTTTGTCTCTGCTGAAGTTCGTCATAGCCGAATTGGGCCTAACAACATCACAAGTCTTCACAGGGCCCGTACAATGAAAGTAGCAAGATCCTCTTTCTCTTAAGTGCATATGAATGGAGATGATGTACAGTGCCCTGACAGTACCAAGTATCAGATTCTTACTCTCTCTGTTTTGAACATCTATCAGATCACTCATCACAACAAATACAAAAATACTTTGGCAGGTGCATTTATACATAGAAAAATTGATGTCATCTGCCCATATTCTGCTTGGGAAACAAATCAGAGAGCCCATGAGCCTGCTTTACATACATGCTATTACATACATGCTTTGCATACCTGCTTTTACATACATGCTATTACACTTGATGTTAAGCACGCTTTCCGTTTTAACTTCCTAGGTTATAGATTCAGTTTATTAATACGTAAAGATCTATCTAGTTGTTAATGAGGCACCTGATTCTGCAAGATGCTGAGTACTTCTTGGAAGATCCAAGTGCTCCCAAGTCCTCTGTAAGTATGGTGGAAGCTAAGAAAACTTTGTAAGGTTATACTACAGAGCCAAATCTTGCAGGCCTTGTTCAGGTAAAAAAAAAAAAAAAAAAAAAAAAAAAAAAATTATTTTCCCAGAATAGCTCCTTCAGCTTGTATGCTTTGACTCACCGACAGCTAGCTTCCCCAGTTCCCAAGGAGCCTCATTTGAAGAAAGACTCCTTAGCTCCTCTTTATAAAAGAATACAGTCAAGGATATGAGAAGGATCAGTCTGTGTTAGCTGTGTTATTTCTTATTTCTGCTGGACTTCAGTAGCTGTACAGTGGAGAAGTATGGTCCTATTCCACGGTATTGGCTGGGGTAAGAAAGAGGTCCCTTAGTGATGATTGATATGGCTTTTCATGAAAGATTTGAAGATGCTTGGAGAGCAGCCTCTGGCATGATTGAGTGGTTGTACATTTGCATGGTTATTAATTGAACAAATATGCTTCAGAGGCTTTAGTCAAAGTGTCTAGCTGGTATTTTTACAGATAATGGAACAAATTAGTCCCGTTTGGGTGGGAACAGATAGAATTACACTTGATAAAAGTTTTCCTCATTAAGATTAGTTCTGATTCTTCTGCAGTTTTGCATGCATTAAAAATCATGACTTTCTGGAGCTAAATATAGTTTCATTCTTACTTTATAAAACTGCTAGACAAATGTCAGATCCAAAGCACTGAGCTCTCCTAGGAAGGAGAGGATTTTTATCAGAACAGAAAAGCTGTACAAAAATGTAGCACCAACCATTTACATGATATACGCAGCTGCAATGCTCTGTTTGTCGAATCTTTGTGAAATACAGACCTCTAGTAATAGAGCTTTGGTCTTTTTTGTTCATATATTCACATATATATGTTCACATATTTCCTATTAGTTAGTTAATCATAAAAGCTTTATTTTTAGCAAGGCAATGTTTTTAGAGAACTTGATGAAATAAACTTGAGTTTATGTCAGTTTTCATACATTAAAAACTTAGTTTAGGGAAAAAACAGCTGTCCAAATGAAATTACATGGAGATGTGAAGAAAAGTTGGGGGTTAACTCTTCAAATTGTTGGACTACATCAAGTGTGAAACAAAGCTTCCTGGTGTGAGTGGCCTTCGGTTAACAAGAATTCCTGTGCAAGTGGTTATGGTGTCATTAGGTGCTCATCACTTTCATATCTAGGTGAGACTGATTAGATGGCACCTGTCATTAAGCACCCCTATTTGAAAATACTAGATAAAGCTTTTATCGGAGAGCTCCATGAAATATAGAAATATTCTTATACATAGACTTTTCTTCAGCCACAGAGATTGTCAGATGCTTCAGTTTCAAGTTAGTACGTAGAACAAAAGGGTCTAAAGGTGAAAAATACCTTCTTTCCTGCAGGAAAACTGTGGAGCCAAAGGTGAGATGCATGTTGCAACCTAATCCTGATCTCATGAAATAGTACCATAGATTTTCCTTGTGCAAATTAATGTAATAGATTTAAAAATCTGTTGCTAGTAGGTACAGGGAAGACTTGTATAATTTGCACAGCACTTTCCTTTTGATAATGTAGTGTGTGAGTCTGCTGAATTAGGTGGATGTTATTCTCTGGTTAAAAACTGGGTTGTCTTTTAGCTAAACATATGTAAATGACCAAGCCCAGAAATCCTGTTAATTGCTACAGATTCCCTCTGGTATAAGTACTGATTAAAAATACTCTAATTGATAAGCTTCAAATTGTTTATTGCAGGTATGTAGAAAACCTGGTTCAACTTCCATTGAAGTTAAAGACAGGCACCCGCTAGCTTCAGATAAAATTTCATCTGGCCTAAAGGGGTTAGGAGTAGGGCTGCCAGGGAATAGAGCTGCTTTCATCTGAAAATTGAAAATCCTGCTATCTTTCTCAGCATGCAGCTAGCCTGCTAAATCTGTTTGCTCAGCGGCAAGTTATTAGAAACATATGTCATCCCTGGAGAAAAAAATAATGAAAATATTCCACAGAATTTCAGTATGATTTTGTGTTTGTATGTGATTGGAGTAACATTAAGGAATAGTGTATTTTTATGGTTTTAAGGATTTAGTAGGGTATTTTGTAATCTAAACAATTGTGCTTTTAATAAACGAGTCTCAAAAAACTTCATAGCTCATGGTTTAGGGCTGCACTTGCTGGCTCAATACAGTACAAAAACTTCCAGTTTTATTTGTTTTGAAACTCTACTTTGTAAAGGAATGAATAAGATTTTTTTTTTATGTTTATTTTTGCAAAGAGATGAAACGTTTAAAAATTTCTGAATGATTGACCCTCCAAAAAAATTACGTCAAAATAATGAGTTATTGCAGGCCACCTGAGCTGCAGTAACTGCCTGGGTGCTCATGGTTAGCTCAGGTCAGCTCTGAAGTGAAGTGTCTCAGCTTAACCTTTTCCCAACTAAGCAAAGTCATGTTTGCTCACAGTTCCCATGGGCTAAGAGCGTGTGCGGGGACCGTTGCCACAGCTCAGCTGCTGTGCAGTGGCTTTGTTACACCACGGTAATTTGCTCATGAGTTGAGTCCTGAGCCTCACTGGGTGAGCTTTAAAGTTGGATCCACTTTGAGCTCTCAAGTTGTTTTGGTACATTTGAACATATTAATCATAATCTTGATTCATAAATCTTGGAGTAAGAGCAGAGATGTTTTATGGATAGGTTACATAGTTTGTTATAGGAACATATTCTTTTCCCATACTTAGTCTTCTAAAGTAAATTACTAGTTTTGTATTACGAAGCCCGAAAGTTAAGTGCGAAACATGTCATGGGTGGGGTGACCAACAGCAAAGTCAGTTTTCCTGTTCTACTCCCATGGGGAGGCTGGTGCGAGATGCTCACCTCTGCTGTTTTCCATCTGCAGGGAATAGCCTTTATTCTTGCTTCCCTGCAAAAGTCTGCCCCTTGGAAGGCCAGCTCCTCTTTCACGTGTAGCCAGTTGTTCAGAATCAGGCTTGCCTACACGTTGCAACACAAGCCTGTAGCCCTGGTTGGCATAGCACAGCATGGGTGTCCTCTCAGTGCTGGTGCAGAAGTGCTCTTGGCAGGGTTTCAGATTCAATATGTGTTGCTTCCAGCAGTAGCGCATTGCTCATACAGCTGCAGGGGTGCTGAATTTAGGAGATTGGCATTTGTGCCTGGGGAATGGGAAGAGGAATGTCGACACAAGCACTGGGGCAGTCTGTAGTGCCAGAGACACTAACCAAAAGCAGGAGACTAAGCAAATTTGCCTAGGAGCTGGCTCTTCTACTCACTACTAAAGTGAAATATCCCATTAAAGTCAGTGAGAGTTCTTGCCTTACTGAAGACCACGGGAGAGGGCTTCCAGTTTGCTCTATAAACTGGTTGAAATACAATGTGTTAGTAATTTTACAGAGGATAGCCCACCCTTTTGCATTAACATACGTCAAACAAAATTATTAAATAGCTATTAGTCATTCAGTGCAATAGGAATAATTTTGTTGTCCTAGACCGTTGCCACAGTCTCCTACACTAGAAATAAATGTTAAAGTGAAGCTAAAGCATTTACTTAGCAGAAAGAGGGTATTATTCTTATTGGACAATGTTCTATGTTATTGACATCTTCTCTTAATTAGCTTTTGTATTCCAAGAGTTTTCTTTCGGAAAAATGTCATCATTTTAACAAAAGGATGACCAAATGCTGACAGCTGGAGTTTGGCAATAACATTCTGTATCAAATATCAGTAAATGAATTCTAAAATAGCTGGACTGGTTTTTTTTGTTCTGTGACTGGATGTGCATAATTAGCTCCTTTTCAAGTGTTTTGCCCAGAAGAAATGTTAAGCTACCTGCATGGGAATAAGTAAATAGCTTTTTTTTTAATCTTGGTGGGTCTTACTTAGCTCCCTTGGGGAATTCGGTTTTGATCACTGACATCAGCCTTATAGCCTTAAAGCCTGAAAGCTCGCTCTCTCTCCTCACATATTGGGGACTGGTCATGAAAAGGAAGGTAGGGAACAGTACTAGAACAGTGTGGGGTTTAAATGTGCGGGTTCCTGTCCTCTGAGAGTTGCAATTGACACTGCCAAGCCTTCATTAAAATGAAAGAAGCATGTGTGTCATCTTCTGTATTTCCCTGATAGACCACTCTGTGTTGAACTGATGCACCTCAGCATACCTGTAACCTTGGTAAGCCTTGTCCACAAATAGTAAGTTTCCTACCAGGTTCCTACTAGATCCTGCCACCCTTTAAAGCGATGAAGTATTTTTCACATACTTCAGTGAGAGAAGTGTTGTGATGCTTGGCTGTGAAAGGGCTTTGACCATAATTATAAGTCTTTTAAGTTCTCATGCTCTGGCTCCTGCTTCACTGCTCTAGGTGCTAGTACTGTTGGCAAAGTCGCCAGAAGAATTTCCTGACCCACTCAGAGCAAGTCCAAATGTCCACATTGGGGTGAAAACACTAATGGCCCAGCAATGCTCACAATGTTGTGGTGGTCACACAGTGGTGGACTCATGCTGTGGGGACAAGGGATGTACCAGTGCTCCAGTAGTTTTGTGAGACCATCAGAAAAAAACATTGGGAAGATCCTTAGCACTTACTTCTCAGTTCTGAGCCTG
Organism: Oceanodroma leucorhoa; assembly: GCA_030449065.1. NCBI lineage: Eukaryota > Metazoa > Chordata > Aves > Procellariiformes > Oceanodroma > Oceanodroma leucorhoa. Next base: position 19,413,323 of record JASVER010000005.1, read on the forward strand.
TCCTTGCTCAAAAGCTCCTTCCCTGATTTCGGCATGTCACTGTAGAATCCTTCAGTGGCTGGCTCAGCATTTCTTAGTTTCTTTGGTTTTGCTCCTATTTTTAAGGAGTTGTTTTGTATTAAATTAACATTTGTAAGAAGCACCAGATGGATGACACTGGAAAATTAATTCATAATTTACTTACCAAATGAGACGGTAGCAAAGTTACCCATTAGTATGCCTTGAGCAGGATGTGGCTGGGTGAGCAGTCCTCTTGTGGAGCTCTGGCTGGTCTTGATGTCTCTGTTGAAACCAACAAGAACAGCACCAGTTGTATGCATCTGTGTGTATGGTTAAGCACTGACTTTTCCATGAGGAAAGGAACTGGCTTAGCTTAATCTGCATTGAAGAGTTCATCTTGGATCCTGTTAATTATCCTGAGAAAAGCTGCAGTGCAAAAATAACTTGCCAACTCATTAGGCTACAGCTGGAAGTCCAGGGAGACGTGCTGATGCTTTCAAGTACAAAATCAGCTGCTTTCCCCCCACCGCCTGGAATTACCACGAGAGAGGATGGAGAGGATTGCTTTATACTCTGAAAGTGTTGCGATGTCTAGGAACCCTCTTTGGGTATTGTATCAGCCATCAAAATCATTGCAGCTCTTTTCCCTWGGAAAGTTAAATGGATGATCTGAACAGGGACAATTAGTCGAAGAAAGCTGTAATTGGAGCCACACTTTACTGTGGCAGCGCTCCTCCTGGCGGGACCCACATTTATATCCTGCTGTTTTGCTTTTGCTGCCCAGTCAGCCAGTTGGTTTTCTTTTGTCCTGAAAACTCAATTTCATGCCCAGGAGGAGGCCTGGTAGAAGAAGATCATCAATAGCCTTCTAGAGATCTGTGACCTTGCAGAACTACTAGATCCTGGTCCACTGAAGCTAATGGGTATTTGTTTCAGTAAAAGTAAGATGGAGCTGTAAACATGGAAGAGATGATGGGAGAGAATTTCTCTTGCATTGCTAATAAAAGGGCTTAAAAATTACCATTATAAAAAAGCCAAGTATAATGTTGCAGTGTTTCAGACTTAAGTTCTATGAGGGAATATTTACTTGAACTRTCTAAATTACAATAATAGAGGAGAACAGATCCTTGGAATGTTTTAATTAGTATCTATTTGTATACAAGATTCTTCTTTTTTACAGAACCTATTTTTAGCCTTGTTTGAACAGAGGAAGTTGCTTTGTAAAGGAAGTTTCCTTAGAAATCTTCAAGCTTATTTTTGCCAGTTCTATAACCCCGACAGTTTAAAACTCTCTCATAAAAAATGCAGACCACCTCCACTGGATACTTATGCCAGGCCCTTGGCTTCTGGATTAATTTTGATTTAGTGTGGTGTCCTCCCCTATTGCCTTAGGATCATGCATCCATTAACTTCAAGCAGAATAGCATTTATTTATTTTAAAGTACTGTTTATTTTTCTCTTTATTTTCTTCCTGTTTCTGTAGTTCTTTTTGTGATGTTTCTTCCCTATTCAACTACAAACGCTTTTGTTTTCTTACACTGTCCAGTAGTTTTATCCTGTGTTTAGTTATTCCCTTCCTTTGCTTTTTTAATGGCTCTGTTACCATTTCTGCCTTGTTCCTCTTTTATATTGCTCTGGTGATAAGAAATGTGCTGCATTTCTGGTAGTAGCAATTGAAAAAACTAGAAATTTCACAAAGATCTTTGCAGGTGAAATCAGCCAGTCCTATCTATGGATATCTCTGATTTGTTTTTTTAAGAGAGAAATCCCAAATCCATGCATATTATTTTTCCCCTCTACGCTCTAACCCAGTCTGAAGAGAAACTTGATGCAGAAATCAATGGATAAAATTCCCTGGCCTGTCTTACTCACAAAGTTTAGCTGTACAACTGAAATAATAGGAAGTTAAATAATAGACTAGTGAGTTGGATGTAGGTAGTTCATCAAAAGACTAACAAAACACTCAGGATTCTGTGGGAGAGTGGATGTGCATGAAGTACAAATATTACAGAAGATGGAAATCAACAGGAAAATAAATTATATAACAAAGAAAGTTCTGAGTTTGGCTGGGTTTCACTGGATTTGAATGTTCAGGCTCCTCTTGGCTGGTTGGTCACTAGTAAGCAATATTGTCCCACTGAAGATACTTTTATCTATTATTCTACTATATACTTATTTGATGTTGAATAGGACTTTGTGTGACTAGGCAGGGTTCAGTGTCCAGTCCAGTCCCTAGAAGAGGCAGGATTAGAAACAGATTTTGGAGTAACCACTTGTACCAGAGGCATTCTGAAGTGCCCAGTAATGAGTCAGCTGAGGTGCCAGTTGCCCCTGGAGTGCTGATGGTACCCAGGGGGACAGAGTGGCCAAGAAGGAGAAGAAAGAGTCCTATAAAAGCAGTGACCAGGAGCTTTATGAGGAGCTGATCACAGCAGTCTCTTGCTTTAACTGACACTAATTTCCACCCCCTGAGTTAATGGGTACTGTGGTCATACAGCCCCAGTGCCTGGTAGTTTCTCTGGGACAGGACTTCATGTGCAGGGTTGCAAGGGTGTTACGCTATGCGAGGCCAATGTACAGGATGTTTTAGATGCTGGAAGAGAATACTTGGAGGTCATTTGGAGATGGGTAAGATGATACAGAAGGAGCACACTTGGGGCATGCTGTGAAGAAAATAATTACAGAAAGGGTCAGGTATTATAAGAAAACATGGATACTAAGACGGCTTAGGTGCAGGTAAAAAGGCAAGAGAACAAATCCTTTTTATGGAAGCCTGGATCCTTTAGGAGCTCATGGAAGAGTGTAGGAGAGAGGGTTTCTGCCTCTGGCAGTGAGATAAAAATGAACATTTTGTCTTTGGGGCAGTGAATTGTTCATGCTTTGTGTGTGGCTTTTGCTATTTTAGCCCTTTATAATTTTTCAGAATGCCTGAAGAGGCATAAGAAGTCATTTGCTTTCTTTCTATATTTTTATTTTCATTTTATACATATTTTCGTTTGTTCTGCCACRCTTCTCTCAAACTGAACTCAGAACAAAATTAAATTTATGGCTTGTTAGAGATTTGACAGTTGTGCTTTGAGTTATTGCAGTTGGCTGAAAAACAGTAACGAGGAGCTGAACAGGGTTTTGTTTCTCTTTAAAGTAATGTGGAAAGATTCTGTTACTTGTCTCCTGTACTGTGAGGTGTTTTCCTCCCAAGGATTTCTTCCCTTCAATCTTCAAGAAAATAGCAATACAGCAAAAATACTTCTTAGCAGAGGAAATCTTCAGCCATTGTATGTATTGAGTGTGTGTGATAGTCTACATTTTAAAAGTGCCTGGATCCAGGAAAGGTAAGAGTTAATGGGCTTAGAGTTTTGATGCTGAAGATGCCACGTTTAGTCCATGATAAATCTGCAGTGACTCTGACTTACGTATCATATAGAGTGAGTGTTTCTTTGAATACTAGAATTATAAATATTTTTACATGCTCTTTTATACCAAGGAGTAGAGATCACCAATATCTGCGCTTTGACAGTCTTGCTAATAATCAGCATCGTATTGGAGTCACATTGGAGAGCGTCCAGCACATGGAAAATTGACAAAACTTCTTGTTTGCCTTCATGCTAGAAAGCAATTCAGTTTTGTAATGATTAGGGTGGAGAGAGGCAGAGTATAATTTCTGTCTCCCAGAGCTCACCAACTCCACGCTATTTACACAGGAGAGGTGTTGCTGGATTGGGAAATAGTGTATAGTCGTTGCAATAATTTAAAATACAGAAGAGTCTTCAGGTACAAAGAAACAATCAGATTGTAGCCATAAAGATTGCTTTTTTGATAGTAGGGTGTGTAAAATGTAATACACAGCTGTAGGGCTGGGATTGGGGAAGATAATAAAAGAAGAAACAATTTGCAATAATTACTATAACTGAGAATGMTATTTTTTAAATCATGAGAGACTAGAAATACTTTTCAATATGGCTTCATTGCCTACAATTTCAAGTAGATGCTCAAGTCAAAGGTAATGGTGGGCTTTTATTTCTGTCTTAAATCATCAGAGACCATCCTCCACTTTGCTCCCGAGTTAGAGTAATTCTGGCTCTGACTACATTATTTTAATTTCAGTAATACTGTTTATGATTGCCTCTGTGGACCTCTTTACACGGGAAAGGTCATATTGGCTGTTTGATGGTACATCATATTTGTCCAGGTTTACTAATTCTCTCTTTTATTATGCTCTCTATCAGTTTGCTTAGTCTAGAGGCCATAATATATACCTTCTCAGCTATTATAAGCGAGAGCCTTGGCATATTTACCAAATGTATCTTCCAGCTGTTTGTAAACCCTGTGAATTAAATACTGTGCTAGCAGTAATATGGCCAAACCAAAATACAGTCATTTTAAGTAGAGTAAAAGTAACTCTTTCAGTCAGAGTACTTGCAGGTATTTGACAACACAGCCTTACCAATTGCTGTGGTCTTACCAGTTACTCTATAAATTCCAGGAAAAACAAGGTAACGATAAATGGGAAAACATACAGAAAAAGAAGTAAAATAAAATAAAACTACAAGCTTTTTTTTGTTTCTCCAGGTCATGAGGAAAAGAACGGAGCACATCCTCCCATTTTCTGTGACATATTGTATGTAGAACTGTATTTGCAAAAGGTGGAGAACTGGTGTGACTCAGAGCAAAGAGATCAGAGTTGGGCAGAACAAGTTAGCCACTGACGTGAGATCAGACAATTGCAAGTACCGGGAGGCAGGCAGGAAGCAAATTGCAATTCTGGAATGGGATTTTGATATGAACGGGCTGCCTAAGAGCACGCAGTGGAGCCAAGGAATCCTGCTCTGTGATACATAAAGATACTAGTCTCTTATTACCACATCTTACACAGGGTCACAAAACATTAATAAACTTCAGGATCTGATTACAGAGCTTAGTTGATATTTAGTACTTTATGCATTCACAGTGTGTTACAAATAATACTAATAATTATGCTAAGAATGTTTTAATGAGGAATACAGACATGAGTGTCTGTATTCACACAAGTGAAAATCATCATATAGTATAGAGTGGTTCTCTCTTCTTTATAACTGGTCAGCCACATATAAAATCTGTTTCCTCCAGTTCCCAGCAAAAGATAATTGCATAAAGGGGGATGAGTTACCTATTTTTTTTTAAGGTAATAAAATAACCCAAGTTTAGCATCTTTATCAGGGGAAAACCTAGTGCTGTTCCCAAAATAGATGGTCCATCTTTGGTCCTTTGCTGATGAAAGAGCTTGTTATAGGGTTGGAGGAAGGAAAGATAAAGGATGATTCCTTTCAGCATCATGTGAAGGTGAGAAAGCTTGTAAGGGATCTTTTGTTAAAAGCTCGGGTAGCATTTTACTTGGTGACATGTGTTCTGCTTTATTTTAGCTCATTAAGGTAATTCATCATGTACAATTCAGATGCCTTGGRGTAAATTCCTTCTAGCGCACCTCCACTTAAATTTATGATGTTATATGACAGATTAATTTTCCTCATTTATTGTCTAATCTTTTTCACTTGTATGCTCTACAAAGAATGTTAGCCTGGTTTCATTGGTGATGACTCTTATCTGATGTTTTGATTTCTTGTAGTCACATAGAACACTCCTCTATTAATTGCTGTGACATTACTATGTGTTACTGACTCCTAAACTCCTTCAAGTTACAATTAAATATTGTTTTGCAACTTTACTTGTTCAAATACCTTCTTTTGGATGTCAGCATTATGTCCAGAGGAACCATTTTGCACAATCTGGCAATCAGTGCTTTTACCTGTCCTCGTGCTAAAATAGTTTTAGAAAGGCTATTCTGGTTGACATGGCATATCATCCAGGGAGCTTGTGTAGTTAAAAAATTACTTCTATTGCTGTTGTGCAGTTCTGAGATAACTTCACGAAAGTTAGTGTAGTAGCTTTATAATTAACTCTCAAAAAGAATCATTAGATCATCTGCTGTGATCTCCTGTATATTAGAGAATGTTATATCTAAACTTGGGTGCTTCTGTGCTTTACTCAATAACCTGTATTTGGCTGAAGCATATCTGAATGCATTCAGAGATGGGAAATCCACCCTTCTTTGGCAGTTTGTTGTATTGGTCAGTTGCTCTAATGGTAAAAATGTATGCCTTGCTTCTTTTTTGAATTTGGTTGATTACAGCTTCTAGTCATTGGTTCTTGATCTTGATGAAGAGGTCTTCATTGAAGAACTTCTCAATACTCAGGTTTATTTTTCTGTGCAAAGGTACTTGTATGCTACATAATCAAGTTACCTCTCCACCTTCTCAGTACATTGCCAGATTACTCTTTCTTAGTGTCTAGGCAAAAAGCCTTTCCTCCATCCCTTGCATATTTTTTTTCTCCAGTTTTCAGTATTCTTTTTAAAAAGTGGAGACCCTAGCAGATAAGGGCATTGATGTTCAGACTACGTAATGAAGATAGGGATATCTCTTACCTTCTTTTGCTATCTGGCTCTCTCCACCATGGCAGAGGATAATACAGAAGAGTGGTAGGCATTGACAGAGGAAGGATTTCTGAAATGCATTTTCTTTTTTCCATCTCTTTCTTCCCCCCTAAGAGGGAAGAACTATTGTGGTGATACATTGTGTTGAATGAAGTTATCTTACAGCCGTATGGGTTATTCCTTTTTCTCCTAGTAAGGTTAAAACATTAAAATGCTTAAGTGTGATCAAGCCTGTAAGTTTTTATATGTGATGGCTGCAGAGCACATCTGCTGATTCAGCATACTCTTATCAAATGGCTGGCACCTTCATAAACTACTTGTTTTAGGAAATTGAGAGGATGTGCCTGCTCTATGCTGCTGCATTTATTAAGCTTGCCAGTTATCTCAAATTAGGGCCCCAGTGCGTGCAACACAAACGCAATTTGAATCTAGCTTTATTGATGCCAAGTTAACAAAAATATTTTGTAAGTATTGTTATGCAGAACTGATCTAGTATATCGTAAGAGTTGTCATGTGAGAGAAAAAAATCCCCGATTTGACCACAAGGGTAGAAATGCCTTGCAATCTGCTACCCATATTGACCATCAATTAAGTCACTGAGAAAGCTATTGGTAAATAGTAAAGATACGCTTGTATATGCTTGGCATGTCTGGTGTAAGTGGTTTTAGCAGGTGAATAACCCAGAATTGATTCCCCACCATGTCCATTACAGCTTCTTTGAACTTCCTGTATTGCTAAGTGAATGACCTACTTCTTTGATCTAAAATTAGTGTGTGTAGCTCCATTTTTAAAGTGTTTCCAAGTACATCCACTTTTGCACCCCTGCTGCTTGCTTTCATTATACAGTAAGGATGATTGTTTCTCCCTTTAGCAAAGAAGTTACAGGGTTTTAAATTATTTTCCTGTACATTGATCCAGAGGGAGGATGCCAGCCGTTTGTCAGGGGTTTAGGAGTACAAGTTCCTCTGACTCTTCAAATTGTATTCATACGCTTAAGAGTCCCACTATGCAGATGAGAGACCAGAATTTAATCTTTGTGGTTCTTGTTTGTTAGGATGTATTTCATAGTGGTATCTGGAAAAAACCCAGGGGAGACACACAAATTCTTGCAAAAAAATTATTTGGCTCTCTAAGGAAGCCTGTGTGAAACACTGCTTTCAGCAACATCAAAATGTAGCTGCACATACCAGACTTCTTCATTCGTGCTGCCAAAGGAATAACAGGATTACCCTGCTTTGTTTTGCTTTTTCACCCTGGCATTAAATGAGCTGAAACTTGATGTGTGAGTCTCTGGAAAATAAGGTCAGTTGAAAAAGAGTTCATTGTCCTTTTATTCTTATTCTTCTTAGGTGTTCACAGACAAGTTCAGGTTTATCCAGAGAACCATGGCAGAAGGTGGATTTGATCCTTGTGAATGCATTTGCTCGCATGAACATGCAATGAGAAGACTGATTAATCTGGTAAGGATAACATGAGGATATTTGAAAAGGTGGTTATTCAGACATTACTTCAGCTCTTGCAGACTTGCAGTTACTGATGCTTTTGATTCTGCTTATTCAGCTGCATGTACAGTTAGAATCTGTGGATCTGACTTTCTGATGAGCTTTTGAATAGTTAATACAAGTGATAGCTTTCTGTTTATTTCCCAGGGCTGCATTTTACAGCATTGACAGTGTTTCTATTGAAATGTTTCTCTGTAACCCTTTTTTAGTCTGCATAAAAACAAAGAAACTACCGTGCAAACTCTTTTGAGTTCAAGGTGATACCGCACATATGAAGTTCTATGTACTCATATGGCAAGATAACAATGTCTAAATTTTTAGAACTAACCTTTAAAAAATTCTGAAGTTGAGAATCCAGAGATTTTTAGTTCTGAGTTCTGTTTCTTGCTATGTCATTGATATGATTGAGCAACTTCAAGCAAGTTATTTTACATTGCTGTAACTGTCACCTGTAAAATAGCAATGATTCTTTCCTTCCTTATTGAACTTAGTTCAATGTCCATTGAAGAAAAACCTACAAAGTGCTAATTATTTTTTCTAAGTAAAAGTATATATATTTTAAAATAACACTAACAATTGTGAACTGTGAACAATTTAGGTGAACTTGATTACAACTCTAATTTGGTTAAACTGTTTTTTTAAGATCACATTTTACATCAGCTTAATTTGATGTACTTCCACTTGTTGATTTTCATAAATTTGTTTTTATCCTATTTTCTTCCTTAGGGCCTAAATTAATGTTACTGAATTACTAAATTGAAGTTACTGAGTACATCAACTGCTCAAGGCAGTAGGTGGGAAGAGCATCCTTTCTAGGATCAGGCCCTTCTTCAAGAGGTTTCTTATCAGTATTTTGAAATGTTTATCAGGAAAATATGGTATCCACTAGCCTATGATAAGAGTAGGGCTAATGTGTAGGTCCCCTAAGAATGTAAGTCTGGGAATAAGGAATCAATTTGTGTGCTTGCCCTTAAAATAAAACCACTTCCACGTGCATACATCCACAAAAGAACAAAGTTGTTTTAAACAGCACTTTGCATGAAGTATATTTAGCTTGTTCTTGCAAATGTGTGGGTTGCACTCATATAGCCCTGCTTCACCCTGAACATAAATCCTGAGCGTCCACACTTTCTTGGCCTTGGAGTGCATTGTTACACTATCTCGTCTGGAGTGCCAGGGGAAGAACCTAAAGCCAGGCAGATGTTGTACCTGTGTGTGCTCTCAGGTAGCGTGGCTGACCCCGTTTTCCAGAACTACTCTGCTCAGAGTAAGCAGAATTCACCACACATGTCCATAACGCAGCACTGCAGAACCTGTGCCATCATGTTCTCACATTGCGCTCGTGGGCCTGTGCACACTGAATGCCTCCTCAAAAACACACAGGCCACACTGGGAGCCAAAATACCCCAGACCAGGCACTCTCAGTGGGAGGGCTACATCAATGGCTGCAGCAGAAGGCAAAACGATCCCCAACAAGGACAAGAGGAAATGACAAGTGCTTGTCATCTCACAGACCATGAAACCCTTGGGCTAAGCATCAAAGCTGGAGTGGCCAGCTGCACCAAAACCCAAAATGACACCAGACAAACAGAGCATGTCTGCATAGCCAATTCCATGTGCTTTATGGGCCTGATATCATTTCCCTTTGGTAGTTCCCAAGTGTGGTGCAGCCAGTGCTCTCTTGAGTCTCACAAGTCATTAGAGGTTGACTCACTTTCTTATTGCTGAACAGGCAACAGGCTTGTTTGGGGTTGGAGATGCAAGAAGTGAAAGGAATGTGTGCCCATTTGCTGGGTGTTACCAGAATTGTTGAGGGTGGAAGGGACTTCAGGAAGTCATCTAGGCTGACCTCCTGCTCAAAGGAGGGTCAACAGTGAATTCAGACCAGGTCATTCAGGGCTTTTATTCCAGCTTAGTCTTGAAAATCTTCAAGGATAGCAATTCCGCAGCCTCTTGGGGCAACATGCTCCCATGTTTGACAGTTATTGTGGTGGAGAATTTTTTCCATCCACTGTTTTAGTTGAATGTATCGTACCCTCTGCCATAAGAGTCTGTGAAGAGCCTGTCTCTGTCGTCTCAATAACCTCCTTCTCTGGGCTGAGCAAGCCCAGCTCCCTCAGCCTCTACTTACAGGGTAAGTGCTCCAGCCCCTAGTGACCCTCTCCTGAATTCACTTCAGTCTGTCTTGTGTAGGGGAGCCCCAGGCTGGATGCAGTATTCCAGATACTGGTTTAAAGTGCTGAGTACAGGGGTGTAATCGCATCATTCAGTCTACTTACGCACTGTTCAAAGGTCAATGCTGTTGGCACAAGGGCATAGAAAATTGAGGCTTCTATGGAGAACAGTTGTCTCTTCTRTGGAGCCTTGACATCAGGGCCCAGCCATCCTAGCTCACGCTTCCCAGTTAGAGGCACAATTTCAAMATATTCTGAGCTCTCCCTGCTACCCCTATATGGACGCTCATACACATGTTCTTTCCCAAGAAGGATTTTCCTCTTGTCCTCAAGATGACATTTGTGCCATGTCGCACAGTTGTGTTGATTCTGGACCTTGAGGCTTCTGGACACATGCTACATTGATGACAAAGGAACCCCCAGGAACAAGCTTCAGGAAGTTGGGAGGGAGAAAGGAGGATGCGTGTCGGCTCCTCTTTCCTCTGAGGCTTGTCAGATGCAAATCTGAACCAGTATAGTTCAGACTTTCAACCCCCATTCAGCATTTTTTATCTTTTCCTTTTTTGCTAGAAGATACTAACAGGCAATGGCACCAGTCAGCCAGTTCTCTTTAGTGGTGGCTGGAGGATTCTAGGTATGAACGATGCAGGTGAGTTGTGTCCAAAGTCAGAAGTGCCACAGAGGTCTGTGAGATTTTGTTCCTGGGCTGCTCCATGCAGTGTAAGGTGGGTGCAGATGGGTCATCTGGAGGCACACTAGTTCCTGCATTGTGAATGTAAACAGAGCACATCAGAGGTGCACCTTTTTGGGCAGTCACCAAGACCAGTCTAACAGCGTTCCTGTGTAGTTGCAGGAATGGCGTTTATTGCTCAGTGTCCAGCTTCCAAAAAGATCATACCAATTAGCACATGAAACTGTGAGGAGTAAGGGGAAATGCCAGATTTCATCTATCCTAAAAAGCAAAACAGATGCTCCTGAATATTTATAAGAGCAAATCACTGGCTGGAATAATTCAGCAGAATCTAGAAAAGAGAAGTCTCAAAAGTCTCAGTCAGCAGCCAGACTATCCTCAAGTAACCTGTTGCATGATTTTAGCAGGAGACTTGCTAAAGCTTCATTATTGCATCTGTAACTTYTATGCTTCAGTAAGATTTTGCTTTCTAAGCTGCTGTTTTGTCACTCAGTCTTACACAACATAAGCAAACAGGATTTTTCTATTTGTTTTAAAAGGAACTCTTGGACATCGGTTCTCAAAGTTGCTGAACCCCACAAGTCTCAATGGAGACTGGGTGCCTACTACCTCTAAAAGTTGGAGCTAGGCAATCTGTAGTTGTTCAGCCTGTGGGGGAAAAAAAATATCCAAACATGCTGTGTACCCAGAATGGTTCCTTATACCTACTTAATTGTTGATTCTTTTTAGTTGTTGATTCTTTTTAACCTAGATAGGTATAAACCACACACATTTCAATGGTGTTATAGCTGGGAGTACTTGCCAGGAGTTTGGAGCAGCTTGTATAACAAGGTGGTTGTAATTATCTCCAGATTGAGCGTTGTAAATCCAGAAGTTCATAGTTAAGATCAAATTTAACAGAATAACAATATAATTATAAGAGATGCCCAAGTGTGGAAATGTACTTTAGGATTCTTCAGTCCAGTAATGACGTTGTGCAAAAAACCCATGATTGATGTAGACTTTAATAACTTGCATTTACATTAAACTAATTTTTACAGACTAATTTGTTTGTACCTGTATAGAACAACACTGATAAGAATTAAGGCTTCATTAGCAGAAGAAGACATGATGTATTCAGTTATGAGTATTACATGTAGAGTTAAAAATACATATTCAAATACACAGGATTTCTGTTAGAGTTAACTGTATGGGAAATTTGAATGATGCTGCTATGCCAAGGTCAGAAGGAGGTCAAAAAGTCTGACTCTACAACCTGAAGTTCTCATTTTAATTCCCAAAGTGTTACTTTTAATTTCTAATTTAATTGGTGTATTTACTTTGAAATTCTTAAAAAATGTATTTGGTATTCAAAGTACAATCTGTGGATGAATACATTATATTTTTTATATATACCATATAGTTTAAATCTCTACTTGAAATGCAGACTTCAGTTCATCTTGTCATTACAATTAATGCTTATACAATGGAAAAAAAAAAAAGCTATTGTCATTTAAACTCGTCTTCCTCTCTGCTATTAGCAACACCACAGAAAATTACAAACCAGCAAGCTGTTTTGTTTTTAAAAAGCCTAGCTCTTACTAAACTACATGGCTTGATTATTTTTCTGTCCTTCAGTTTGCTTGACCAAGCAGGGGTTTGTTTTGTTGAGGTTTTTTTTTTTTTTAATTCAAAATACCATGAAGATTTTATAGACAGTGAGCTGTAAATCTCTAATGCGCATGATATTTTTAAAAGATTTTTTGCTGCTTATTAAGTTAACTGGGAGATATTGTTCATACCCACAGTTCTTGTACCGTATATACCTACTTAAGTGGCATTGAATTCTCTTATGCTGAATGTTCTATCATTTTCCTGAAGTGGATTTTTCAGGGTTCCCCTTGGTGTCAAAATATGAAAATTTCATACACTATAAACTTCTGTGGTATGGCCATTGTAAATAATAAGCAAATATTATGATTTCCAAATATTCCTAGGAAACAATAGAAATCTAAAGTCTTTGGCTGTGACTTCATAAATATAATTTCTAGTATGTAATACCCATGTCAACATCTGTTATGATTTGGTGGTGTTGTGTAACAATTTGGCTGTTGTAGGTTGGGCTCGCTATTTGCGCTATGGATATAGCAGATAATTGGGAACTTCCATAAGAGGAAGTATAAGATAAGAAAAATATCACAAGACTTTCCATCCTCTGCAGATACACAAAAGTTGTCCAAAAGACAATGACAGGTCTGTTAGCTTGTATGATTTTATCTCCTGTTCAGTCTCCTCCATCTGCAAAACTTATTTTGACAAGAAGAGCCAGAGTTCAAGAATGAAGAACAACAAACAACATCAAGTACTTTAATGGGGGGGACTCTGTCAGTCAAGAGGCCAGTTGTTTGAAAGAGTCACTGTGAGGGACATTCTGTGGTATCCAGAGGAAATGGCTCCTGTCTTAGTTGTGGCAGAGGATAGCAGATCTCTGGATAAGAATTATGTTATATTTAAATCTTTTTATTTCCCTTTTTTTCACTTCTTTTGTAAAATAAAAATCTAATTGCACTGTGTTACTCCTCCAAACTTCGATGCTGAGTAAGCATGTCTGATCCATGGAGTATCTTAGCCTAAGGCTCAGTTCAAGTCTGAAAACTAGATTGAAAACACAGTGTATGTAGGGGAGGGGCATAATTATATATTGCACATCTTCCATGAAGCCTGAGACCTGTATATGACTACTTAGAGTGGCCAGAAATGTCAAAGCAAGCCAGTAACACATAACTTTGTATGATATAAACGTCCTTTTTTTTTTTCCCTTCTGATACAGTAGTATTTGCTTTACAGAAAGTGTGACTTCAGAATTCTCTCATACTAGTTTCTATGAAAATGAGCAATATGTTGTTTAACCTGAATCATTTCTAATTCTGTAATACAAAAGTTCATTCTGATGAACAGCCAGCAGTTCTACTGTAGAGATTTGATGGCCTTACAGACCTCTGTGGGAATTACAACTTTGTGTTTTGTTCTTCTGTAGCTAATTGCAAAGTAATGGCCCATGTCTAGTTATGTTGCTATACCGGAAGGCTTGAATGTCTCAGAAACTCTGGGGGATACAAAGCAAATCATTCTTTATTTTAATCTCTCTTGTATTTTGAGGTGTCACTAGATTTTTATAGCAAAAGTTGCAAATTCTCAAACTATTTCGACACAGTTGGTTCAAACACTCCTTTTGTCAACCAAGTTTCCACATAATTCTCTTGGCCAGGTCATTTTTGAGTGTTACTGTTACAAACTGGCATAGTCTGAAATAGTATCCAGCACAGCCATGAATCTTGGCTGAGGGAGACCTTGTGCAAACAGCAGAGAATAAACACAAATGACTAAAATAGATCTGCGTTGTGTGCTGCAAATGGTTGAAAAGCTCTCAAGATGTCAGCACATCTAAGCCCAACTTAAATAGTCCCTCAGGCAACCAGCAAAAGTGAGTTACCCTACTGACATGGCCTCCTACTGAAAGTGCAGCAGAACTATACCAAATACATTTGTGATAATTTAAAGTGACCTTCTAAATATGGAGGTTGCCCTGGAGACTTCTTACACATGTTCCACAGCATTTGCCTTCTAATTTTTTTTTTAATAGCAGTTGCTGCTGGTTCTAGTCTATAGCCCTTCTTAGCCAACCACCCCAAGATCAGGAAATTGCATTTTGCTCCCACTTGTCCTTTTTTTTTCCAGACCTGTGCCTTCAGTTCCCAATTTCTTGGCATTCAGGCTGGTTCAAAAAGGACCTTTCCCAACAGCTGAACCTTAGGTTGCTCATTAGGACAAAGAAACTATTATCCTTCTGAGATGCAAGGGAGAAGACTTGATGCACCTCCTAAGGCGCTGGGCCAAAAGAATAAAACACAAGGTTGGAGTGGCAGGGTGCAAGCCTGTTCTTGAGCGCTTTTGCTCCGCTAACTTCCATTTCCCTGCCTTCACTGGGTGCTCAAGGTGCTGGTGTTGCACAGGTTAAGGCCCCAAAACTGTATCGCAGAATTCATGCACTGCTAATGGTCTTTAAGCTAGAAACTAGTTCTAGATAAAGCAGTTTAAATGGAGACTATTTTCTAGGCAGGTAAGTGGATGTTTAAAAAAAAAGAAAAAAACCATGAAAAATGGTGTCCACTTGAGTCTATGTCCATGGAGACAGTTTTTTCCTATAAGGGGTTAGGTATCAGGACTCAACTGAAAGTTGAAAGTGCCTGGCATTCTTTGCATTTCCCATTCCTGAGCTTTGTAGTACGCTGGAAGCTGCTGCTTTTTAGCTGGTGTATATATATATATATATATATAAAAAAAAAATCTGTCACGCTTCATGACTGCCTCAAAGCATGGATAGTGTGACAGTATTGCAAGCAGTGTAGAAAATTATGCATTGAAAATTCTGTCAGCTTGGTATTCCAGAAGTAATTAATAGCTATAACCTGTATTATGAATGGCTGAACTGTGTTTGATGATCAGAGCTGTGTTGTAGCCATCTCATTTGAGGAAAAAGGAGAAAATTTTGCCTTTTCTCTCAGGCCACATGTGGATGTAATCAACGCGTAGAGCAAACTGTACTTATCTGTTGGAACTCCTAGTTCTAAGCCTTTTCCTCAAGGCTGTCTACGTGGGAGTACCCTTTTCATTTGCTAATATGCATCATTTTGCAGAAGATACTCAACTGTTTGGTCAAAAAACCCACATGTATTCTGTTTTTGTATTTTAAATGTAAGTTTGCTAATGCCCTCTTGGGAGATCTGTGTTATGTTGTTCATGAATGTTTTCAGATTCCTCTGTAGTAATAACTGTGTAATATTCTCTCATCCATTTGCTGTCTAGTATTTCTTATAGTCAGAGGTGCTGTGAGCTCCTCTTAATGATCCTGACTATCACACTGCTTCATCTTCTTTTCCCTGACTCTCCCTGTTCTGCTAATTCATTCTGCTTTGCATTCACTAAAAGTAGGATGCCAGTGATATCCCAGGTCCTCAAGGCCAACAAAATTATAAAACGAAGTACCAAATTATAAAATGAAGTCATGCAATTGTAGGAAAGTGAGGGAAGTGTGGAAAAGGGGAATCTATATGATGCTGAGGTGAAATAGCAATCCCAGGAGAAATGAGAAAATAAAGGGAAGAATGAGTTCTTGCCGGCATCAAGACTCCTATTTGCACAGCGGTCCCTCTACTGCATCTTCCTCCATAAAATTTCATGTCTTTCAGTATGAAAGTTAATAATGTTCTCCCTCTGTCATAACTGGCTGATGGTTCTGGGTCTTAAGAGTTGGTTTGTAATCTAGGAATATTATTCTGAAAGATACCAACCATCTTTTTTCGCTCATTTGCCATGGGAGATAAAATTACTTGTCACTTCACAGGACCAAACTCCATATTTTTATCGCAGACTGTTATTCTGTCCTTGTGTGAACATTTATTTTATTTTAATTCTGCATATGCTCATAGAAAATGTAGGAGTGGGGAAGGCAGTGTTCACTTTTTCCTTGTTTGTTTCTCTAAGAGAAGGTAATGTAGTTTAAGAGACAATTTAATTCCATCAGTATGCCCTTCTTTTCCCCTTATTTTTCCTCTCATTTCTCTTGGCCAGCTTGTAGCAGAATAATGCATGTAGGTGTCATTTTTTGCATCTTTAAATCTGAACTCTATGTATAGTGCTACAATTCAATTTGCAACCTGGCTTGTATTCAGGACTGGCCTATCCTACCACAGCAATTTATTTATCATGTTGTTTACTAAATCGTTTATATACTTTGAACAGAACAGATGTGGCTGCCAACAAAACTTRAAACAGTGATTTTGTTACCCAGAAGCATGAGAACTCAATTGGGAGTATGCCATGGTGTTGTCATCTTCTGGCATCAGAGAGAAAGAGCAGAGCTTACAAGCGGTCTAAATTGCAAAAAAGTATTTTCACAAGGGATGATATTTTGCCCTTGTCGCATAAAATTTTCTGTCAACAGTCTTTATGATTCCATTTTAAATTTACTTTTATTCATGGGATAAATGACCATATCAAGTTAGTTATTTGTCCTTGTTTTCCTACTTGTCTATCCTTTTCTTTTCGTTGCCACCATTATCCATTTCTGCTCTCTTACTTTGTACCTAATTTATCTGTTTCTTTCACACATTTCTCTGGGCTGTCTTCCATCACAATTTCTTGTATGGAGGTCTTTTCCTGACCTGGCTCATGAACTTGCTAATTTTTCATTCATGTCTTTTCTGAGGACTTATTTCTGCTTTGAGCTGTCTCAAAAGTTACTCTAAACGGCAATTATTTTAATTATCCCTACATAAATAATTTATTTTCATCTCATCTGCCATTCACACTAGACTTCAGTGATTATTGCACTGTGTTCCTGCCACTAGTCCTGTTGTTCTTGTTTTGTTAACTCTTTATGACACTATTTCTAGAGTTGGAAGGTGCTTTTGGATGGGGATTATGCCATTATTTCTTCTGAAAAATGACAAACTGGTGAGCTGTCAGATCATTGGTGTCTTCTTGATATTTGTATGCCTTGTCTTTTTTTTTTTTTAACTCTTAAATAATACACTTAACTCTTAAAAAGAAAAAGTGTTCATACTGGATAGGAACTCTTAATCTTTTTTCAGGCAAGATGCTATTGACTTTAATAAAAAAAAAAAAATTGTCTAAGCAGAGATTGCAGGACCAGTCCCAGAGTTTGTGAGACTGTTGAACTCTGGGGTAGCAAATTCTGAAAACTCATCTGAAGAGTTTCAGAAGACTCCTCTGAAGAGGAAGCAAGGGAATTGATACAAGAATGAGTTACTGTGAAGGTAGGCAAAAGTCTGAATTTACTTCTCCACAATAGCTATCTGTGATGAGCGGTAAATGCAAAGTAGCTTAACTTCTTTCATGGGAAGACTGAAATGATCCCAGTGGCTGAGGTCACTGTATTGGAGAAACAAGTTCTCTGTTTGGCTAGATGAAGATTTTTCACTGGGCTTACTATTTCACTTGGACTTCAGTGATTTTGTGGAGTAGCTAACATGCCGTAAGGGTTCACAACCTGTTTTCCCCACACAGTGGGGTTTGTGTGCCTGTAGTAGGTTTGTGCATGAAAAAATAGAGACTTTACTTAATATAGTGACTTCACAAAAAAGTTCCCAGAGGCTGATCGTTGTGTCCCTTTACTGTGACTGCTCATGTTTTGTTCACAGCTGGGGATTGTGAAAAGTGGTGACTCTCATTGCTAAAAACTGTGCAGACTCCTATCAGAACATGTCATCTGTTGTAAGAGTAGCAGCAGGACACAGTCAGGTTTCAGGTATGCTTGATGGGTAGATGCTGTTGTCCACAAGATGGAATGTTAAAACTGTACTTTATACATAGTGTCAAAGGAGCAGGATCTAAACACCATTGTGTTAATGTGTCTTTTGGAAAAAGAAAAAAAAGAAAGAAAGAGCTACTTCAAATTTAATCTGGGAGCCATTTTACATGTGCTGTTTTTATTTTTGCAATGCATAATTTGAGTGTCATGGGGAAAGACTGAGGAAAAGCCCTTGTCTCTCTTAGCAGTAGAAGTAACTCGGTTTCTTTTTTCCTTGGCATTGTGTTTGGTTTACATTCAAAATATGTCAGTAAGTGGACACTGATTTGCTGTAGTTCAGCTGCTGGTGCCTCCTAGTTCCAAGAATTTATGAGGCACTTCATAGAAATCAAAAACTCATATTGACCAAGAGTTCTTGTGGTGTGGGGACTGTTAATTTAAATTATTTTAACTTAAGCTATTCAAGATTTTAAATGTACTTGGAGGGAATTAAAGTTCACAGTTGTATTTTAAATAATGTGCATTTATAATTAGTGGTTTTTTACTTGTATTGCCTGAAAGTTTGCACTGTATTAAAACTGAAAATTTTGGAGCCTTTTTAGCTCCCTTTTAGCTTTCATGCTGTTTACAATTTGTGTTTACTTCATTTTGGAAAATAAAAGATAAATTAGTTAATTTTTTGGCTCACATGCACTAAGTGATTTATTGTAGTTGGATGACAAACTGCACAGAGAATGTTAAAATTCAGATATAATCCTCTTCATTTAAATGGAAGAAAATAATAATTTCTATAAATATTTAGGTTTGTAACATTTTTCACTCTCTTCTTTTGTTGAATAAGCCCTGATATTTCACTCACCTAATTTCAGTATTCTTTTTAAGGGCCTGTTCCAGAATATACTGAAAAACATGAAAAGGCTGTTGCTGACTTTAGCATGTGTCAGATCAGGCAGTCAACTATTAATCTTCCACTAAATTAACATTTTTGACAACACAAGGATCTCTGAAATATGAGTAAAAGCAAAACCACCATTAATAATATTGCCTTTAGGTATGGAAGAGTTAACGTATTCTAAGAATTACTTCTCTATTCAGATTTTTCTCATCAACTCTGTAGTGTTCCCAGTCTGAAAAACAGTGAGTGTATTTGAAAAGTGTTTTTGAGGGTTTTGTTGAGGAGAGGGAAGGTCTGGTTCAACTTTTTACTATTATTACACAAACTTTCATCCAAACTCCCCTTCCACATCGGAATAGAAAATCTGAATACAAAGGACTGTTTATTTCCAGTGTCTGATAACTGCTCTTTTTTCAATTACCTGATGATTGAAATGTCTCACAGTCTCCAACAGTTGCTATGTCTCTTAAGGGCATAGTTATCAAGAGAGAGCTAATTGGTAGAAGMAGCATTCTTGTTTCAGCAAAAGGCATTACTTTTCCCAGCCATTCAACTTATGTAAGCGTTTCATACACGTGCCAGAATCGTTTCTCATCTTTTGATAATTGAGTGACCAGAAGGGATCAGATTTGTATTGGGTTACAGAGTTATGAACTAGTCCACCCGAGTGAATTGAGAAAAACCTGTTTTCACTGCTGCTCATTTTCCATCATCTGCCATGTTTCATCCCAAGAGAACAATATGCAGCCTGTCACTGAGCTGTTGAAAACAGATTTGTTACCTGGCGCTCTGGCTTACAGAGCCCTCCTAGAGCTTCTGCTCATGGATTACTGAGGTTTTGCATGTGCTTGTAGTCAGGAGAGGAAGTGAGCATGAGAAGATATTTGAGTGTGTTTTTTATGATGTGATCTATGGCTTCTTAAAACCTATTTGAGTCTATGGGTAGTCCTGTTCTGACCAACTCTTCTCCAGCACAACTAGTTTTTATAAGAAATTTTTCTATTACCTGGAAGAGTTGGGAAATGCTTCTAAGAAATATTTGTATTGCTGGATATAAATGTAGCAGAGACTATGAAGTGTAATTTTATTTAGGTGGGATCTTTAAATCTGCATGATTATATGATTATTTATTGTTTTCAATTTAGAGGAATTTCATACGATTATTAAAAATGCAGGTTTTTTCAGATTTTTCTCATGTAACTGTTTCACAACATAATTTGAGGTTTCTAAACCTACCTTGTACAGTTAGTTTCTAAATCCCCATGAAAAAAATGGAATATTTGTTGTCCAAGCCCTCTGGAAAGCACAGCCCCATTATCAGGCAAAGTACAGATGGCTCTATACTTTGTAAAGGTTCCTCTGTACATTGTTCCTCCATACATAAGCAGGCTGTTTTCCATATTGGCATAATATAATCTAATATAAGAGCATTTTTTCAGCAGAGATCTGTAGAGCAACTCCTAATGGTATTTTTCTTAAGACTGCTTGCTTACTGTAATATTTCTGTCATTGGTGTTTCCAGCAGTACTTTTCGTTCTAAGGTCTTGGAGCCTGTCCTGTGTTTTGAGAAGTCACCAAGGATGCCCGTAGGATAAAACTCAGTGTCTGAGTGCACCCTCTGGGCACACAAAATCTCTGGCATTTAATACTTACTGTGTCTTAATCAGGTGACCTCCTACATCAACAGGCATTTCCAGACAGTGTGTAGGCTTTTCATGAAGAAATGGTCAAGATGTCACTCAATGGTGAATGACAAAGCATGGTGTGATTATGGTCACCCCTGAGACCACCCTTCAAGAAAGGCAT
Source organism: Oceanodroma leucorhoa (assembly GCA_030449065.1). NCBI lineage: Eukaryota > Metazoa > Chordata > Aves > Procellariiformes > Oceanodroma > Oceanodroma leucorhoa. The sequence continues at coordinate 19,434,172 of JASVER010000005.1, forward strand.
AGCTGTAGCCAGGATATCTTTCTGTTGTTGTTAAACAAGCTTCTCTGGTGGCTAACATATTCATGTCAGTCAAAGCTGGAGCTCCATAATTTTTTTTTTTGTGGTAGCAGTGGAAGCCCGTCTGATAGGCAGGTGAAGGAATAGGACGTTAACAGCAACAAAAGGTACATGCACCATTTTTTGAGATGGCTTTTATAGAAATGTTAATTGCATGGTTTGTTGTATTTGGACAGAGCGTAACACTTAGAACAGGAGATAACTAATATTGTGGCTAGAATACCCCAAGGCAGTGTTACCTATCTGGGAAAACTAGGTACGCTAGTATGAGTACTAGCCATCCTGGGGACAGAGGGATAACTAGATGCTATGTGCTTGCTGACCTGTACGATGTTTCTGATCATATACCTATTACCCATTTTAATTCCGGGCATCGTTCTGCGTTGAAGAATATCTGTAAACTGTGTTTTACAGAGTAGGGATTATAAATTAATCCCCCTCCAGAATTAAACTCTTACACAAACAGAAGATAATTATGTTGCTGATCTCTTTAAAATGTAGGTATAGCAATATCCATTTTTCCCAGTTCAGGAATCTCTCAGTGACAGATATTCCAAATTGTTACTATTGCTAATGTAAAACCTCCCCATTGAGAATGACTTCCAAAGTTTAAAAATAAAATGAGCTTTTGCCTTTTTTTTTTCTTAGATTTTTTTTTAAATAAGGTAAATAGAAGTCTTTTGTTTGAATTTCCCCTGCTGTTGTTTTTAAGTATAGAAATAGCTGAAAGGTTAAATCCAGCCTTCCCAGTACTTCCTAAGGAACTTCTTTGTAGTCTCAGTAAATTTGCCAGCAGATATTAATATATTAATGAAAGAATTAATGTGATCAATCTCCTATTACATTTTTTTTCGTTCTCAAAGACGTCAGTCGTTGAAAGTCATTATGATAAAGGAAGGAGCTTAAACTTTTCCAAATGTCTTCCTTCTTTGGTTGCTCATCTGTTTCCTTGATGTGCTTTGCATAATATTATGACTACATACAGCAAATCAGTTATGCCAATACAAGGGGAAGCTGGGTTTGTAGAAATTTTTCACGTATTTCTTTCATAAGGAACATCATCTTTTCTTCTCTTCTACATTTATATATTTACACTGATAATAAACAGATTAGCCTGTTGTGACAAGAAGTGTTGGGATTTGTGATACTACTGTGACATAAAACCTGTCAAAAAGCAAATGTCAGTTCTAACCAAGGCATTGTACAATTCTGTACTTTTTAAAACTTTTATTATTAATCCATGTAGTTTACCTAAGCAGAGGATAGAACCTACTTCCATAATACAGCAGATTAAATCCCAGCCATTTAACCTCTCTGTGCCTGATAAAGAATGTGATATTTGTCTTCCTTTTTTGACTCTTTCATCTGTAAAATAGTTATACTGATTTGCAGGTTAGCCAGTGTTGACTTTTCTTGCAGTCAGCAAGTTTACCTAGTCTGTAAATGCAAATAGTCATTACAGTTGCTAAAAGTGTTTTAAATTTTACCCATCAGTAAAGAGAAAAAACAGTAAAATACATATAAAAATCTGCTTTTAAAAAAAGATCTTAAGTGGAAAAAATAGTAATTGCTAAGTTTAAATATTAAATTTTAGTTCAGCTTCTCTGTGCATAAGTGTTATCACAGTCTGATCATTTATTGTTATGTAATCACAGGGTATTTTAATGTTACTTGATCTAGATAACAGTAGTAACAGCTACCCGTTATAAATCCCAAAATGTGTAGAGAGTATGTCTGTATATAACAATGTCTATATCACTACAGATTTTTAACTTGAATTTTAAAAGGCATTCAGTTGCTGCAACCTGTGTGGAAGCAATAGCTCTTTAGTCAGATGATTTAAAGGTATTATGTAAATAGTGTTCGGAAACTACCTCTATACCTGGGATTCTTCACACACCTTAAGCCAAGTGCAGTAAAGGATCAGTTATAATCTTCCTTAACTTGAACTTGTGCTCTGACATTATACTAAATCATGATTTAGTAATGATTTAGGTAAAAGCTGACTGAGTCTCATTGCTAAGTGTCATGACTTTCTTTTTCTCTGTTTCAGCTGAGACAATCCCAGTCGTACTGCACAGACACAGAATGCCTTCAGGAATGTGAGTAACTATCGAGATCAGGTGCATGGAAGTAAAATAAACAGTAGTAATTAAAATACAGTCTGACTGGTCTTTAAAATGCAGCAGTTGATTTAACGTTATAGGAACATATTACATGAAATTAAATACTACAGTACTAAAATTCTTATGTGGGGGAGGTAATTTCTGAGAATCTGTGATGCAGATGAACACTTGTACGTTGGAAGCATTGCATGGAAGCAGCAATGGTGAGCAGGCTGGAGGTATCAATATACCAGCATGACCATTGATCAGGCCCCAAGCATTATTGAATCTTACCATYAGCCTCCAAATAGGATGATTTTAATTTTTTCCTATGGAGAAAATTTGGAGGGGGCTTTATTTGTCCTCCTTACAGTCATAGCAGCCTAACCAGTGAAGACTGGATATTCAGCACAGACCCCCACACGTACACATGCTCATGGCTGGGGCTGAGTGACTTACTGTCACTACTGTGAACACTCTACTTTGCTGTGAGGGAGAGGAGATTCCCTGACAGCTCTGACTGATAAATTGACATACACCGTGACTGCATTTCTGTTTGACTCGGTGTCTGTGTAGTTAATGAAGCAGAGTACTGATGTGTACACTTCCTTGAAATTTGATATGAAATACGTCTAAAAAACTCTCCCGAACAGTGAGCATTACTAGGACAGTCAGACGTTACCAGCATCTGCAGGGAAGCATAGCTGTGCAGAGGTTATGCACTAATGTAAGCTTGCCCTGAGGCACTCTGTTTACACTTTCATGGTCTAGAGGGAACATTGCCAAATGCTTATAAATAAAAATGAAGTTGATCTGTTTTTCCTATATTGCTTTACCAATTGAGCGTATGARCTCACTCAGTTAGCCTGCATCAGGACTACTGTAATGCTCAGAGGGAGCAGGGAGCACCTGAGCAGTGTTCCTGGAAGCAAGAGCTGCTGGTGCCTGTGTCTTCTACAGGTCTTGGAGCAGTGCAGTCAAGGTTTCCAGGATCCTGGGGAGAGGGCATGCCTTCATTGACTCATGTTCCTCTCTCTTCATTCCCCAGTAAAACATGTTTAGAGATGGCCATCTAGCTTGGACTTGCACTGTGCCCTCCCAGAGTGAAACAGTCCCAGATTCATTGCCATGTTGGGCTGAAGGGGAAAAGCTATGAGCTTTCCCAGATAACCCCTGAAAAAAAAGACTGGGGTGCACATGTGCCATAACAATGCTGCTGGCTTTAGTCTTTCACTGAAAGGGTTGTCAGGCATTGGAACAGGCTGCCCAGGGAAGTGGTGGAGTCACCACCACTGGAGGCATTCAAAAAACGTGTGGATGTGGCGCTTCGGGACATGGTTTAGTGGGCATGGGTACTGGGTTGACGGTTGGACTTGATGATCTTAAAGGTCTTTTCCAACCTTAATGATTCTATGATTCTGTGATTCTCTATGGGCTTTCCAAGTTATGCTGTGTGTCCGTGGCTTCCAGCACACCTCCTCTGCCAAATGCATCTGTCCTAGGGCAGACTTTTTTGTCTCCCACATCTTAGACTTCTATGTGTGGGGTTTTTTTTAAATCACAGGCATGTAAGAAAGAGGGTGGTGACAAGAGGCAATATTTTCTGTATTGGACGTAGGCACAGACAGGCTGTGCAGCTTTCTGAGCTTTACACAGTCAAAACCAAGCAATGGTAGGTCATTCTCGCTCAAGCCTTGGGAGTCTTGGCTCATCAATATTTATGAAGCTCTTAGGCTAAAGACTGTATAAATGAGTAAGTTTTGTTATGTGTGGGCACAAAGCTTGTGGGATAGCTTTCATGCTACCAAGCTATAGTACAGTGGGGATGTGAATAGTTTGCGGCAAATAGCTTTCCATCCTGAAAGAGATCCTTGCAATAACTGTCTGTGCAGATGCAAGCAATTTGGCAGCAATTGTTCTAAACCAGTGGTTTGTTTCAAAAACCAAAGCAAAAATTATAGAGTAAATCCTCCCCTATGTTATTATATTGCCTTAAATTTAGTTCCAGCAAAGGTATTTTTCTGCTGATGCAATGACACTGACTGCCTATTTGTCAAATTGTTTTGTGATGCTTCTGTGATTCTGTGCTTGGGCCAACATGAGCTCTGTAAGACTCCCAGGAGCCAAAGGCAAAAATAAACAGATTGAGCCTGGAGAAGCTTCTAGACATGTTTTTAGAGACGGATTAAAACAATTCTCAGCCAGTCTTCTGTCCATTGCTTCATCCTGTTCTGATGAGCTATACTATGATGAGCTTATGTTTGAGGTGGGTGTGCTCTTCCCTAGGTCCCACAGCTCCATTTCCTGTTACTTGCTGACTTTGATTCCTCATTTCGGGACCTTGATATGAAGAAGCTTGTTTTACTCTCACCCATTTGCTCATTCCCAGGATTTGGTCTTCATTCTGGAAGCGCAGCTGGGAATGTTGTCATGCACAGATTCTTAAGTTGCAAGGTTGTGGAATAACTGATGAGATGATTGTGGTTTTGTTTTGGGAAACGTCAGGGCTGTGGTTCAGCCAGTGTCACAGCAGCGTCATGTGTTATGCTGTTGCTACCAGCTGGAAGTTCTCAGAAACACCCTGCGTTGATTCTTCCTGAGCACACTTTGTTTTTTCAACCCTTGATTTCAGATCTTTTTTAGATTTTTGGAGCCAGATCAAAGCAGTAGCACCAAGGCTCCCTCATTTGCATTCTTGTGTTGTTAGCTCTAAATTTTTATTTGTGGTTGTTGGCACCATTATATTGTAGTGACTACCCTGCAGAGAGTTTCCTGTCAGGGTCAGGACCAGTGCTTTCGAATTTGTACTCCTACATATAGGAGAATATGAGCACTGCTTCAGAGAGCATTTGGGCACTCTGCTTGATGGCTATTCCTCTGCTGATTCTCCATCAGAATATCTGCTGTGACGGTAAAGCATGTATCAGAGTCGGATGACTGTTCCCTCCATTTCAGCGGGTGCCTTGGAGAAAAAAGTCTGCAAGTTTTGAATATGCAACACATTTAATATTCTCTTGGGATTGTTTATGCTCAGCAAATCAGAAGATCTTACAGTTTCGCTTGAAATAAGGAATAAAAGCGATAATTCTTTTCTCAATTCTGTCTAATGCAAGTGGAGCAGGGAAGGTTTCTCTGAAGTGTGTGGCAGTTGCAACATCAGTGCTTCATCCAACCCAGGGAGGATCCCTGGCTGAAACTGAGCTGCTGATAGCTCATGGCCCTTCACAGTCAGCCTTCCGTGTCAAAGGAAATGAGGGGCCATCGCCTGAGTTTTTTCTCTATGTTCCAGCAATTCCCAGATGTTGTGACCTGGATTTACCACATTAATATTTTCAACACTATTCTCAGTGCTCTACTAGCTTGTGATATGGTCAGAGATGACTGTCTCAAATGTTGTCTGCTCTACTTCCAAATTTTTATGTATTTTAAAATGAATCTGTATCTGTGATTCATCTTGAGTTGTACTCATCTAGAAGAGTCACAGCAGCCTAACCTAACAGCATGAAATGTCTGCCAACTCTTCCCTCCCTTTTCTGGTAATTCCCTTCTCCCTTCCTCTGCTCGAGTCCTTTTTGGCTTTCTTCAGTTTCCTTATCCCTGCCTTTGAGAGTGTCAGCTTGCAGGGATTATCTCCTGAAGGTCCCACAGGCTCTTTGTCTTCGCTGATGATTCATCTGTGAGATACCTCTCTTCATAYGGTTTCCTACCTTTCCTTCACAGAACAGGCAAGGCTAAAAACACCGTGAAAAGAAGGCACAAGTCAGAGAGCATGCTTTTGCCTTCCCACATGCAGATGTTAAAGAGTAAAAAGCTGAAGATCCAAAAGGAGATATTTCTGCCATAAGAGGGCAGACAAAAAGCACCACATGGAATATACTTTTACAGTAAAAGAAATGCAATCTTTCCTCTTTTTCTTTAGAGTACGACCTCACTCTGAATGAAAAATAGCACTTTAAGAGGAGAACTAAGTTCATGTAAGGAGTATTTAACAGGGACATTTATTAATTTTAATATTGTATTCTTGAGATTTCAGTTGCACAATCAGGAGATGGTTGACCTTTAATCTTTAGAAATTATTTTTACCAAAGTCATCATTTTAGTAGCTTTRACTGCCTTCTAGTAGAACATTAAATGAGGTGTAGAACATTAAACATCGGTCACAGAAGATTATTTTTTCCCTTCCCATTTCTCTCTGAGAGAAGACTAGTTTATGTGGCCTAGTCTCTGTTTCTGTAGGAAAAAACAAGCCAAAGAACTGTATCTCGTATGTGGAGCAACAGATAGAATTCACCATAGTCATTAGCTCCCATGGGAGTTCATCCCAGTCTCAGACCAGGCCCTCATAAAGCTTTCTCCTGCATGGAGATAATTCAGCCATGATGTAAAAAAATTCCAGGTAACCAGAGGGGGAGAAGTGCTCACAGGCTTCATTCAGAAGTGTGTGGATATATAGGTATGCTGAGCCCAGGGGACCAGATACTCTGAAAATAAAGACCTTGGGCTGGATTTGGTGTTGTGTGGAAAGGCAGGTTAGAGACTGTAAGTTTCGTTTCACTCAGTGACACGAGTTACCAGGATAATATGTACATTCTAGTACTAGTACTACATACTGTACTAGTTGGTGTCTCCCAGGCACTGGAGATTAATAACCAGATCCATCTGTTAAAATGGATGGTGGCAGGGACATTCATCTGTGAGGTCAGAACAGGACAACCTTCCAGCCATCTGGAAATATTAAAAAATATCATCCACAGGTGCTCTTATAGGATAGCCTTTATTCTTCAAGGAATCAAAAAACATTTCTGAATTACCTGCAAAAATACCAGTTATAGGTAAAAGCACTGTGGCTGTGAACTCTTAAAAATAAGATCTTTTCTTCTGCACATCAGCTTAAATTCCATCCTGCTTGGTTTCAGCTTCACTCAACTGTTCTTTATCCATAAGCTGGTCTTATCTGATTATTTTGTGATCTCAGTGATGGAGCTCTTTGTAGCAAGAGATTGTCGTCTTCTACATATTATTGCTCCCAGTAGCCGAAACAGCTTCTTATCTGTTCTCTTGATTTGTGATGCAAAGCTTTGAAAAGCGTGATTCACCCCAGCTATGTGAGATTTTGCTTATCCTCATCTCCTTATGTTAAGAGATTAAAGTAACAGATTCTGAAATATCTCACGTCCTTATTAAAACACATGGTCATTTGTGAGAGATGTGGATTTAATGGTACTTGAATAGTGTAAACAGTATTGTGGCTGTTTTAGTATCTGGCATGGTTTCAGTAGGTAGTAGAGGGCCAAACAGTGTTAGATCAGCTGTTGTCTTGCTTAACTTAGTTTAGAACACGTTTCAGCACATTTGGTTCCATCCAATCCATATTATAACGCAGGCTGAATAGAAATTGTGTCTTGCACAAACGCCTGTGGTTTCCCTCTGTGGTTCCTTCTGCTCTCTTCCTTGATCTGTAGCATGAGCTGACCTAGCAGCATTTACTTACCCCAACTCTTGTTTAACCACGGACCCTAAGTGCGCTATGGTTCAGCAAAAATTCCAGAAGGCAGCCTGACTAGTCCCTGTTTCGCTGCACTGTATGGGGAATCCAGTGTAACAGGTGATCTGAATTTTCAATGTTTTACTGAACATATGTGCCAAAGCAGGTACCTAAGGCTGTCTTATGTGCTGCTGAAGGTGGTCTCAGGGTGGCTATTAGTGTTGTCTGAAAGCCCCAAAATAAAGCAGTTTTTCTTTTTATGCCAAATTATATGCTAGTTTACTGCATTGCATGTACAAAGGTCATCCAAGATTTAAAATATTGATATATCATGTTGATAACAATAATATTTTCCCTCAACACAGTGGCAGGTCTAAACTCTTACCTGCACAATTCCATATGCTTTCTGAATCAATTATATGCTAGAATTTAATGAATTAAAGGCTGTAGCATTCTCATTTATTTTCTTTGCACTATACCTTCTTCTCATATACAGCGCTCTTTATTCACTCAAATTTCCAAAAGAATTGTCATTTGTAATTGTATATACTTCTAATCATAAAATTCCTCTACATTAGCAACCTCTTGAGTTTTGAAATGTCTATATTTTGGACATTTAAAAGGTAAGAGCTGTATGGCAGTTCCATTTGCTCATACGTGTTAATGGTTTCATTGGTACTGTGAGAAATACGAACTTCTATAATACATTTTTTTTCTTCTTTGACATTTTTGAGTGCATGTGATGTCGGTAAAGAACATCAGTCCAACAGCCCCGACTCATGAAGCCTTATTCACAGAACAGCAGTGTTGTGAATGGAGTAGCTGTAAGCTTCCCCACAGTGCCCCTCTGCTGTGTCTTAGCTGTGCTATGAAGAAACCACTTTCATAGAAGAGCCTCTGTTAAAAATGCTACCCAGTGTGACAGTGATAAGGATGGTTCTTTGGTATCAGCATTAACCTTCGAGGAAATAACTGTCTCCAGCAGTTCACTGGGTGTAAGTTATCTAACAATGTTAAATAAGAACAACTTCCAACCAATACTGAATCCAGACTCGATTCAATAACGAGGTGATCCAAGTGAGTTGAGACAACTTAAAAATCTGACAGAGTGTCCGTGTGGAATTTTCCCAGATGTTAAAGTTTTCAACTTGAGTAGTAAAATAGAATAGCTCTTCTCTTTCTGAAGGTTATTCGTTATAGCTTTGTATTAATTGCTTTGCATTAATTGATTGTCCAGATCATTAATGAAGATTTTAGGTCTTTAGATACTATTGTAAATGGAAGATGTTAGGTCTTTAGATACTATTGTAAATGGGGCCATAGAAGTCCCATAGGTACTTAACTATACCTTGGCTTACACTTTAGCTGACAACATTAGTTACAATTTGATCATCTGAAATAATGTTTCAGAGGAGACAAGTTGATATTTTCAAATGTGCAGGTATTTGCAAGACTTTCTTGATCCAAAAAGACTAACCAGCCATTTCCAGTCTGAGGGGATTTTCTCAGTTCTATTTCCGTGCTTTGATGTCTGAGCAGTTCTGTATGGCAATGAGGTGTACAATTTGTGTATTGTATTCCTCGGCTTCACTTTTTCATGTGTCTCCTCAGCACTTTTTCCCCTTCTGACAGATACATTTTCCTTAATGCTGTCAGAAATACCACGTCCTGCATGACCAGTCATGGAGATCTGGCATATTGACACGGACGCTTGTTCAAACAAACTCCCAATAAATAACTCACAGTAACCAACAAAATTCTAACCATTAGTTTGCTCTCTTCTTGCTAGAATGAGCATGTTCTCTGTGTGTAGGCTAACAACAGAGTCTAAGCTTTCATTTCTTTAGCTTTATTTTTGTATTTGTGTGAGGCAAAAAACAAACACCAACATGGAGGTGGTGGGTCTTCCCCACATAAATATATTCCTGGAGGTTTTTTGCATCAAGTTTGATTTCTTAAAAATCAAGTTTGATTTCTTGAACATGAAGTGTGTGTTTATCATCTCCAGTTCATTAAGAGTTAATGTGATCTAAGAAATATTCATGATAATTCTGGGAATTCCAGTGAAACCTTACGAAATAGATTATTTTTTCAAAGGGATAAGAAATGTGATAAAAAACCAGTGTAACACTAACCAAGAATGACTTGTCTTAAAGCCAGAAGGAAGGACTAATCAGAAAACTTGAAAAATATTTCAGGGGTTTTTTTGAGACTTATGCTGCATTTTTGTTTTCATCTTGAGGAAAGAACTCTGCTGTCTCTCTGTTTTGTAACATGAGTTTTCCTTGTCTATAGTGCCAGGACCAAACTCCTCCAGTGACAATGGTATCAGCTTTGCCATGATAATGATGGCCTGGGTGGTGATTGCACTTGTCTTGTTCTTACTGAGACCTAGTAATCTGAGAGGATCCAACACAGCCGGAAAGCCAACCAGCCCACAAAATGTAAGTGCGTCCTAAAGTGCCTTGCAGATTCTTTACAATAGTGTAAATGTATTTGGTTTTAATACAGACTATATTACAGTCATTTTTTCCTTACTTTTTTTTCCCTGTATTTTCTTGGAAAAATGAAAATGAGTAAAACCAAAGTGAAAGTAGAATCATGAAGGCCAACTGTGAGGCCTGCCCTGGGATGGAGCAGGCAYGGGTGACCCAATGTGGGTCATAATATCCTCTGGACACTGGCTGTCCCTGGTTGGAACTGCCTTCTGCCTTCTTATGTACAAGGGGAAAATCACAGCTTTAAGAGAAGTCAGTAAACAAAATTGCAGCATGAAACTGGGAAGGTGATCTTTGTCCTAGATGTGGGATCATGGGAAAATCCCTATTGATGCAGGAAACTGTATTGTTCTTTGATGCTCATTTACTCTGAATATTGAAAGAGATATTAAAAGATCTTAAAAGAAAGCACAATTTAACTCTTCTGCGTTCTTCTTTTATTGCTAAATCCTCTTGTGTGAAGCACTGTTTCTAATCCTGTATGTGGTTTTTTTTCCTTTCTTTTCCTCCTTCCTTCCCCCTAGGGACAAGAACCACCAGCCCCACCAGTGGACTAGAGCATTCAGTATTGGAAAAGTTCAGCAGCTAAAACCTTGCACGACCAAATGAACGAAGTGACCAGATTACTCCTAAACCCCATTCAATACTGTTTTCTTTTCTCATTTATATAGAGCAGAATTATCATTCAGCAGTTATCTTCATGAACTGCTTTTAGCGACTTCAATTTTAAGTTAATTTTTGCTTTGTATGTTATTACAATTCCTAGTAGATTGCAATTTGAATAATGATAAGGCACTGCAGAGGTTTTTTGGTTGTTACCGTTACTGTGGACATTCCACTCAGTCTCTTTCTGTTACAATGATCTTAATTTCTTTGCAGTGATTTCTGTTATGCATTGAAAGAAAAAGAAAATCCCTGTGCATCTATAATAATGGAAGGTTACTGACCTTTCTTCAGATTAATCCGTATTTTTTCTCCAGTATGCTTTTGAGAGTTATATTATGGTTGCAACTATTAGCTTAGTTTTGTGGTGAAAAATTGAAATTATTTTATATTTGCCCTGGGTTCAGAGCAGCTTTTAGTCTGGTCTTTGGACCACTAACATAGTTTTCAGGGTTGTTGGCAAAAGCACGGATTGTCCACTAGAACTATACTATGTGTGTGTGTGCGTATGCGCAAAGAAGTGAATGTGATAATTGCCACTGTCAAAGCTTTGACTTATATAGGGAACTTTACACAAAAGATTATACCACCAAAAAAGAAATTAATTTAATCTTGTTCATTAATAAATGATGTATCTTATTCAATATATTGTCACAATAATGTATTCCAAAACCAGATTTGTTTACTTATAGACTTTATGAAAAGAGAAATGTAGTGAGAAGAACTTGGTAGAATTTTCTGTTCTGGTATAGTCTTTTAATAATCGGTATCTTAACAAGTTTTTAGCCGTGATGTAATGTATATCGGACAGGATGAAATCATACCAAGAGGATACCGAGGTTACCAACTTTTGGTATACAACATATACTGGATATTCAGGTTTTTTCACCTGTATGTTGTCAGCAATTCTTAACATTTCATCCTTATCTACTGGTTGTAATTGTAGAATAACAAACTCGCAGGTGACTACATATGGCATGTCTTTTCCCTCTAATATTTGTGTGTATGTGTGGTGTGTTTATGCGTGCGTATGTGTGGCTGTGCACGTACCTGTGCACATCTCCCATTGTAGCAAATGGGAATGACTTTTTTATGTACATTAATTTAAGAACATTTTAAAGATGTACAGAAAAGCAACACTGTATATTTTTCTTGATCAATTTGAAAAATTGATGAGAATAATGTAAAGATCATTTTTACGTTACCAGCATGAAGCTTCTTTCCATAAAGGTCAGTAGAACAGACTTACGGGAATTCAAAGCCTTACTCCACAAACCTTTATTTCATGAGGACTTTAGTTATGGAGCTGAAGGGACTAACTGTTAAGATGCATAAAGGTTTGTACTCACTGGCTGTAACAAGAATCTCACATCAGATCCCATGATTGACAAACGCAGGGTTTTCCTCCTCAGGGTGAATGGCGGGCCAGCTAAGCCTCCTTGTAAAGGTACAGCATAGACCTGAAGAAAGGCTTCTGTAATTTCATGTGATTGCCCTTTGAATTTATGGAATAGTGTGCTCCCAAGCATAGGAGCATGTGTGAAAAACAAAAAATTAAAAAAAAAAAAAAAAAGATTGGGCCAGGTGTTCTCAGTGACGTGAGTGCAGTGCCATGTAAAGCAATGGAGCTGCAGCRGAGAAGCTGAGAGGATTTGTCCTATTATGTCTAATGGTGTACAGGCCACAAACACTGTGTAAAGATGTCGCTGGGACAAGCAATCTGACTGTGCTTGCTTTTTGCCTTCCATGTGCATTTATGTTTGGGACGCTGTTTTGAACAGAACAAGTAATAATTTTGTTGAACCAACAAGAAAATATGTATCATCTCCTACACTGACCTTTTCTTCAAGAATTTTTGGCCAGAATTCTTCACTATCAGATGCATAAAACAGGCTTCCAATTGACTAAAAAGCCAACTGAAAGAGGCTTCATTTCAGACAGAGTGCCACTCCTCATCCTATTGGAAATTGGTGAGATTTACAGCAGATGCTCCTCACTTGTGAGGATCAGTCTCGCTTTACTTAAATGTCGGTGTCCGTATTTATAAAACTCACCATGTGCACCCAGGTCTAACAGTCTTGGCAAATTAACTTTTTGTTCAGAGTAATGCTGTGTTTTGCATTTAAATGAACTGTCTTTGCTTGAAATTCCTCTAAGTAACTGTCCCAGTGATTTTATACATGTATGCTTTCCTCATGTAAATTGCTATTTTAAATTTTCTATGTAAAAGAAAAAACATTGGAAATATTTTATTGTAAAATGTTGTACTAAAGAGCCAGGCCACTATCCCATGTCAAAATGTATACCTTTTAAATTCCTCCAAGATACAACCTTCAGATCACCACTCAATTAACATAGAAGTAAATAATTGTAGGACTGTATTTTGCCACTCTTATTCATGTTAAATAGTGCCTTACTCATCAAGTAGTTGCACTGAAGTTTGTGGGACTACTCTGAGATAATGTACTAGTAGCAGCTTTAGTAAGGGTGGCAGAAATCTGGCCTTTAGTGATGTAGTTTGCGATGAAATAATTGTATCATGGTTACAGATGTTTATGGTAAATTTTGAGAAGAAGTGTGGAAGAGATTAGTGGTATGTGAAGCTTCAGGATATGATTAATTCTGTAATGAGGGTTTTAAGCTCGGTTAGTAAGAGATGCAAGTTGTAGCAATTGGGAAATATGGAGGGAAGTTTACAATTCTACCTTAGCTTAGAACTCTGTTAAAACAATAGTATTTTTAGAGTCTACTTAACACAATTACTATACTCTGAAATGAGAAATCATATGTATTCATGTATTGTCTGCAGATCACTTAGCCTTGTAATATTCATGATTGAAAAAGGAAGAGTGATGATGTGATGTACCTAATGTAAATCGGTGGTTTAAAATGTCTGAATTATGCCAAACAAAAAATCATCTGTGCCATTTGCAGTTTCCTAGTAATCTTTTACCGACTACTTGGATTGGGATAAAGGGCTTGTACTATGCACTTTTTATTGACTTAACAAAATAAATAGCAATTGTTAGTAACCTTTTGTCTTTATCTGTTAGTCTTTGTATAAGATGTAGGACTGCACCAACCTATCAGTTTCTAAGGTAATTTGAAATCATCTAAAAATAAGTATCTGTAAAAATAGCATGTCATCTGTGTAACTTTTAAAACGTAAATTCTAACTTTTCTAATGGACACTTGCCTCCTGTATGTATCTTAAGCAAGTCAGAACAAATTATAAGCAGTTTCCAAGGTTTATGGTGCTTTGATGACCAACACAGACATCTCTGCCTTTTGCTCTTCAAAGTAGTTATGAAGCCTAGGAAATTAGAAGTATTACTGTAAGAAAAGCAATGACAGAGGCCAAATATGCCAATTGTGTTACTTCATTTTAGATCAAATCCTGCTACTTTGGGATTTGCAATCTATTTTCTAGTCCCAGTTCTTGGCAGTGACACATTGAGAACCCGAAGTTTGTACATCTCTGTTGGACACAGAGCTGCTCTGAGGAAGGAAGATGCTCCAGTGGATCTGAGACAGCGTGTAGAAGTAGTAGAGACCTGCTGCTTCCTCACTGTTCCCATGGAGTGCAGCGCTCTTCTTCCTCTGGCGGCAGAGTACAAAATGCTGAGCGCTGCCTCGGCAGCAGCTCAGATCCCACGTTAGGGATTCCTGTGTTAATCCAAGGAAAATAAGGAAAACGCCAGGAGAGCATTAAGATTTAAAATAATATACAGCTATCCAGAGATAGTAATAATAAATACTAGAGAATCAGAAACAAAATCTGGATTTATTTTTAGTAGTAATAATAATAAAATAATAATTTAATAACAAATGCTTTAGGCATTTGAGTTAATTTAGAAACTGTGTGATCTTAATCAGAGGTCATTAATGTCGGCTTATTTACCCTTTTACTCGAACATGAGGTTATAAATGACCCCTAAAACTAAAGCTAAACTTTACTTACAAATACACTTGTTAAAATGTTTGCCAAGGATGCACATACCTATTATGAGAAGTGATGCAGAAAGGAAATTACCACAAATTTAAATTAACTATGTTGATCTGCAGGAGGCCTGGCTGTCGAAGACCACCAGGTAAGTGGAGAAGATTACTCTGCCCCAAAGTCTGAAAAAAAATTGTATCCTATCTAGGATGTTTGGGAGAAATACATCAAATCATTGCAGCAAAGTATTCCATGAACATGAAGTGGGTTCCTTGCAGAAATGGAGGACGGACTTACATTATTTTCTCCTTCTACCTTTACTTGTTCAGTACCAGCCAACAGCCTACAGTGCGATTCACTGCAAAGACCTGGACGCTGGGGTGGGGGAAGAAGCTGACTGTCCCACAGTGAACCACATCCTCACTTGTAAGACAGCACAACTCTCTTGGCTTCTAGGGAGTTATACTCATCGAGGTCAGCTGAAGATTTGTCTCTTGATACAGGAAGAATAACTGAACCTATGTTACTTGATCTTGTATCAAAATTATTGCCAACTCCCATAGCAGGCACTTTGTAATTAAATATAATAACTAGAAGAATCTGCTTTCTGCGCCATTTTAACATCTGCAGATATGAGTGTTGGTCAAAGAGGGTGTCTGAAAGAAATGTATTTCAATACATGACAATAAATAGTGATTCACCATATATATTCAGCTTTTTAAAGGTTTCACTCTTATTGCTTGCATGGAAAGTGATATTATAAAATATTTTATACAATATTAATTGAAAATACAGCAGTAATTTCTAACCAAAGATCACAAGTAGCAAGCTGTAAAAAAAAGTCTTTTGCATTTAAGGGTTTTGTTATTATGTCCTCCAAGCTATAAATGATGAAACAGAGGAATAATTTCTGTGACTATGTAGTTTTCAGACTTATACCTGTTTTAAAATTCTTGAAGGGTATTAATTTCTTCTGATGCAAAAAATACTCTTAAAATGTAAGAGAAGATACTAGAGCCGAGAAAATATGTTTCTTAAGCAGACCAACAAAAAAACCCCACCATTGTATAACATTCTGAAGGTCACAGTCATTGCTTCAATAAAAAAAGTCAATCTTAGAAAAGATGTAGGAGCTCAGTTTAGAGCAGAACTTGTAGATTAAATGATAAATGATAAACTGAATATGATTAGCAAGAAAATGGTCCGCAGAAGCCCCCACAGGACTGGACACTACACCGAGCACTGCATGTAACACATCAAAATCTGCTTTGTTGTTGTGGTGATAATGAGTAAAAATCTGGTTTCTTCAGCTCTCCTAGTTATTTCACACAGCCTTGTTTTCCATCCTCAGTTTCATATAGATGAAATAGAAAATCCAAATAATCATTTTTCCCACTTCAAATATTAGCTTGCAGTTTGAATCACAAGTGCATCTTGTCTCTGACACCCCCTCTGGCTGTATGCTTCTGTTGGGCTTCAGTGTGTAGGGGGAAGAGATTAAGCCAAACTTGCTTTTAGCTATTCTGTAACAGCAGAGCAAATCTTCACCTTATTTTATGTGAACAACTGTTAAGGCAATGGGACAACTCAGCTGAGTAAAACCCTCCAAAGAATTCATGCTACAAGATGATTTCTCTCCAATGGAGGGCTGTGATGAAAAGCAGTGCCTTATCTGGCTGTTCTTACTTCTATTGCGTTAGTTTTAGCATTTAAGGCTTCCTTATTGTTTTATTGAAATGGCTGTTATGCCTGAAATGGCTCTCCTGTTGGGAGATTTAGTATGCTCCSTGTTCAGAAAAGCAATGCTGCTGCCCACAGCACTGCTTCTGAAGGAGCAGTTTTGATGTCTGGTGTAATGTGTGTAGTTTCCCGAAGAACATCGGAAGGGGGGGAGGGGGGGAGGTATTTAGTAAAAACAATAGATAAGGCCATCAAATGTAACCATGCCTGGGAGGAAGTGTGAATACCTTCTGTGTATACTGAGAGGTTCAAATAATCTAATTAGAGGAAGGTCATACACTGGAAAACAAAACATTGTCGTGCAGGAACTAAAAGAATAGAGTTTGAGAGGACATTCTCCTCAGAGTTTTCAGGGTGGCCTTACTTTGATTTTTAAACATTGATTTAATCCTGCATGGCTTTTGGTTTTTATTTGTATTGCAATATTGTCCATGAGTCCAGCTGAAATTATTGTCCAAATGTTCTGGGCCCTATACAATGGGCACGCTGACCCTGACCAAAAGCTCACTGCATTTTGGGACAAATTTTACCAATAATTGCAGTTTGGGGTGCTGGCTGTCACTAACAAAAATATTGTATTAGATTAATCATAAGCTGTTTGGGCAAACTGTCCGACCAAACCCCAAAGTTGAAGTTCTGGTGAGCCGGAGAGGTGGAGGTGAGGAGAGGGCGTAAGTAGGGATGTGCCAGGGGGAAAATGTCTCTTGTAACGACTCATAAGGGTGGCTCTGCGCAGTTAACTGTTATGGTTGGCTCTGAGCACATGTAGGAGTTCAAGCACTCGTCTGCCTGTGTCCAAAACTGGCGTATTGACTTGCTTTGTGCAGCTGTTGGAGCCTTTTCCAGAGGAACACGCATGCCCAGTCCCACACGTCCCCGTGTAATCTCTTTAGCTGCGTCTCCTTCCTTCCTCTTAGCGTTGTAAAATACAAAGCACGGATTCAAATACTGATCCAACTGGTCTGCGGGCAAGTCTTCGGGGCACTGTTGTGCCTCAGCCTGGGACTGTTGCCAAGTAGCTCGGATTTACCCGTTACATGCGGGGTTGCCTCCTGGTTGTGCTGCATCAAAAGTTAAAGGCAGGCTTCGTTGGTAGACAATGGTGGTTGTTGAATCTGTGTCAGTGTCACAAACTGATTACACAAACACAGCTGCCTTTAGTTAATGATCAGCTAAATCTGGTGGGGAATTAGTCTGACATTAAACACTCCCTAGATATGATAACAAAACATCTTATATATCCAGGGTTCCTTGCTGGCTTTTCCTCTCACGTCCAAAATCAGGGTGCCAGCCAGGAGATCATCATGCACTCACTTGCTCTTTCTTTTGTTCCCTTCCCCTCATCCCCCAAATCCTTCATAAATCATGATTTCTCCCTTGCATAATGGAACAGCTTGTACTTGAGAGGTGACGAGTGCCCCCTCCACCCACCTTTGGCATTCAGATCGCCCTTCCCTCGGTGGTTTCTGGAAAGGCAGAGGTAAGGCCTTGAGCCCGCTCCCCCATTTTCCACACAGAGAGAACACAGGATCCGATCTCACACTGGTACATGCTCTAGCCACTGAGCTGTTATATTACCACTTTCCTTGGCCAAGCTTTTTGAATGAAGCAGTCTTAAGTCTCTTGATTGCATGCCTCTTGATCCTGCTGGTGTTAGTCTTTGCCTGAGCACACATTAAAGGTCAGGTCTATGAGAGCATATAGCAAAGGGATTGCTCATTTTCAGGGTCAGATCAAGTTCAGATATGAGGCAGGCAACTGAACTGCTCAGACCACATGAGACTGAGGCAGAAGATGTACCTTTAGGTACCTAAGGAAATGTATTGTCAAAACTTGAGTATCTTTTGATTTTATATACCTTTTGGAGTCCATCCCCTAAGACTAGGTTATTGACTAGGTTATTAACTCTGTCCTGTGTATATCTGTAGCCTAAAATTTACAAATATCTCTAAAAATGCCTATTTTGTTCAAGCAGGTGTGTATGAATTATGATAATCATCTTTCTTGGACATGGATGCTTCCATGAATCACAGTTCAGGCTGTTTAATATCAGGGTCTGAAAAGACAATCTCCAGCAGTATGTGTAAGCAAGCAGYGCTCTTGGAAGTATAGATTACTTACAGGTAAATTATTATGTAAATGACAATCTTTAAAATGTAAAATCCTAGATGAATGGAACAGTGACTCATCAGTCCTACCAGTAGCTCTCTCAATTTTCTTTCCAAAATAACACACAGAGGAACTTATCTGAAAAAAAAAAGAACAGTGAGATGAACCCTGTAGGGAGATTTCTGACCCAGGCTGCAATGCACAAAACTTCGAAGAGTGGCAATCCTTCATTGATGCTTTTGTTTAACTGAATGGATGCCCTGCTAAGATAACTTTCAGCAACCAGCTAAGGGAGTATTTTAGTTAAAATCTTGCATAATATACACATTAAACTCATAAATCATAAAGCCAAACTGGACTACTATGAACATCTGTTTTGACATTCATAGGATTTGTATTAATTATTTATTTTTTGCACTAGAAAATATCTTTTAGAAAAACTTCCCAGAGATGGACCATCTCTGAATCATTTCAGTGGTTACTTATCTTCACTACTGGAAAACATCTGTCTTGAGTGTGAATTTGTCAAGCTTCAATTTTATACATTATGTTTTGCTAATTTGAAGGAAGGATTATCAAATTTCTGTTCCTGCAAGAAATGGGCATTGCAAAAGTACATTTTACTCACCCAACTTTTAGGCATTGCCTCCCAGAAGGGACTCTGTAGCCCCGCTCTTAGATACTGCCCACACAGTGGGAAGGAAAGGCTGTCTCCAAGTGAGGTCCAGGCTGGCCAATATGCTGGAAGAGGGATCTGTCTGATCAAGTCAACTGGCAATGCTAAAGAAAAACATATGCCTGAAATCCCATTCCTTGTGTTATTTAAGTTACTGACCCTTAGGATTCACCACCTACACTGAGCCTTCAAAAAACTGGAGCAGAACTCACACTTTTATTTAACGACATGGCCAGCAGTGGACTGGCCTCATCTGCTTTGTAGCACTCCAGGGCTGCRTTTCCCAAGCAGCGTGCTTCAGGAGGTTTAATGGTGTGCCCTGAAGCCCTACATAAGCTTTATTGCCTCTGCGCAGTGTTGTAAAAAATTCTACATACCGGTAAACGATGGGTCTGCCTGAACGGAAAAACAAAGAAAATGCCACCCAGTAATTCCAAATTTATTCTGTAGCAAGAGGGGAGGCCCAACCTCCCTGCCCTTTTCATTGCAGTGACTTTGAGCCCTGCGTTTTTCCCCTCCCAGCAGTGCCCTAACACCTCTAGCCCAGACTATAGGGAAATAAAAGCAGCCCTCATCATCCTTTCTGGGGAATTTGTGCTGTTCTGCAAGAGAGAATTCAAGATCCAAGTCCCAGGCAGGGGGTGCGACATTGTAGTCTATCAGTCAAGGCCCTTTGCTAAGAGGAAAGAGACTGGGGTCCATTGCCTGCTCCGAGCACTGTTCAGACATTGGAAACAGCTCTCAAATCATAGACTACAACCCAGACCTTTCTCCTCCCAGGAAAGTGCCACGATTACCAGACCCCAACACTATTCCCTTTCTATCTCCTTGGCAAACTAGCGTAGTTGCAGGTGGACAATTAGATCCCTGTGTTTCTTCATAACCCACCGGATGCAGCACTCTCCTGAGATATGTATGCCTGAACCCCTCCAGCCAAGGAAGGCTCTGAAGCTCCTGCCCTCATTCTTAGCAAATGCAGTTACTAGGAGGTATTAGCTGGCTCTAATGAACGACTAATTAGCCATACATACAGCAACATGCAAAGGGAGCTCCTTCTTAGAAATGTGGCCTTGCACACAGTGACCACCACTGTGTTTAGAAAATCCATTCCTTGTCGGTCAGGCACACGCTAAGCACACTTACCGTACCAAGACCCTTCAGGGACTACGTGAAGGATCTGCAGTGGATTTGGCCTTGCCAAGAGAGCAACAGGCACGTACACAGGGACCAGATAAAGTTCTTAGTAGTACAAATGTATGCACTTATAGCTATTCTGAGACCTAAGGAGATAGACAGAGGTTTTGAAGATGATGGTGTGGATAAGACCGACTCAGTAGTGAGAGCTGACCGAGCTATTTGCTTTGCCTAGGCTTCCCTGGAAAAAAGGATGTGTTCAAAATTGAGACATCTGTGCAAATTAGCAATGAGACAAGGCATTACTTGTTCTTACTTCAGGATAAACACGGTGAACCCTGCACCTTCGCTAGGCAGTTCTTTGGCTAACCACACTGACTCCACTAGGATCCCGCACTGAGATTGCAAACCTCAGTAGGCTCTTTCAGTAGAAACACACATATTTTACAGTACCATCTCTAAAGGACCAGTGAGTTACAGTATGTACTCATGTAAGTAGGCACAGATTCTTCTAGGCAAAGATCCTCCAGAGTAAAATAGTAACAGAGTAAAGTATAAAACAGAAACAATGATTCCAATTTCTTTTTTATATTCTTTAACATCTGTGGACGAAAATGCCATGTAAGAACAAGGCAATACTTTGTTCGCATCGGTAACAAGGATATATATATATTATTCACCTAATCTGGCAACATTTAACATAGAAATTGTAATCTGTTAAAAGCATAAATGACTGCAGTATTGCAGATGCAGCAAAAAAACCCTGCGGCTTCTAGGAGGTGCAGTGTAAGTGAACGTGAATGCAATGGAGAAGAAAAAGCGGCAGATTTCTCACGATCTTTTGCTCCCGAAGTCAGACAAAATATACTAATAACATATCGTGTTCATACAAAAGGCAAGAGTAGTATCTGAGAACTTTAATACAACTAGGCAGGAGACCCCTGGGCAGTGTCCAGATCACGAGGGCAAGAGGGCATGAGCTCATTATTTCCTTACTCTGGCAATGTTTGCAATCTGGACTTTAAACACTGTATTTTCCTGTTACCTATCCATGTTTCTATTCACATATCTTTCTTGAGCCAGTGCTACAGGAGAGGGACTGCAGGGTGTTTTGTGTTTCCCAGTAAGCATAGCTAAAAGACCAAAAATGACTCACACGTGTGTTTGACCACCAAAATCTGGTTCTCTTACAAAAACACCGAGATGGGAGAAGAGGGGAGCAGTTTAGCAAGGCACCCTGCGGAACTCCCTTACCCCACCGGTGGCACCTGACCTCCGCTGGGAGCCCAGGCCTGACACACCAAGCTGGGGGGCACCGGCAGTGTTCGTGGTGGGGCCCGGAGGAGCACACGCTCCCCACTGC